>JAVKLA010000074.1:75770782-75788538 GCA_034782735.1 Sagittarius serpentarius
CTTCTCTTCTCTTCTCTTCTCTTCTCTTCTCTTCTCTTCTCTTCTCTTCTCTTCTCTTCTCTTCTCTTCTCTCTCTTTTCCCTGGCCTTTCACCAGAGGAAGGTAGGCGATGGATAGCCCCAGCGAGTGACATCCCTCCTGTCATGTGGAGCAGCAGTTTAACTGTAGGCAGCAGAAGCCCCAGCTTTTGCCTCATTGCCATGTAGCAAACCTTGTATTGGGATCTGGAAGCCAACGTCTTGGCATGGAGAAATACCAGAGTTTCTTGTAGGGGTTCGAACAGGAACTGCTGCTAAAGGAGTGAACATGAAGGACAATAAGTAGAAACCACCTTTGGGAATTATACAGCACCCTAAATTATGAGACAATAACGAGTAAATAGGCCATGTTATGATCAGGTCCCTGATCATTACTTTTCAGTTGTTTCTTATGTATTTTTGTAAATACAAATAGTTTTTCTGTGTAGGAAGAAGAGCTCACAATTGGATTTTCAAAACATTGAATAGTGTAACTGTGAAATTCATGGGAACAAGGCCTTTAATACTCAGAAACAATCTTTGTCTGTCTTGCGTGGCTTCTTTCTCAGTCTGCAGGGTCCATTTGGGTCTAAACAGCACAGGTCTAAACCCAGAGTAACTTTCATTCAGCAGAGGCACATTATGTTTACTCAGGTTCATCTGCAGTCCAAATGCAGCCCTCCAGCTTTGCACAAGAACTCTGCTGCTCAGAGTGAGGTGGGTATCTCTTGCACGAGCGAGCCACAGACAACAGTACACACAAACACCAGCACACAGACACACACATGTACAAATTTCAAGTCCAAAGCAGCTGGATAGAAGCCCAAACTCACTCTCACAGTAAGGTCAGCATTTAACTGCTTTTGCATTTTACTCCTCAAGGACAAGGGAAGTATATCCACGGGATACAAGCACCATAAAATGTCCCCGGGTTGTTGAGTTCATCAATCCCTGGTACGAGGTGCAGAGTGAACCCCACTTGTCACAGTGCTACGTCGGAATTTGGTGGTCTGGAGGAGAAGGGCTGCAAGAGGGAATATCACGCTGGGAAGTGTCTCTGCCTGTTTTGACTTGAAAAAGGAGGGGGAGGAGTGGGCCAGAGAACATCTGACATTTTTTCTCTGACTCTTTCGAATACAAGATACATTACCTCTGGCGAAAAGTCACCCTGTCTATGTGAGTCCTGACATGCTCCCTGACGGGAGAAGGTGACATGGCTGTTTGACATTCAGGGCTACAAGGTTGCTGGGCTATAATCTCTAGTTAAAATTGAATCTTGTACATTGCACCCTGCCAGCACAGCCAGAATCCTGATAATTATTTGAATGCTACTGTATTTTGATTTTATTTTTCCAGTGAAGAGAAAAGTTAGTTGGATTTATAGTTCATCGCTGGCTGCAGATTAAAGGAGGGTAAACTTTTGTCGTCTTCTTCTTTAATGATTAACGTGGTAGAGCCAAATAAATCTGTGGGGGTTTTGTTTGGGTTTTTTTTTAAGAAAAGTCCTCTGTAAAGTTGGGGAGGAAGAAATTTTATGTCAACTTTCCAAGAATCCACTGCAACTGAAGAAAAGAAATGTTTTGCTTACCCATCGATTGTTAACATGCTGCTTCCCATGATACAAGGAAGAAGAAAATGCTATACAGATGCCACACTTCATAACAACATAAGTAATGGGAAGATTTTAGACAGAAGGAAGGGAAGGTCAAATTCACTTAAGCAAACGGCCAAGGCAAAGAAATGGATTTAAACATTACATTAAGACCTGGTGTGTTATTGCATTTTAGGTTATTGCCATTTGATGATTGGTTCTATACCATATTTATATGGTATAAAGGAAAATTTATCAAAAGGAAGACAGGTCTGACTAACTCCTTAGGTGCCACGTTATACATCTTTGCAGATATGAATTTGTATGTTTTGAAAAAGGAAGACCTTTGGTTCAAGCCACTTCTATTGATTGCTGGGACAGATAAGGAACTTGTCATTAGATTTTTTTCATCACAATACAAGCCTGTTCGAATGATTAGGGACCTGAAGTTCTGAATCTTAAAATGTTAGTGACCAAGAGGGCCTAAGTGATGCAGAGGGGTTTTAAAATCACATTCAAGGGTTTGTAGAAAGTGATGAGCCTTGGTGTTGTTTGTCAGCCTATATTTGACCTAGTATTAATATCTTGAACTTAACACCTATGAAGGTGAAATCTATGTTTATTTAAGCAGTAGATAATGAATGCTGTTTCTTGACTACAGCTTTCCAAACATGTTAGGAAAGGCAATGTTCCAGTGGTGTATGTGTTGAACCTTGCAATGATGGGCAATATACACTGAACAGCAGGAAAACTAAGCTTAAAGAACAGTCTGAAGTCCTAGAGGTATCCACAAAGGTAGCTTTGAGCCCTTTATAACACTCAAGTGAATTAAAGAAGAAATAAAGGAAGGAGAAATGACTCATTAAAGAAGCCACTATGTAAAGAACTCCACTTTTAGTACAAAATATCCATAAAAGGCTTGTAACAGCCTTAGCCCCAGTATATGGAAGTTCTGAATAAATGAGGAAGAAGGAAGGACATGACATGGAAAGAGCGTCATTCAGCTTTTTCTGCCCCAAGGTTTCTAAGAATCAACAGAAAGAAAAATAAAGCAGCTAAAATTAGAGTGAAGGCCCATGAAGACTCTAAATAGCTCTTGAACATCATGAGTACCAAAACTCCCTCTTCTCCTCTTCCGTGGTCCGTGAACAAAAGATGAAGTTCAGAATTTCAGTTGTCTTGTCACACTTGAATGAGCAACCCATATGTCATGTAAACAGTTCTCAAGATCTTCCCCTGTATGTTGTGCCCTTGCAGTAATGTGCTTTCTTACTATTTTTTTAACTTCAGAATAAAGAAGCAACCTCCCCTTTTCTTCCCATCCAAAAATCTGCATTGTTTTGCAATATAAATCTGACATGTTTAGAAATAGAAATGAAAAAACACTCTTCAGGTGTCTGAAAAAGTACATCTGATGTGCTGGTCCCTGCAAAGGGATCCCAAGTTATTGGAAAAACCTTTTCCTACTCTTTTGGAAAATGCCACCAAGGTGACCTTTCCAAGGCAGGTTGTCATTGCTGTGTCGGTAGAAGCTTATTCTTTTTTCTCATATACATACAGCACTTAAATTAGTATTGACAGTGACATTTGAAATGTTGTATCTCTTTTCCTCAGCTGGAACAGTGCTGGCAGTTCTTCCTGTGGATAGTTTTGCAACAAACTGCTGAAAGCCCTGCAAACTTTCTAATTTTTTTGACGCAGAGTCTGCAAGACACACACACACATATCCTTCTTTTATAATGAAGCTAGTTTTCCCACTCACAGAACAGTGAGTTACCAAAATCAACATAATCTGAGGTATAAAGCAATATGTTAACAGGACATATCCTTCTGCCTCATCAGGGGCTTTTTTTACATGAAAACTTCTAAGAAGTAACAGATTTCTTGTTTCTTTACTGTATGTTCTATGCGTATACGTGAATATCAGGACATGCTTGTAATTTTATGTGCTCAACAGTACACACATCCCTTCTGGTTTCGTGGAAAAGGTGCTTCCTACACAAAAACAAAGTAGTCCATCATGCTGAGATTTCCTGAAATCCCAGAATATTTCACTGATGGGAGCAGAAGGTGGCTTTTTAAAATGTATCAAAACATGAATATAAACACCTGAAGGTGATCTAGAAATACAGTTAGAAGACTTAGGCACCTAATTCCATTTGCTCTCCAAAAGTGGTTACCTACTTTTGTAAATCCTGTTAGGTGCCTCCCTGCATCTTTGGAACTTAAACACAGCTCTAAATCTGACCGTCAAGACCTGCTTCTTACAGGAAGCTGGAAAACTGCTTTTTCTATTGTATAATTACCTCCATTCCTATCCATGAAGGGGGAAACAGGTCCCTAAATCTGTCACTGATACAAATTAAACACATCCCAGCTTGTATTTCAGACTTGAGTGACACTTTAAGAGAAAATGAGGAATTCTGTTGGTAGCAGGGGGGGAATAGAAAAAGAAAAAAAAAAAAGATAATTGCAGCAAGATTTTTTTTCCAGGATAAATGATCATTTTTTTTATAAATGCATATCTGTCTATTCAACTACCTCTTCATAACCATTTTTGAACTGCCTGATGTAGTGATGACAAAATATTAAATTCCTAGTTTTTATAAAATAGAGAATAAAAGGAGTGAGATTGCTTTATTTACCCCTTTGAGGGAAAAGCAGACACACAAACTCACCTCCTATGAGACATGAGAAAATCAGTGCTGAGATCCAAATTTTATTAATGTCCCACGTTCAGGAAAACCTTCAGTCAGAGCTCATCTCTTGCTAGAAAGCCCAACAGCATGCCAAAAAGCTGTAGGAAACCAAGCATCACATGCACCATCGCCAGGTATGATGTTTTTCATCTGTTTGAGGTTGTTCAGGATTGTTGCCAGATGTTTTCAGAGCAGACAGGGCAGTTAGAATCAATGTGCTTTGTCCTCTGTTCCTGTGATGTACCTCAAGAAAATTTTGTAAGGGTCCTTTTGGGTAGTATCGTTTAAGATAACATACTTGGCAAACAAGTCATCTTTCCTGACTGCCAGAGGAAATATGTGCCGTGAATGTTTTTCTATGTATCTGCTTTGCATATTCATTCACTGGCCATGATCCTAACTCCACTGGTGTCATTAAAAAGACCTTTATTGCTTGGGACTCAGCTTATCTGCCAAGGAAAGTGGAATCTTTCTTAAGGGTAGTGGCCTATCTAGCCTGACTTTTAAAGGAAGTTGGACAGAAATCTTACAATATCCTCCTTCATGCCACCAACTGGGCAGGAGACTTTTCAAAGTGTTCTTGGATTAATTTGCATTCAATGAAGTGTATTGATTGCTTTTAATCTATTCCTCTGCAATATTTTGATTCTGAAATCATTATGACTGTGAGTCAGGGTAAATATGGCTCCTAACTTTACTCCCAGGTGGGTAAACTGTAAACCATGGCATATCTGGAAGAGGTTCTGTTGTTATTGTTGTTCTTTTCATATGCAGTTCAGTGTGCCCTTGAAGAACATCAGTAGATTTTTTTAATTCTGGACCAGTAGTGTTAAAATACTCAATAGATGATTGAATAGGATGTGTTGTAGGGAAGGGTTTGTCAGTAGCAACCTCAAGCAAAATACAAAGATTATACCAGTAGATTTCAATAGATTTCCTCTGTCTGCCTCTAAACTTTGTGGGGCCTTGCATACGAGTGTGAATTTGAGCCATCTGTTTATCTCAGGAATATAACAAGAAAAATCAGTCATCACAAGTATGACTCTCTTTTCCATAGTTTTTCAATATTTGATCTTCCAAAGCTTCTCTCATTCTTGCTGGGCACTCTCAGATTCAGAGCTTGTCATTTCAAGTCGGTTTAAATGTTCTTTATTGTCAGTCATTTTTTATGCATAGCCCCACCCCCCCCCCCAAACCAATTCACACATACACAAACACATACAAAGTACTTATCTTCATTTGTTGATCAGCTTTCAGCAAAGGTTTTAGCAAAGGAGGAAAAACAAGCCCCAAAACTATCCTACTTTTCACCTCCTCCTGTTTTAACATATTGGGGAGACAAAAGCTTTACTGACCTCAAAGGGCTCTCTGCTTGTCTTGAAAAGGATATTTTTTTCAGACTGTCCTACTTAAGCTTCTTTTTAGTTATTTGCAACTTCACAATCCCATTCACAAACTGTTGCCATGGTAAATAATTACATCACAGATGAATTGTGTATGCTCCCACTTCACGGCTGGAAGAGAAATTGTAAGAGAGGTGAGAATGAGAGAGAGGGAGGGGGGGGATCAAAATCCTTTAAAATTACAGGGGAGAGAGTTGAGAAATGATTGCATCCTCATTAACATAATTAAATCCATGAATTATAAATTGGTGTTAGAACTTCTGACAAAAGGAGTAATTATATTTACTCATGTAAAATTAAACAATAAAAAAAAAAAATTATTGGGATTCACCAGAAGCTCTGTTAATATTGTCATAAAATTCAGAGATCCAAATAGCTCAGATTCAAAAGTGATTTAAGCAGCATAAACTTTAGTGCTTCTTAGATTTGGATAGAGTGAGCATGTTTCCTCAGTGGTTTGCAATCAAACTGTGGCAAAAAGCACATAAAACCACCCATTCTTTAGACAAGGGAGTACTAATATACAGAGACAGCTGCATTTTTCCTAAACAGGGACTGCTCACAGGTAACTTTTTGTTTTTGCAGGGAATTTGTACACACACACAAACACAAAGCTATATACAGCTACACAGGCACTTCTCATGAGAAGAATAAATCCTGCAGTTGATCTCTGAACTCTGGGAGAACAAGAAGAATATAACAGATGCAACTGTAAGGCAAGAGGTAATCTAAGCCACTGGTTTGCCTTTGATATTACCACTCCCATAAGTATATACTTCCTTCTGTATAATACACATCAACCTGATGAACAGGATCCTTCTTGCTTAAATTTAGATATACAAAACTCAGGGCTTAGTCTGACGTGGTTAGCCAGGTTTCTTCTGGAATCAGGGTAGAGAGAGAGACAGCTCAAACCATTGAGTTGGCCCATCTAAAATGAGCTCTGTAGCAGATGGGATTGATTGCTTTATGGAGATGACCTCCTTGTTTTTCTTTCAACTTGAAGGACAATGGTTTTTTTCATTTCTGAATTCCTATCTAATTTTCCTACTTTTTCTTTGTATTGCAAATATCCAACAGCACTGTTTTTTTCCTCTTGATAGCTTAAACTGTTGGCCTTGCCCTAATACTTTAATGCTTCACATTTGCTACCTGAGTTTATCTATTTATTTATCTACCCTCTTATTTATTTATTTATTTTTCACTGTTGGCCTCATTTCTTTCCCAGCAGGAAGCACTAATGTATTCCTACATGCACTGTGATGCATCATTCATGAGGTTTCAACCATAGGTCTATAAAGTAGTCACAGGCTCTTTGGAACTGAAGAAGTTGATCCACTGAGCAGTAGTCAGTGTGACTGGCTCTCTGCAGTGGGAGAAACCGGCTGAGATGATGCAATATGCTAGCATTAAGGCAGTTGCCCTTTTTAATTGTTCATGGGTGTGGTATTTACCCAGCTTCCAAAGCTGTTTTCCTAACTCCAACACCAACCAGGTGTCCATAGCCTCCTCTGCTCATGAACCCTGCCAGATAATTTCAGCCTTAGATGAATAACCAGCTTTGAAATACACATCCCCCTCAACAAATTGCACTCAGGGACTGCATTTAACTTTCAACAGGTTTTTGTATCCTGTCTAAATCCTTTATTTCCCATGCTGATCAGACACATAGAAAAGAGTAGTCATTCCACCTAAGGCTTGTCTGCATTTAATATTTCACCCAGGGCATTAATTTCAATTTTCATGTTTCTACACTATTTTTTTTTCCCCTGCTCTCTCTTTCTCTCTCACAACTTTGTATATGCCAAAAGCCTTACCTGCCAACTGTTGGGAAAAAAATGTGATTTCTATTGAATAGTGCACTTTGGAATGAAAGAAAACATTGTATAAACGAGGCTGAGGAACTCATTCACCTATGCCTATATTACTGTGAAATCAATTATGCAGGGCTCTTTCGAAAGTTACTGATTGTAGCAAATTGAATGGCCTCCATTTCAGCATAATTTGGAGAGGTTGATGTAATCAGAGACCTTACACCATGGTGAGATACAAGATTCGTGATATTCAGATGGGAAAAAGGCTACAATGCTTAAGCTTATTCTGTACTCTCCGCTTACCGGCTGTAATGCTTTCATAAGTACAAATGAAATTGTTTTGATGAAGGCGGAGATGGTTCTAAGGGACAGGAAAAGAGGAGAAAAAGAGAGAGGAGATGGAAAAAAAACCAACCAACATATATCAGGTTGTTTGAAATAAGGTACTGTACTGTTAAGTGAGGCAGCAGTGGAATGTAATCCACTGCATAACTGGTTGCAAATGAAACACTTTAATAGCATATCTTGAGTTGTGCCCTAGAGCTGCAGTTCAGGTTTGCATGAGCTACATGTAAGTGGAGGTAAAATGTGTCTTTTTTTTTTTTCTTCCTTTTGCTAAAGTACATTCTATTTCAGTCTGTTGGAAATTTTGGGGGCAAAGTAATTGCTCTTCAGCTTATATGCAAAGATATTCTGCCCTGAGGAGTTTTGCCCTCCTAAAAATAATAACAAACAAATCAATAAATAAAGAAAACAACTCAAGAACAACAAAAATAAACAAATTCCCAACAAAATCCATCTCCAAATGTCAGCCTGTGGCTCAGTGTCCTGTGATGTGTGGATGTTTATTAAACCTATGGTGATACTATATAATGACATTTTATTTGTATTGACAATCTTTTGGCTAAGTGTCACACTAAACTTAACAGACAGAAAGCAGCAGAAAGTGAAGTTGTCTGGAAAAGAAGGGAAGGAATATTAGCACTTTGGCTTCCTAATTTCTCCATGAGCTAGAAAACTTCATATTCCAAATCTAATCTGGAGGAGAATTTCATAATTTAGGTATGTATTTCTTTCTAAAATGAAATTACACTAATTACATGATCGAAGAAAATTTTTGGAGGGGAAAAATAAAAAAGCTTGTTCTTGCAGTAAAATCTGGAATGAACCATTCAAATCACTTTCTACTGTGTTCAGGTCAATTAAGCCAGGATCCCCCAGTACCTCTTGTCACTTTAAAGGATGTGATCTCTTGCTTTTGCTCTCCCAGTGTGTAAATTACAAATAATAACACTTCCTTCATCTGCAGTAATTACCTGCATTTTAAATTTTTTTGGAGGTAAGAACTAGACCATACATAAAATTTCCAAGCAAAATACCACACACATCCTGACACATCCCTCCTTGTTGCTCAGTCCATCTACAATACTGTCAATAAATTAAACTCTCATTTCTAGATTTTCCCATTTATAGCACTAAGCAGCTTTTCAGTTTTTCAGAATTAATATAATTTGAGTATAGAAGCACTAAAATTGTCATACAGAATATTGCAATGTCGCCTTCAGAATATTTTTCAGTTTAGTCAATCCTTAATTAATGAATAAAATCATTTATTTGATATTCAGTGTTTGAAAAGGTAAAGAACTATTTCTTTGTTCCCTGTGCTTCTGCTCATTTATAAAGAAGAAAAAAAAACCAAACTTATAAAGTTAAGCACAAAAATTTTTTTAAAAAAATCTGTTTTTTTTAAGTTATCTGAAACTCTAAACCTGAATCTCACACATATCATGTTGCTTCAGGAATTCTCAGTTCATACAGGTCTCTCAGTTTAAAAAGCTCTCTACAGTGGCCCAAGTTTTCAACTGTTGTGATCTTGGTATCCAGCTCTTCTCTAACAACCAACAAGTTAGGAAACTCATGAATGATGGAAATGTGAAATCCAAGGCCTTGACCCAGAAATGCTCACCGAGTATGTTCCAAGTGGCTGGAAGTTCATAATGTTTTCTATAGGATCCACATTTACTCAGTTAAATTTACCATAGGCCATATCAGAGCTGCCTACATTCATTTACCTATCTACGGAAAAAAGAAAATTGATGTCCTTCTGGGCACTTTGAGATTCTTTCTTTTCATGACAAATTTACTCTGTAGTGGCTGCAATGCCTTCCCAGGGATGAAAAATTAAGAAATCTGGATTGTGTATATTTAATACAGCATACACCCTGAGTATAAATTTCATACAAAATATAAAAAGAAAAACATGGAAACATTATTGACTCTTGACTGAGGTTATATGCAAAGGTAACTAAATGATATCAGGCTGATAAGGAGTTTGCCAGAAAGGAGCCACAGTATCCACCGTAGTCTTTATTTGTAGAAACTAGAAGGCTAAATCTGTTGTTTATCCAGACCCTTTACATTTATGACTATAAAACTGTAGATATTTACTCCCAATGGTTGATTCTTGGAAACTATTACAAACCTAGGGATGGAATTTCCTAAAATATACTCTGTGTCACCATAGGCTAGCCGGCAGCTTGCTGCCACACAATGGAATCTCAACACCATTATAGAAAATAGATTAAAAGTAATGCAGACTTCATTCAAATGTGGAACACCCAGAGGAGCACCTAAAGCAAACTTTTATGTTTCTAAAGACATTAACTTTGAAATTGTCTTATTCTGTTTCAGATCTGAAGAAGTATTTGTATGTCTAAAATAACATGTACTACACATGTTGCTCAAATAATAGATATTGCCTCTTCCTACAAACACTGCTTTCCCTCACCTGCTGAAGGTCATTTCTATCTGCAGCTGTCTTGTTGTCTCCTTAGCTAAGGTCTTCTCCAGACATCTCAAAACGCAGTCCGCTTTGTTTCGCTCTCCTATTTCCTTCACTAAAAAGACAAAACCAGAAAGCTGCCTGTAACTTTCAATTACAACTAGTTCTCCAACTTCGCTCTTAGGGCTTATTGCATGTGAGGGAGAGAAAAAAGGAAAAGGTTACAGCTTAACTCTGCAGTTACATACAACAAATACAATTGAATGACAGCTGGACAATGAACTATCTACAATATAGAATTCCTATTAACTTCTTCAGCCTGTAAACCTGGAGTAGTCCACACAGTTCGTATGTGGACAAACAGCTAAGCCACCCACCCCCACTGGCTGAAAGATTTCTTGGAATACATTTCTCATTTGCCTGAATTTCACTCTGCTGTTAATGTGAAAGGAGATGGAGGCAGAGGGGAGAAAGGACAAAAACCCCCCTGATTTAAAATTTTACAAGGGGGGAAATAACTATAAAATAAGGGGAAAAAAATACAATATAACCCGAAGAGAAGCATGTCTCTTGAAAATAAATATCTCCCAAGCTCATAAACAGTGAGGCCAATGGTCATGAAAGTAGCAGATGTTTATTGCCTTGTGCACCCTCTGCTACTTTGGGATAATCACTTAAATATCGCCAAATCCAGTTTGAATTTAAATTAGCTTCATATTTTCTTTCATGATTATTCCATTAAAAAAATCATATGATTAGCCAATTAAACAGAGAGGGAGAAGTTGGGGGGAGGGGAAGAAAGAAAAAAAACAGTAGGAGAGCAATAGCCTTTAATATTTTCAATTAAGATGCAGTGCCACCAATAAAAGAGCCTTACATTTTCATTTTATGGGCACCTATGGAGACCATTATGACACAAATGACTCAGAGCAAGGTAATCATTTCAAAATATATTGTAGTGGAGGACTGTAAACAGTGCAGTGTATTAGCTTAGATGGCATGTGATAAAAATATCAAGTTTCCAGAAGTGCATTTAGTATTGGTTTCAATATTTCTTAGGGCATGCATTTGCAATGCATGTCTTCTTTTATGGGAGCCAAAGCAATGTCCTTACGGAGAGCGAAGCCAACTACCACGTAGGAGCATGCTCCTTGAGCTGTGCTTACGTGTCACAACAGCTTTTGAAATCTACCCACATACATCAGGCTGAGTCACCAAGCTGTGGAAGAGGTTTCTAATACTATGCAATCCCATGAAATATTTGAGGTTGGTCTAAATGAGCGGTGGACAGAGGAGGTGTGGTGGGTTGACCCTGGCTGGATGCCAGGTGCCCACCAAAGCCACTCTAACACTCCCCTCCTCAGCTGGACAGGGGAGAGAAAACATAATTTTCTCTCATGGGATGAGACAAGGACAGGGAGGGATCACTCACCAATTACCATCATGGGCAAAACAGACTCAACTTGGAGAAATTAATTTATTACCAATCAAATCAGAGTACAATAATGAGAAATAGAACCAAATCTTTAAAACACCTTCCTCTCACCCTTCCCTTCTTCCTGGGCTCAAATTCTCTCCTGATTTTATCTACCTCCTCTCCTGCAGAGGTGCAGGGGGATGGGGAATGGGGGTTGCGGTCAGTTCATCACATGTTGTTTCTGCCGTTCCTTCCTCTTCAGGGGCCAGACTCATCACACTCTTCCCCTGCTCCAATGTGAGTCCTTCCCATGGGCTGTAGTTTTTCACAAACTGCTCCAGCATGGGTCCCTCCCTCGGGCTGCAGTCCTTCAGGTACTGACTGCTCCAGCGTGGACTCCCACAGGGTCACAACTCCTGCCACGAAACCTGCTCCCGCCTGGGCTCCGCTTTCCATGGGGCCACAGGCCCTGCCAGGAGCCTGCTCCGGCGCGGGCTTCCCACGGGGTCACAGCCTCCTTCAGGCACCCACCTGCTCCAGCGTGGGCCTCCCCGGGCTGCAGGGGCACAGCCGGCCTCACCGGGGTCTTCCCCACGGGCCGCAGGGGAATCTCTGCTCCGGCGCCTGGAGCACCTCCTGCCCCTCCTTCTGCACTGACCTGGGGGTCTGCAGAGCTGTTTCTTTTACATGTTCTCACTCGTCTCTCCAGCTGCAATTGCTGTTGCACAACAACTTTTACCCCTTCTTAAATCTGTTATCCCAGAGGTGCTATCACTGTCACTGATGGGCTTGGCCTTGGCCAGCAGCAGGTCCCACTTGGAGCCGGCTGGTATTGGCTCTATCAGACACAGGGGAATCTTCCAGCAGCTTCTCCCAGAAGCCACCCCTGTAGCCTCCCCAGCTACCAAAACCTTGCCATGCAAACCCAGTACAGGGAGAAATCACGTATTTATCAGCAAAATGTCAACTAGGAGCCACTATCACTGCCCATACATAACTCAAAGAAAGCAAGATGAGTTTATCAGAAATCCTTCCATTCCTAAAGACCAGACAGAACCTCTGTTATCTTCTTTATCCAGGAAAGTATATTAATGTCAGAAACACTGGATTTGAGTTTTAGCAAGGGATAATCACTTCCAGTAAACTCCAGTGATTTGATTTTTATGAAGGTCTTTCCCCAGTTTAAAGCTATTTATCACTTCAGAATTTTACCTTTTTTTAAAAAAAAAGATAAAAACTTAAGACAGTACTTACACTGACTTTCTCTAACAAAACCATTTTCTTTCTTTTCTTCTCCCTCTTTTAGAACTCTATACTTTTCCCTTCTTAGAAAAGAATTTGCAAAATACAAAAAGGGGTAGATCTGCTTGGTTAATATTTGACTAAATGATCTCCCACCACCTTGCTGGCAGGAAAACACATGCCAAACCTGTTACTTGTTATTTCCCTATGAGGTAGCTCCAGGTGGCATTCATTTCAGCAAAGGTTTTAACTTGACCCTGCTAGGCCACTTGCTTGATCTTGTCAGTCTCCTCTTTTAATTAAAATATTAAAACAGTTGTACAGTGATACATAGGAAGGTATCTTTGGGTGACTCCACCTTCTTTGTTAAAGGAAAAAAGATGTCAGGTGAAGGGATGCACAGCTCATTAAAGCAATACCTGGGACTGAAGTCTGAACTAAAAGGTTGTTGGAGACAGATGAACCTGGGGACTGAAGTGGAGGAAGCAACTCTTGTTATTTGGCATATGTCTAGTAAGAAGACTTGCTCTTTCTTCCTGTATTTGTAACACCACCTCCCTGCCCAGGGAAATTTTGGAGACTAATTTCCAACTACTGACTAGTGTCCCCGAGTTGCTTACTGCAACGTTGTTCCTCCTTTTAAAATGTGACCCAAGGGAAGGATGTCTTTGAATGTCAATGGCAGATGAAATTTAGCAACTGACAGATAAGACTTAACATAGCTTTTCGTTATTTTGCCAAGAAAGTCGCATTTATGACCACCATTTCTGAAGCCCAAGTATTTGAACTGGAGATGAAATTCTGTTGGAGTTACTTAACTGAACAGTAAAATGTTATCTTTTCACTATAAAGAGCAGAAATGATATGATTCTGGATCAAAAAGAAATTGTTGTGATTAGGGTATGGAGAACTTCACAATCCTCTAAGTCGCTCTGTCAGCTTAGATGTTTTTCAACAAGTTATTTTATAATGGGAGCAGTATTTATGTATTTTACACTCCCTAGCAAAAGATTTTGCTAATTTCCTCTACTCTGGTGATTTATTACGGATTAGTTGGTCAGATGGACAATAGATGCATGCAAGCATAATCAGTGGAGATATTGGCAAATGACACCAATGGAGTATAGGTGTTACAGGGGGTTAACACTACGTACTGTTAAAATGCTTGCATCATTAAACTGTAGATGTGAGTTCATAATAATGGTTTTGGATGCTCTTTAATATTAAAATTTGCAGGAATGGTTTACTTTCAGATTCAAATGAAAATCAAGTCCTTTGTGCCTTATATATGTATTCATTTAGATGCAGTAATTGGGAATGCTACTATGGGAAAAGCTGACCTCAGACCTCCAAAATGGTGGCAAATCTATGAGCACAGAGACTGATTGTATGAATTTCCTGTTTAGTCAGCTTCAAAGTATGTGGAAAACTTTCACATCAACACTCCCATCATTCAAGCTGAAAGAAGCAGCTTTTGAATACATCCAAACACAACCCAATAAGCATGCCTCTTGAACAGGTTCTTTGAAGGAAGAATGTTATGGTCAAGGATAATACTAGTGGCAAAAGATTTGCATGTAGCAGAAAATAATGGGAATATTCTCAGTTTTTGACCCTGAGCTTGGTTAAACTTCATCAGGTGTTAATTCAATTGTTTTTGAAGGAAAGGGTTCAAGGAACAGGGTAAAGCTAGAGTAGCAGTGACAAAGGTACGTGCTTGTCAAGGGCATAATTCATAAGCAGGCACTAGACATAATTACTCAGTGACATATGCATTGTTTCAGTACAGGGAATGAAAATAAAGAAGAGACATTAATCAGAATGATAATCAGTCAATGATGCAATAATGGTGATCTAGCTGTACTTAGTTAGAACACCTCATGTCCAGGAAAATATCCAGGTAGTCACCATTTTCATACTGATTATATCATGAAAAATGAGGGTAATGATTCAGGTTTGGCAGCCACAGGGTTCTCCTGTGCTGAGAAACTAATAAATGGACACTAAATCTTGATATACTTATCACATTGGGGCTGTCAGGAGTGCATAATCTTCTCCAGAAAAGTTTCCTTGATCATTCAGTGCACCACAGTTTACTTTTCCCACTTGACTAGCACTTTAATAGCATAAAAATACTTAGTACTACCTTAACACTTCCTTTGGCTATTTCTGACACACTCATACAGTACCTCTTTTCAATAAAAGAGGTTGCCTTAACTAAGAAGGGTCAGGCTGTAATTTGGGCAGTATTATTTGCACCATAGGGACACATTGCAGTCCCTTAGGAGCTCCTTGAATTTAGGTTTTGGCACAGGCATGTTACCAGTTGGATTGAATCTGGGTAGAATTTTTTATTCTTCCCACCTGCTCTGCATACTGAACAAAAAGAGTTATTACTTGTTTCTCCTATTGATGAGAATTAAATTATTTCCCTATTCCTCTAAGCAGGAAGGAAGCAGGGTACTTATTGCAGCTACAGAGAGTGCTTCCATTTGGAAAGCCCACCTATCAGAAGCTATACGTAAGTATCTTAACTTTCTCTAAAACATTTTGTCATAATTTGATTTTTTTTCTCATAATGGCAATCACAAAGCTGAAAATGAATGGTCATTCACAGGTACCCATAAATGAAAACATTTATAAGCTAATCTACAAATAGTTTTGAGCAAATACAGAAAATTTAAGGGCTACCACACCCTCTAAGGAAAAGCCTTTTTTCTCTGGGGTACTTTTATAAGTCTTTGTGTTTTAGGCTGGTTTTTTGTTGTTGTAGTTTTTGGTTTGGTTTGATTTGGTTTTGGTTGGTTGGTTGGTTTTGGGGAAGAGAAAGAATATACCACAAGACCTGTCAAGTTTCTAGCACCTGCAGGAAAATATAATTACTATATTCCTCCTCTATCACAGCATCTAATGCTCCGGATGAGTGTGTTCTTACGCAAAGAACCAGAAGAAAGTTCAGAGGCATTTCCCAGTCCCTCATTGCCTAAACTATTCTGGAATGACAGAGCTAAAATTCTTGATTTAAGTAAGCCTTTTCAAGTTGTTTCATATGATACTATGAAACAACCTGGATCAAGAACTATTTCATATTTCCATTAAAAACCTGAATGAAAACAGAGAATTTTCCAATGCGAAGTTTCATGCTTGGCAATCAACCAACTGTACAACCACAGACATGGGAACAACTGTTCAGGCAGTAGTTCATGCTGAAGGGACAAGATAATGTAGAAACAGGAATATTTTCAAGGGGACACATGAAAATCTTTAGACTTACTCGGTGTTGCTAAAGTCTCAGGTGAATTTTGAGCTGGGTTTGTCTGGAAACACTGCAGGGATTTCTCTCTCTGAAGATTTTTAAAGGCATATTGTACAAGTCTTTCCAGGAATGACTGTTATATATTGTAACCTGTGACCTGAGAAGGCATTAAGGGAAGAAGGGAGGGAACTTTAAGATTTATTTGCCGTTATTTCTGATTTCTCTACCAAATTCCAACCAGGAAGTATGCAATCATATAAGCCGTTCTTCCCACACACACCTAAAGTGATGTACATCTGTAATGCACCTCTTATATATCTGATGTGTTTTTCCAGGTCACATCCATATGAACACTCCTATACCATTCCTTATTTATGTGCATATATGTGCTTGGGTGAAATAAAACAGAAAAAGTCAACCCCAGAGATGTGTTCCTCTCTTCATATTAACGCCACTGATGCATCCCACATCCTCTCAGGACACATATCACAGCTGTGAGGGACCCATTCTCTTTTACCTCCCTATCTCTTTGTTCTTAATAAATGCATTACAGGGTTTTGTTTAGGTTTTTGTTTGTTTTTGACAAACCTTTCCAGATAATAACATGGTTTAACATGAAAGCTATTGCCTTTAAATTTTGTTTTCTTCCTCTCCAGTCCCTACCTTGGAGTACCTCTTTTCCCTCTTTATATTCCCCATTTATCAGCCACATAAATACCTTGGGAGAGAATGAAGACAACTAATTGTCCATTTGATTCCCTAGCTCACTCAGCTGCTTAAGGATGTCTTCTTTACATGGCATTTCTCATTATAGACAGAATATGCTGTTACCCACAAACAAGTATGGCATCTTTGTCTCTGAAGAAACGGCACTTAAACTCCAGGAAATTTTAATAGAGTAGTCCACATTCACCCTCTCACTATTCTCTAAATACCTACTGTGAACGAGCTTTCTCTTTCCTGCTGCTCTGAAATGAACAATTAAAGGGAGTTCAACCTTGAGTAATCCTGGGAACACGAGAGCATCTCTGGGCTTCATGGAGGATGTGTCATCAACTGTTGTCACCATTTCATTTTATTTCTGTCATGATTTAAGCCCAGCTGGTAACAAACACCACGCAGCCACTCACTCTCTCCTCCCCCTGCCCCTTAGCCCCAGTGCTATGAGGAGAAAATATAAAGAAACACTCGTGGGTCAAGACAAGGCCAGGGAGGAATCACTCACTTACGGTCACGGGCAAAAGACAGACTCAACTTGGGGAAAAAAACCCAAAATCAATTTAATTTACTACCAATCAAATAAAAACAAAGATAATGAGAAGTAACACCAAATCTTAAAACACCTTCCTCCACCCCTCCCTCCTTCCCGGCTCAACTCCACTCCCAATTCCTCTCCCTCCTCCCTCTCAGAGGCCCAGGGGGACGGGGAATGGGGGTTGGGGTCAGTTCCTCACACCGTGTCTCTGCCGCTCCTTCCTCCTCAGGGGCAGGACTCCTCACTCTGCCCCTGCTCCCGCCTGGGGTCCCTCCCACGG
>JAVKLA010000074.1:75788638-75800016 GCA_034782735.1 Sagittarius serpentarius
CACACCCCAATCTCCTCCCCCGCTGCAGGTTCCCCTTCTTAAATCTGTTATCCCAGAGGCGCTGCCGCCATCGCTGACGGGCTCGGCCTTGGCCAGAGGTGGGTCCGACTTGGAGCCGGGGAAGCTTCTGGCAGCTTCTCACAGGAGCTGCCCCTGCAGCCCCTCCCCCGCTACCAAAACCACACCACACAAACCCAAAACAAATTGTTAAAACAGTCTGTAAACTGAGATTGTTATCAACAATCTATTTTTATCAGAAATTTTTCTTTTTTGTTATTGCTATGGGTTTCACAAAATAAAATTACTATCATATTGTGAGAAATTGTATTGGGAATGGAGTTGAGCTGGGAAGGAGAGAGTGGTGGGGGAAGGTGTTTTCAGATTTGGTTTTACTTCTCATTATCTTTGTTTTGATTTGGTTGGTAGTAAATTAAATTTATTTTGTTTTTCCCCAGGTTGAGTCTGTGTTTTGCCTGTGACCGTGAGTGATCCCACCCTGTCCTTGTCTCGACCTGTGAGCATTTCTTTATATTTTCTCCTCCTCATCCCACCGGGTCCGAGGGGCAGGGAAGGAGGATTGAGTGAGTGGCTGCGTGGTGCTTTGTTACAGGCTGGACTTAAACCATGACACCATTTGCTGTTAATCCAAACTTGAGACATTTACCATTAAGGAATTTCATTCAACAAAGAGGCAAACTTGTCCAAAGCTGAAACCTGTAAGAGTTATTCAGATTTTCACACGTTACTTCATTTTTCTACTCCCTTTTTCTTCCCTGATTGAATTCCAGCAACTACTCCTATGTACACTGCCTGATTCAAAACCTATCAAAGTCAATGGAAATGGTCATATTAACTTCACTGGGCTTTGGTCCAGGTCCTGAGCCATATGGAGCTTGAACCAACCTTGACCTTAGCGGAGATGAAACAAGTCACCTCCGACATCGTATCAGTAGTTTTCTACAATCCATCAGTAAGATGTGTCACATATGCAGCATGAGTGAATCCACCTGCCAAGAGTAATACTTTTGTGCTACTGGCTGGTGGCCAGTCTGGTCAGTCAGGCTATTCTCCCCGTATGATACGAGAAGTTATGCATATTAGGCATTTTTTGCTCCTATTTAAAAATGACAGCCTGGGTTCTAACTTTGCATTAACTGCTCATAAAGTTCTGCAAATTTCTCTCCTTCCTTTTGTGATTAGCACATTAATGATCTTCAGATGGTTCAGAGCAATGCTGCAGAAAGTTTGGATGGCTAACAGACCTTTCTATTGTCACTGCTGGGGAATGTTTTAAAAAAGGTGATGTAATTAAGAAATATTCATACAAATTATAAGAGGAAATGAATTGTGATTTTGAGTTAAATGGCAAAGCATTAATACATTCCTCACAGCAGAACGTCCTTGCATCTTTTAGTACGCTCAGGTCATAAGTATGCAGCTTAGGCTACCACTGAGCCATGATTCACCTCAGGGGGTCAAGTGAATCGTGCCCTAAAACTCACAAAGAATTTACAAACTGTACATCACATGTGCGATATAAAATGATCACAATCTCTTAAGCATAATAATAAAAATTAGGAAATTTTGCCTAGCTTGTATCATCTATGTACCTGTTACTGAAGGATTCTTTTGCATGATGCATCTGATACTATAACAGGCTTACAAGAAATCAGTTTTTTCTTCCCCTGGGTATTTTCAAGGATTTATGATTTTTCCCTGTTCCAAGTAACTGACAAAATTAAAAAAGTTAAAATCTCAGAAATGCCCCTGACATTATACTACCCTTACTACAGCTACAGTAAAACTAGTAAAATTAATCAGTTTGTGTCAATCAGCTATTCTAAATCTTTTCCTATCAGTATCGGTATTTTTAACCCAAAATCCTTTTACTTTGTTTTCTGTATAAAATTCCCTGCTTAAGAGAAACAAATTAAGTCTACTTTTTAAGTCTACTTGAAAAATGTTGATTTTAAAAATGATCTTACATAGGAAAACCTATACGCTTGACAAAGAAAAGGTTTGACTTTTTTAAAAGTAAGCATATTGTGTATGAGTAAGGAAATGGAAGCAGAAAGCCACAAAACCCAAATGGTTCTACTAAAAGATTCCTAACCGCAGTTACTAAGCAAACTAAGATTAGTCCTGAGCTGAAAATCTTGCAAAGGTAACCAGAAGTTTCAGGTAGTTACTCTCTATTCAGCAGACTTCTTTGGTTGTTTTTTTTAAATAAATACTAAACTAGTGTTACAGAATAGCGATAAATACATTCTATAATTTGAATTAGTTTCTCCAGTTTCCCACAGCAAGCAGGGACTACACCCTGTGTTAGTGAGAGATTTCACATTGGGGTCCAGGAGCTGCTGTTCTCATGCTTATTCTGTGCTGTTTATCTCTGAGATAGTGCTTAATCAGTCTCTAGTGGGAATACGCAGACCTTACAATCCTTAGGAAACCCTTAGTACGAAAATCACCACATTACACCAATAATTATTACCTTGCAGGATTTCTGTACGTGCAACATTTTACTGTAAACTGAGTAAAGGAGGTGTCTTGCAGATGAGAGGACAAAGAAAAAACTGACACACCAGGGAGACATTATTCACAGAGTATGGTGATCCTGTGGGCAGATTTCTCCTCGTTGGCAATAGGTCTTGAAACTCATTGAACAGTGTGTACCTCCAGTCTCAGAACTATTTCATGCTGGCACACTGCCCCATCTCATTACCAATTATTATGAATTTATCTATGACTTTCTTGGTTCATGTCACTTACTGTTACAGATCCGGCAGCTGAATGATCCTGAAGAGCTTTGAAGAAGTAGCTCCTCAGATCTCTCTGATAGACACAGCACAGATTGTTACACTGACTTATATATTTATTCCCCTTCAAAATATGAATTAGCTTTTTGCTCTAATCAAGTAGCCTCCGTATTTGTACTCAGAACAGAGTATATTTTAGGCTACATTTAGCAAATTGTTCACAGAGCAGTAACTGTGCTTCATAGCTTCTACTTCCATCTTATTCTTAATTGGTCATACAGCCATAGTTTCCACAAGATGAGACCAAACTCAGAAATGAGGGACCAGAAACACAATGACTCTGTGAGATTTATGAACAACAAAAGATTTTTATAAGAATTTCTGTGATGTTGAATGTAAAATAGTATGTAATTTTTAGAGGCCGGGAGAACAGGGGCTAAATCAAGAGATCTTTTTATAAACTCTATAGAAATTCCTGGGCTTTTACGGTACTTATTATCTACGTTCACATGCAAGGGATGCGCCTGTAAGCAGGGACTGCACAGTCTGTGTTTGGAGACTTCATCGTAACAATATGCTCGAAAGAAACATCTCTGTTAAGATGGCATCATTTAGATTTCAGTACTGCTTTTGTCTTCATTTGTTTTTTCTAGGAATATTTTGGATCAAGGAGAGGAATATCCATGTGATATTGGGAAGGGGTCCCATATTTTCATCTGACATTTATACATCAACCAAAGACAGCATGAGAAGTTTGAGGGGTCCAACCTACTGCACGGATGCCATGCGATTGTACTCCAATATGCAATTGGGATATGTTGGCCATAAGGCACATGCAGAAGCTGACAGCACAATGAGTGTACAAAGAATCACGAGCTTCCAGGATACATCACATTCCCTGTGTATGTGCTGCACAGTTGATAAATGGATTGGCAGAAAGCTTGGCATATCTGGAAAGCCTTTGGACTTACAACACCTGTGCAAGCAATCTTGTAGTGTTAGTGTACTGAAGATAGGTGTCTTCAAGGTGCATCTGTACTGTTCAAGCTTCATAAAATTGATTAGGGTGTCCACAGTAATGTCTTGGCCAGAACTCCAGGCACCCAATAGCCTGTTCCAAACAATTACTCTGACAGAACAAAGTCTTCATTTTTTCCTTGCTTGTTTGTTTGTTTGCTTATTTGTTTCTTTTCCCCTCCTTGGAAGTATGTCTGGGAAATTCAATCAAATGGTAGCCCTACTTCAGGGGAATCTGGCACCAAAGGCTGAATTCACCATTGCTGTAAGGATCTTGTGTGACCTTGACTAAGTCACTTCCTCTCTTTGTTCCTCAGCTTCTATCTGTAAAATGGAGATAAATGCATTTCCATACCTCATGGGGGCCTGCAAAAATGCATTCATTACCAAGAAGTACATTTTATCTCCAATTTACACATTTTTTCTCTGCTGTCCTTGCTAGAAATCTGATTGTCCAACCAGTCCCAATATAAACCCTCTTGCTTCTGAGTGGAAGCCAGGATCTACCTATTAAACTTTTTAGAACTGTCTATTGCATATTTTTCCTTTCTGAAACCACCAGTACTGCTTTTTTGTGTACAGAATTCTGGACTGAACAGGAAGCTTTTCTGACCGAGTCTGACTGTTCCTGTATTACTCGTTTTGTGTTGTGTACAGTTCAAGGAATAGTGTCAGTGTTTAGGAACAACTTCCCCTAAGTCATCAAAATGCAGCCATTATATATGGAGGAACAGGTGCTAATTATATCTGAGACACATAGATTGGGGCACTTATGGAGATCATCTGGTCTTACATTTTCAGATCACTAAAAAGAAAGGAAACAACTTCTGGACCAATATCCAATTGCATCAAAACTGTCTTTTTATGATGTAGTCACTTCTGGGAAACATTACCCTACTGCTTTATTCTAGATCATTGATTCTATCCTGTATCTATTAAATGTAATCTAACATTTTATATATATATATACACACATACATATATATAGACATACATATATACACACACACATACATAATTATGAATCTAGAGAAAGGTGCTGGTGAAACACTACGAATGGATTATAAGTTGGTTTGTTGAACAAAATTGAAAATGTTAAGAGATGTCAAGTTATATTCAACTTTTACTCATGGTGTTTTTATTTTTAGTTTTTTCCCATGGGCAAACAGTTTTTTTTCCCTCTGGACCTCCAGATTTTATAGCTGTGTGATAAGGAACTAGTCACTTGGCTGTTATTTCCAGCTTGGTTAATGAGCACTACAGGAAAAACACATGTATAGTTGTATCATAGGTTCTGACAGATTCTACTGCCAAATTTCAGATGAACTGAGGTTTTCAAGAGAAAGAAAAGAAAAAAAGGATATAACTGAATGGGCCAAAAAGCATTTGTATTTCTGCGGTGCGGTAGCTGGGACAAGGGGGTTTGATGCTTTTTAGTAGGAGGCCACCTTTGCCTTCAGCAGTGAGGTCAAAAAGATCTGAACAAAGCAAGGATCAAAATAAAATAACCTTTGCCTAGGAATCTGTTTGTGGTGAACATGCAGCTGGGATCTTGTCTGCTACTGAGTTTCTCTGTAAAAAGCTGAAACATGGCAAATGTTGCTTTGAGCAGCGGCGAAGAGCAGAAGAGTGGAAGAGACACTAGCAGAAGGAGGAAGGCAATGGGGACAGTGTGTGGAGCACCTCTGAGAACCTGACTTAGACTTATTTTACCAAGCATAGCTCTGTAGGCAAGGGAACAAACTGTAGATCACCACTGCCGTTACTTCATTTGGGCACCCTTCAGGGTGAAGAAACTGACCTGTCTCAAAGGTGAACTGCAGTTTGGATAGTGAACTGTTAGTAGAGTATAAATAAGAAGGGAAAGTAGTTAGGGTCAATTTTCACATCAGTGACTAAAAACCAAAGCAGGACTGGGTTTAAGACTGTGGCCCATGAATGTGCAGAGAAAATTTCACTTACAGTTTCTTCATGGATCAGGTTTTCCTGCGCTTCTAGTTCATTCCCTTTATTTTTTTCCCTTTAAAATAGTTCTGCCAGTTTAGTCACTGTTTCACACTAATTACAATCAGGTAGCATTTTAGTTCATGATGAATATTCATGCAGTGCAAATTAGTTTTAGATTTTTAAGGGTGAAAAGGGTTTATACTACAGTTTTCCACATTTTATTTTATTTCCAATAAGAAACTACATATAACAAAACTTAGCTTCTTTTTAACTGCCACACAGTACCCAGTAGCAAGTAAATCCCATTAAGACCATGTGACGTGTTTCTTGTATCTGTTCTAGTCATTGACATACCATTAAGGTACACAGCCTTGTGCCAGCACTTACTCAACTAAAAATGTGGGAATTTCAATTGCGCAGAACCCCAAACCAATTAACTGTATGAAAAAATATAATGTAACAATCCAACATTTTAGCAATATCTAAAATAATAGGGTTTTAGTCTCAAAACTCTGCCACACATGGAATATTGTTTGTTCATACCATTGAACTTGTCTACTAGTTAAAACATGTTGCTGTGGTAGTCAGAATCTTACTATTGTCAGAGTTCTGCAGCAATATATTGTAGCAAATTCAGTATTATTTTAAGGCCCATGCCCATTGTATGGCAGTGTGTATGTCTGCTGGTTTCTGTTGTGATGAAATATATGCATGTCTTATGTGATCTCCATCACTGTTAATTACTCATTGATTGTTCATCCTTAGTTTTGCAGGATCTTTAGTCTCACGAGTTTAAGTGGTCTTGGTCAGTAGATGCCAGCTGTGGATGGTTTGAATATGTCTCACACTAAATTACAGGGCAGCCAAGAACTTTGCATTGCACAGATGCTAAACTTGAATAATACGGAGAAGTACTGGCCCAGTAATTAAAGAATTACATCAACAGACTATACAGGACTTAATATAGAAGAGGCGCTTGTATGTTAACCTTGTATGAAGGCCTGGATAAATTCCACCTAACTTTTGGTACACAGCTCAGGCACTCAAGCTGGGAGGCTAGTGGCCTTAGCCTCTATAGCCACATTTTTTTGAAAAAGTAGCACTAGAATAGAATAGAATAGAATAGAATAGAATAGAATAGAATAGAATAGAATAGAATATTTCAGTTGGAAGGCACCTATAGTTTAGTCTTTCTGTTTGGATAACTGGGTGTGTTAAAATGAGATGAGGTGAGCCTGGACCGGAAAGTTGCAGCTGTCACAGTGTCACCCTTTATGACTCTGAGAGGCTGAAAGTCTGCAGCTTCAAAACCACATGTCCCCAGAAATGCCTTATTGGCCAGCAATAGAAACATAGGAATTTATCAGCATTTTTGCTTCATGGAAAATGACTTTTTGCCAATACCACTTATCTCATAAACTCCCAATGTAGGAATCCCACACTTCCACTGTGGGTATAGCATAGACAATTCCATAGTGAAAGCACAAAACTTTGTGTATGAAAACTTGAAGTTTACTTTCCAAGGTCAAAATTTCTCTCCACTTTGTGGGGTTGCAAGGCCACTGTTCAAATATTCAGCCAGACGTCTGTTTCAAGACATGTCTCCAGCATATTCCAGACAGAGAGCAACCCTGAATTGACTTGACTTTCATGAGACAACACTTGCCTTCAGCTCTGTCTTTGATATGCCATGGGCTCCCCTGCATTGTAGGCTGGCCATCAGCTTCAAAGCCTGTCTCCACATGAGAAATCCACACTGTGTCACTTTTTTATGGCAGTCAGAGAAGTGAAACTGCACATCAGATGCTGATTAAATCATCTGTTCTGGGGCAGGTGCTTTCAAACCATGTGGGGCAGGAACATCTGATTGCTATTTGCAAAGTTCAACAGCAGCAGTGTTTAGTACATTGTACAATCCACTGTACTTGTCACCTGAGCAAGCCCTAGAGTAGTCTTGTTGAACCATATTTCTGTTGAATGCAAAAAAGAGAGGAAATGGAGGGAGAAGAAGGTGCCAAAGCACAGAACTCTTCTGTGACATCTTCTGAGCAAGGGCAACTCATAGCTACACCTCTGAAGGTAATGTGGCTAGGACGAGGAAATAAGGAGTTACTGGACTATACAAGAAAAAATTACTTTTTACTGTCAGGTCTCCTGGCTATCCCTTGGGTGCTCTCTCATTTTTTAGCCACTTGCTACAATAGCTGTAACCTTTTTTTTTGTAATAATGGTAGGACCCATAACTGTACTTGAAAGCTGAACTTGCTATATCAAGACAATTATTAATATCTACAAAAGTAGAGCATGCCAGAAGATAGCATTGTTGGCATAACTTCCTTACAAAAAAGTGGCAAAGCTCAGTCTTTTTCACACTGAACACGGCACCATAGGGAAATGGTAAGACCTATGACCGACATGACTCTCACTGAGTATCAGGAATCTTCCTGGTATTAAAAGAGTACATTCTATTTTTAAAAAAAATGATGTAAAATACAATATTTTCATGTAAAAAATGGTTGGCTGGTTGGTTGGCATTGTTTTTTTTTTTAATCGGAACACTTCAAAATGAGATAGGGAGGACTTTATGGGTGAGAGGGCTTGTACAAGGACATAAAAAAGAATAAAACAATAATCTGGAGAAAAAAAACAAATTTTGTTTTTTTCTTTCTTTTCCTTTCTAAGAAAAACAAAGCAGTATACTTCTCAACCCATTAATAAAACTCCTCAAAATGTTAAAAGAAACATCCCAAATATGCCAGCAATTTGAGAAGGAAGAGGATAAAATAGAGATAGTCATGTGCTCTCTCTGAGCAGAGTCACAATGTCTGGGACACCAAGCACATTAAAACCTAAGGAAGACCTATTCAGCTGGTTATGTTCATCCTCAGCAGTTTTTATTCTCTATTACCTTACCTGACTTTTAACCTTCTAGTCTCCCACGAATTAGATACATTGAGGGATGCCTGTCTGTGATGGGCCAGAGAGGAGACAACAGAAAAGCATGTTGTTTATTGCATAGTTTAATGTTTCCAGCAAGCCAACTGTTGCATCATTTTCCATTCAATGAGCACTTGAGTGTTAGCAGATTGCCTCCAGGTTGAGCGCACAAAATGCTGTAGGTGCTTTTTGTGGCTCACTGAAGGGAATGTAACTGACACTGACACTATCTGGAGCTGAGACGACATTAACACAATGAGACAGAAACAGAGTCAGGCCATGGTTTTCCATGGTTTCCATTCAGGTCTGGCCTGAATGCTGGCTACAGATTCCTTTTCTCCTTTTCTTTGAGGAGCTGTCCGTGTTTTACCTCAGAGGTGACTGCATTGGAGCAATGTGTTTATCCTCATCTCCAGTAGATTAAATTCTGTTCTCAAATGTATCTTCAGAATCTGCAGGGACTTAAAGGGAATGCTACTCTGGGAACAGTATGTTATTCTTGCTTGGTAAATGTCTTCAGAAGCATCTAGGGTGAAAGACATATGGTAGCATGAGCCATTTGTGTATCACATTGCAATAGTAAATTTATATTTTTATCAAGGATCCTGTAGCAATATCTGTACAAATAATTTGAACTTTTTTAGTGCCAGGGACTATATCTGGGCACAGGAACCTGATCAGCTACAGCGTTATATACTTAGACCTGCCTGTGACATATTTTTGACCTTAAGCCATCTAGAACTCTTTGAATCAATTCTCAGTCATGGATAAGGAGTTAGCTTAATCCAGAGATGATTTCTAATGAGTAGTTCACATGCAATTACTTTGTTTCAGAGGATAAGCAAGTTAAGCCAATACAGGTCAGGGTCATTCCGTTGCTTTCAGTGCCCAAGCAGAATCCCAGGTGCTTTCCATTTATGAGGATAGATGTAGCCACTAGTGTCACAGAGACTTGCCACAGAGGTGTCACTGCACTATTGTAATGTCAGAAAAGTGCTTGGTCACCTCTGCAATATTTCTTTTCCTTGGATGAAAACACTGAAAACTCACACAAGATCATGTCCTGTTTTCTCACCTACTTCTCCTGGGTGAGGCTCCCATTTAAAAGTCCTTGTTGCAAGAAGTCCTTTGAAGAGAATAAGCAGCAGGAAAAAAGTCCTCACTGGTTCACCAGTACACAAAATAGATATGGAAGTAGCAGACCTAGCTCTGAATTCAAATAAATTCATGGGTGTGCCATAGATTCAACACCTGGGTGAAAGTAAGGAAAATAGCTACACCACTTACCACAAAGAGGCAGCTCCCAGGTTCACCTCATCTGAGAAAAATGAGTCATGAGAAATTTCATGTCCCCTTGTAGGCTGATCCTATGAGTGTTTTGGGGGTTTTTTGGTTTTGGGGTTTTTTTTTGAAAGATGATGGCCATTATTGCACTGTGAGTAATGTGGACTGCTTACAAGGACGTAAGATTGTCCCAAGTGACAAAGCAGTGATTCGAAAGGCTTGTGCTGTTAAAAAAAACCAACCAAAACCAAAAAAAACCCCAGCAAACAAACAGAATGATCCTCCTGAAGACAGAGGCATAATAGCAAGACATCATCTGAGACTTGATTACAAAGATTAAGAGGAATATAATGTGTTAAACTGTAAGCTCTCCGTTTAGTGGAAGGGTATATATACATAAGGTTTAAGCAGCTCAAGGCCCAAGATGAAGCCCAGTAAAAGATTTTAAAAGACATCTGAAATGAACCAAAAAGATAGTCACATCATAAAACGATGTGGGTAAGAGACTGAGACTTGTGAAATGTCTGTCTCCATTACCCTGACAAAGAAACCACTGTTCTGATAAAAAGAGAAGAGAAAAAAAGCATAGTTTTCATGTACTTCTGCATTAACTGGTCAGAAGTGAAACTGGGCTTATCTTACTGAATTATCAAAGCAGAAAAACGCTAAAGACAAAAAAAGATGCAGTTATATAATCATAAGCAGTAAACCATCATACTTTTAAACCTCTCAAAGTCATGAAGTTAGCTTAAAACACTACAGGTCAGTCTGAGTAGTAAATATAAACATTAAATGTTCAATATGACCAGTTTCAAACCTACAACTATATAATATCATAGAATCATAGAATCATTTAGGTTAGAAAAGACCTTTAAGGTCATCAAGTCCAACCATAAACCTAACACTGCCAAGTCCACCACTAAACCATGTCCCTAAGCACCATGTCTACGTCTTAAATTCCTCTGTGGGTAATGACTCAACCACTTCCCTGAGCAGCCTTTTCCAATGCATGACAACCCTTTCAGTGAAGAAATTTCCTAATGTCCAATTTAAACCTTCCCTGGTGCAACTTGGGGCCATTTCCTCTTGTCCTATCGCTTGCTATTTCGGAAAAGAGACCAACACCCACCTCGCTACAACCTCGTTTCAGGTACCTGTAGAGAGCAACATCTCCCCTCAGCCTCCTTTTCTCCAGACTAAGCCCCAGTTCCCTCAGTCACTCATAAGACTTGTGCTCTAGACCCCTCACCAGCTTCGTTCCCCTTCTCTGGACACGCTCCAGCACCTCAGTGTCTTTCTTGTAGTGAGGGGGACCAAAACTGAACACAGGATTCGAGGTGCAGCCTCACCAGTGCCAAGTACAGGGGGATGATCACTCTCCTAGTCCTGCTGGCCACACTGTTTCTGGTACAAGCCAGGATGTTCTTGGCCTTC
>JAVKLA010000074.1:75813961-75830826 GCA_034782735.1 Sagittarius serpentarius
AGACAGAGCAACCACTCACCAACCCCCAAGTCTTATTCTCATGCTTTTGTTACAAAAACAACCTGTTCTGCCCAGTCTTTTCAAAAAATAAATTCATTGGGTTTTTCAGGCATGATCAAGCCTACTTCTGAAAGTCTCTCAAGGATGGAGTTCTTACACCTTCTCTGAGCCCTCCCGGTCCAGTGTTTGACCACTTTCAGGTGAGGGGAAAAAAAAATAATTACAAAACCCACAACCTTGTACCTAATTGAAATTTCCTGTATTGCAACTTGTGTTGCTTTTTTCATTGTGTTGTGCACCTTCTAGAACAGATTTGCTCTGATCTCTGTCTTTCCCTCCTGTTAGGTCTTCCCAGAGCCGTTCTCTACTGAAGGCTGAATAAACCTGGCTTTCTCATGCTCTCATTGTCCATGGTGTGCTCCAGACCCCTGCCCACCTTGGTGGTCTCTGCCTGGACTTGCTCCAATCTCTGTGTCTTTCTTGTCCTGAGACCCCAAAGCTGGACATAGTAAGGCTCTTGATACAGTCTCAGGTGGGTCAAATAGAGGGGAATGAACATTTCCTAGGAACTGCTGACTATGTTGTTGCTTCTGTAGCCTAGGGTGTGTCTGACCCCTTTGCTGTGAGGACACATTGCTGACTCGTGTTCAACTTGTTGTCCACCAAGAACCTGCAATCTTTGCTGCCAAGCTGTTTTCTATCTGGTTGGCCCTCAACCTGTGCTGTTGCATGGTGCCTATCATTCTGAAGTAAACCTGGTGAAATTTAATGTAAAAGCTTTCAGCAATGGAAGATACAGTACTTATTATTTTATTTTCTCCGGTGTTTATAATTTGAGAAATTAAAACATCAGTTGCCCTATCACAGTAGCTTATATTTTCAGTTTTTTTTCCCCAGATCCACTATAAAAAGTCCAAACATATTCATTGTTTATTCTTCTTTAAATCATTATAACTGCATTTGAAAAAAGAAAAAAATGATGGAATTTTGGCTATGAAATAAAAAAGACCCTAAAAAAACCCAAGCAACATCCTTTTCTGGGGGCAAGAGAATTTCACACTGCTCATGGATATAGAGTTTATTTTTCTCTCCTACACAGAGAAGCATAGATTGGTTTATTTATTTTTTTAAGTGTGAAAGATTGCTTGCTACGGTTTTCTTTTTCTACATTTTAAGAGGGAAAAAATACCAACTGGGAAAAAAAAAACCCTGAAGAAATAAATAAAATTAATATAGCCTCATACTCCATGAACTTTTTCTGTCTGTAGCAAAAAATACACTGAGAGACTTTCAAGGTTAAAAAAATATCAACCAGAGAGCACCAGTGGCAGAACTACTGTAATGTAGGGTTAGGGTTAGTTAGCTGCTCAATATCTAAAGCCAAGTGAAAGGTATCTGAGCTGTAAAGGTAACTGAAGGTCATTACTGCAAGTACACAAAAGGAACTTAGCAAATGTTGAAGAATTGCACTATATACATAATAGTCAGACCTGTTAGCTGCATTTCTGAAACTTTATTTTCATCCTTACTAGATTCAAAATTAAGACTATCACCTTAAAAATTAAAAAAAAAAAAAAGTCACTTCTGTGCTTTCTGGACACCTTTCAGAGCATGTTGGCCCACTGCCTGTCATTGCTTGCCACAATATTATTGACCTATCATTGATTTTGCCATTGAGCAAAAATATGGGTTCGTATTATTCAGCCATTCTCCAAACTTAAGCATTTTTCCTTCAGCACATATAATAATTGCATTGGTAGTTAGTATTAGTAATCACACATCTTTGTTTTAGACAAACAGCAGTTTTGGCAGTCTGATTGGTGTGTAATATTTCTCTAAACTGCCACAGGGTTAATGGAAAGTTGTTGTCCTATATATGTTTTAAAAAATATGGGGACGTTCTGGAGCTATTGTAGTTTTGAGACATACTTTAGAGTAATTTCAGTACTTGGTCCTTTAAGAAACATTACAGAGTTGAATAATGGAAGAGAGATTATGGTTATTAAATAAACAGAGGATACCAAGTAGGGAAGATCTGCAAGCACTTTATAGTACAGGATTAGAATGTAAAATGATCTTGACAAATTGGAGAAATCGTCTGGAAAAATATGATGCAGTATTAAAAGGACATATGCATTTAAAAATAACTAACTGCACAAATACAAGATGAAGAACCAGTCATCAGGTAAAATTTATGAATAAAGTAAATCTGATGCTTTTTCTGATTCACATTCTTAAAATGACTAAACAGTTTCAGACTTAAAAAAAAAAAACAAAGAAACCCCCCCCCCAAAAAAAATATTGGCATATGTATGCAAAAGCATCACATCTAAGGTACACACTTAATCTTTCTGGGTTTTTTTTGCTATTGGACATTTTTCAGCTAAAGTACTATAGTTGGCTTGAGGTCTCACATTTGAAGAAATACATGGATCAGCTTGCAAAAGCCCAGAGAAGAGTGAGGTGAACTGTCAGATGCCTAGAAAACATTAATTTAAAAAAAATATATTTTTGTTTATTATAGCAAGAAAATGAAGAATTAAATTTTGGATATGTAAAGGAAAGGTCGATGTAAAGGTAGGGTAAAATCTGCTTTCTATGTTTGGCACAAGAAACATTGCACCATGAGAGGTTTTACTCAGATGCTAGAAGAAGCTCCATGAAGTTAGTAAGTGCAAAGCTAAACAGATATCTGTCAGGAACAACATCACATTTGTTGATCTCAGTTTGGGGCAGAGGGGAGGACTAGATGCCCTCTGAGGATCTTTTTAAGCTCTATCATCAGTGATACTATGAATTAGATCATTATCTAGTGAAAGATCAGAAAAATGGTACTAAAATTATTTTCTCAGAGTGGAAAGTATAGGCTTTTCAACTACTCTTAGAATTTACTACAACTTACGAGCAGCAACAAGAAAATCAGAACTTATCTTTTGAGAGTTTACTAGTAAGAAAGTGCTCTGTTCCCTTTGGCTGGAGACAATTAAAGGAGCTCTTGGTTTTCTTCTCATGCTCCATTTCTACAAAATGTCTTTCAGGTGCAAAGAAGGACAATCAGACTTTCTTTCCTTTCCTTAAGCAACATCACTGCAGAAAATACAAAGTCATTTTTGCAAATCAAGCTAATGAAGACTTATGTAAGAATTTTACTGTTGTTGGGGGTTTTGTCTTTCTTTTTTACTAAGAAGACATGCTTTTTTGATGTACATCAAGGCAGCAAGGTCACGAACTCATGTTCTCCGTGCTCCACTTCAAACTGCAGCTGGGTTGAATCCTTCCCATGTTTCATCACATACTTGATTTTTGTTGGCATGTCTCACTCAAGCTGATGGAGAATTACTGACTCTATCAAATTTCCTCACTCGGTCAGTAGTCCAGTTTCTCTAGCAATTCACTACGTTGATGAAATAATTTTTCAGGTCTATATTGTTTGATTTAGAGTGTGAACTGATGCCTCCATTGTCATAATTCACTATTTTAACCTCTAGAATACTTGTTATTCTGGAATTAAGTTCTGAATCTTCTCAGCTGAATCTACTTTTCTTCCTACAAATATTCAGGAAGTCTCAGAGGAAGAAAGATGACAATTCTTCGTGCTGATAATCAAAGCATGGCATTCACTTGCTATGTTAAAATGTATCTAAATTTCCTATTCCAGATCTGGTAGGATTTTTTGAATGTGTCTCTTATGCTTGGCATAAATAAAGCAGTGTTACTAAGCCATTGGAGGGACTTTTGGGTTTTTAGTGCAAAGTTTGAAAGTTCTCAGTCACTGACACTCAGAACTAAGACCACATGTATGTTGACATTTTTCACAAAACAAAATCTTGTCTTCCAGACATGCCAATTTTAGCTTCTTGGACTTGCAAAACAATGATTTATTTTCTGACTAGCCATGCAAACGAATGTTACAGATTGATCACTTTTATCTCGTACAGAGGTCAATAACCAGAAGTCCATCATATTCGTTTCTCATATCTGGCCAAAATTACAGAAATGCTGCCAGTCCAGAGCTGAGCCTTCAGAGGAATCAACAGGCAAAATCCAGATGAAAATCACAGTGGCCAGTTACACGTCCCACATTCTGCTTTATAAAACTAAAGACAAAAATAAACCCTAACCTCTTTCCTCAGGCTGTTGGAACAAAAGTTTAAATTTCACTATTATCATAGCTGATGTGGTATCTTTTTGATACCTAGGTAAATTAAAAAATGAGATGAGAAGGAACAGAAGCCAATGGAAATATCCAAAACAACGTACAAAACTAGTGACAGAGGTGGAAAATCCAGTCTTCCAATTCCTGGTTGAAACTGCGCCTTGCATAGTTACAGAACATCCTAAGAAGTGCTGTACGAAACAATTACTTAACTGATATTCCAGAAATGAGAGACGTATACAAGTGTACTAGGAACACAGTGTCCTATCCTTTTTAAAAGTTAATATAGAGAGATATAGATAAGAAATGTCACCATTGAAGTGGACACTAATTAGCAGTCTTATTGGCAATCTTACCAGAGAGACCAAGAACTGAAATTAGAACTGTCCTGAAAATAGACTGCCTGTCCAGTAAAAACCTCTAGTATTTCAGTATACACTTCTGTTCTGAAGCACAAAGAAAAGTCAAACTAACGAACATTTTACAGAAAAAAAACTTCTGAAATCTGTCTGTTTGGAAAGGTCACAATGCAAAATTCACTATTTTCAATCCAAATGTAACAGCTCATTGATCATTTTGACTTCATAAAATTGTCAATTCAAGCAGTATGTTGCATTACCTTTCATCATCTTCCTTTCCCCTTCCACCAATTTGAGTGGTTAAAAGGAGAAGAAGGAAAAGGGTATGACACTGATGACATCTCTGTTAAAATGAAAAAAAAAAAAATTGAAAAAGAAGGTGTTGTGGGTTTTTTAAAAGAGTTATAGGAAAATCAGACAGCTCTACTAGCAATGTTATATTTGTTCTAGAAATGACACAAGAATCTTGTTTAGAGAATTTTCAGTCTGTCCCTTTTCTATTTGTACCAAAAATTTCATCTAAAATGTTTAAAAAACTTCCCTTTTTTTCACATAAAGACAAAACCAAATCAATAATTTCCTTAAACAATATATGATGGATACTCAGTTGGTGTGGCTGTAAAAGTGTAGTGAAGTAAGTGGAGCTACGCTCAGTTACACCTGCTGAAGGATTAGATTCAGTATAAAAAGTCAAAGGAGTTAAGCATTTATCACATTCCTCCACTGTCTCATCTCTTTGAAACTGAAAATGTATCACACTGTAGTTTGCTATTGCAAGGGAAGTTTGGAAAGAGTGGGTGAAGGTAGATAAAAGCTTATTAGTTAATACATTCATGTCTTTATAGAAATGGCACACAGAAGGGGAAGAAAAAAATGGCCTGCCCATGCTGAAATCTGCCATACAGTACAAGAAATATCAGAGATCCCAATGTACCATATGGAAAGCTCTCTGCAAGACAGCGTCTCTGTTCTACTAGAGACCACTGTAGAGAAGAGATGGATTTTACATTTTTCATTAGTGTACAGCTTAGACAGTTGAACTCTATTATAATGTCTTCAGGAAGTATCTGATCCATTCTATTATCGCTATGACAAAGAGAAAGAATTGCTTATGATTTCAGAAAGGTCACACTAAACCGATGTTCTGCCTCTATGTGCTCTAGCTATGATGGTGATAATAATAATAAAAAAAAAGTTTAAAGATGAAGTTTACAGTCAGACATACTGGGGGCGGGAGGGGAAAGACTAAAAAATTAACATTTAAAAAGAAATTCTTATCTGCAAGACATTTTCTAACCTTCTTATTTTTCTTCAGCACACCTGCTGGCAGTTAGTATATTTATACATGTACATATAAACAGGGGACAAGATTCTGATATCAGTTCCTGGAGGGTAAATGTAATGTTGTTGTAATAAAAACACTGAAACAGACCATTACTATTAACAGTTATGTATGTGTTAGGATCGATCTGCCTGGCTGATTTGGGGCAGATATGAGATAGTTCTGACCATGGCGTGAGATGCAAGCGAGTTCTAATTTAAAAGCTGTGGCAGAGTTACTGTATTGTTCAGCCCAAGATAATTCAGTCTCCCTCCCACCAGAGCTTATTATTTTTGGCTCAGAGCTCAACAGCAACTGCATGGCTTGGAGCAAGGGCAGGCCAAATTCTTGCATATATTGTGGATAGATGATATGACTTTCAATATACCCCCTGTAGTGCCTGGAAGACTCTAGAAAAAGGTGGGATCTTCTTGAGCTAGATGCTTTACACACACGTTGCAGATGGTGGTTCCACCACATAAAGCTTGACAGTAAGCATCTAATCATTATTATTTCCTTTGGTCATCTTTGTAATAACATTAATCATGACTAAACTCCTAGGCTGCTAAGGTGGTTGTGTTAAGGTAAGAGGAAAGGAACAATTCCACTTAAGCTGGTAACTGTAAACCCTGCACCAGTGAAACCAAGGAGGCAACCAACTCAAGTTTAAAATGCATAGAGACACAGGTGCTTTGAAATTTATTCCCATGGAGTGTAATGGAATGAGCTAACATCACTGGATGGAGGAAAAATAGAGACAAATGCATTGTATGAGACAGTTTCTACAGGGACTGAGACATTCCTCAGTTTCCTGGTTAAGTGCTGAACATCTATCCAGTGTTGGGAGTGGGAAAGAAATGATGACATGAATAAAAGAGACATAGAAGATAATGGAAAAGTTTTCTTTATTATTTAGAGGAATTAACAAAATGAAGAAATAGAAAATATGACTTTGACAAGTGACATTTCAGAAGTTTTGGAGTCTGACAATTTTGCAAGGTGACTTCAACAGAAAAAAACACCTAGACAGTCATTGACCTATAATAACCATCAGTATAAAGGCAAAACCAGAAAAGATGAATCACATATAAAGTAGAAAGCACTGATTCAGAACTCAGAAGATTCTTTAGCATAATTCTTCCATTTTCATTTTGCTGCTTTCATTTTCTTGTTGCAAATATAGCTCTATAAACCACAGAAATAAGCTGCATGCAATTAAAATGGCATAATAGCTGAAAAGAAAGCATTGATAATTATGTTAAAATCTATAACATTAGAAGAGTCTAATACTGCTCAGGGTCCATGCTTTGTCATCTGTCAGTATTTGCAGCTCTATTGTAACCTAGATCTATAGCTTTTTCTTCCTGATCTAACTTCTCTTACAACTTGTGTGTTAATAGTAATTTTTTTTCCCTTTCAGTTAGTGCAATATGGTCCTCAATTATTTTAACAGTTTAGGGGTCTGAAAAGAGACAAAATGAAATAACATTCAGATTTAATGAAATATTTTGTGATATATTTTTGTGAGCTTAGAGAGTCCATAGATCTGCCATGATCCATCCTGTGCTCTTTCCTGCAGTAAAACAGTTGGGAAAGTAACTTTCATCTGTTCACACATCAGAGAGTTTGTGAAAATGTTGTCCCCATTCACCATTTTAAGCACAGCAATAAAGGACAATGCACAAAGAAACTAGAGAACTATAATAGGCATTATCTGTAACGAATCAGGACTGGATCCAGCAATAAATCTAAGCACAGGCTTAGATATGCTTGAATTGGGGATTTCCAGTCTGATCAAAAAAACAGTGAAGTCAATACAAAAGCTGTTATTGATATCACTGGGCATTGGATCATGCCCTTAATGAATTAAGTAGAGGCTGCAGCACTGCATTTTAAGGGCCTAATCTGATATCTACTAAACTTAACTCGAGTGGGCACTGGATTTAGATATTATTTAATGATGTAAATTGAGGTTTTCAAAAGCAAAGTGATGCCTGTCAAAAAGAGTGTTAATTTAAAACTGGAGTCAAATAAATGCGTGAGCTTCTGTCTAGCTGGCTCAGATAACAACTGTGAATACACTGTAGTATAGTCTAGCACAGAGCAATAACCACAGTACAAGACTGTCAGAGATCCTGAATTATTCCCAGGTTGGTGGATATTCACCTCTACTTGTCCACTTCTATTATTTCACTCTAACTCTCTGTTAGAGTAAAGCCACAGTGAGCATAGGTCAAATATGTGCCCCCTCTTCCTCCTTCAATCACCTTTTCAATTTTACATGAAGGTGTAACCTATATAATTAAGAGTCACTTATTCCATCAACACGCAAACAGCTCCAAAATTCAAAGACTGAGACCCAGTGAAAGGAATGAACTCTTCTGATCCCAAGGAAATTCATATATGAAGAGTCATCTCAAGTCTTTCCTGTCAAGAATATCCGATTCATCCTTTTTCATCTTCTGAGGGTACTTACTTCAGTCCAAATTTTCAGTCCGAATTTCAGAAGATGGACTGCCCCAATCTGCAGCTGAAATCCATGAGAGTGCCTAATAACCAAGGATGCACTTTCTTTGCTACAGTTAACCTGTCCATAAAATGATGAAGGAAAGATATGTCATTTAAAAACATCTACTTGGAAACTAGTCAATAATAATAATAATTAAACAGGCTACAGCCATTTCAGAAGTGACCATAACAATTCAGTTCCAGCTTTTACCTTCTGCATTCTTACTTTTTGATCTCATTGTTTGAGTCCATTTTTCTTCTTTCAGTTGTGAGGACATAAAAGACTCAAACAAACAATCAAGGAAGCTGCTTATACATTAAAAAGGAGTACATTATATCCTGATAAAACCACAAGCACATACAGAGAAAGGAAACAAGGTTTAATATAAATAATAGTAAATTTATTTGTTGTTGCTACAAATTCCAAGTAGAATAGTAATAAAGTGCCTTTTAATACCTTAAGTGAAAGGCAATTGTTTTTCATATCTGAAGTGAAGTGCCCATTTCAGTAAGTTTTTACGTATTTTGGGCTTTCATTTCACAAAATGAAGTATTATTCCAATTATAAGAAGCTGATTAAGTGCAAAGCTTGCACTTACAGAAGGGGTATGTGTCGCGGATGGAGTGACACACTTCACTCATAAAAGTGAAGCAGCAATATGTTTATTCATAAAACAGTGATTTAACAAAATTTGATAGAAAATGCGACAGTGGTTTAACGAGATTCTATAGCAAGGTACACTTGAGTATTTACTGCATAGAGGACAGGGTCAGTCAAAACTGTCAGGGAGACCCTCCCATTGAGTCATGAGGTTCAGAAAGGATCCCCTTGTGTTCTAAATTCATTCTCAGAGAGGAGTCTAGGTGCAGCTGGATCCAGTTCTAGTCCTAGACTTGGTCAATGGTTTATGTCTAAAGGATTACATATGCACAATCAATCCTTTACATCACTTAGCTAAGATTTCAAAGATTATCATGCTATTAATCACTTACCAAAAATTTGTTGCGGCAAGGAATCTCTCAGCCTTGAGAAGTAACCTTGAGAGGCGTCCCTACTCAAGGGGAGATCCTGGCATGGAGCCCGCTACCATGCAGGCGAGCTCAACGGGCCCTGGGCTGTCCACTATTAATGGAGTAAGATGACTGATTTACAGTCATATTTGCATACCAGCTGTATTTTCGTTGACACATGCTCAACTAGCCCTTGGCTATTGTGGTGTTATCTGTCTCCCCCAAATCCATGTTGACCTGGACCGACCAGACATTATGGGAAATATAGGTCAAGTTGCAGGGGGACAGGGAGCACACCATCACAGTATGATGGAATCATTGTGTTTCTTCTTCTTAAATGGATACTTGAGATGTTTCCCCAAGTTTAGAGGTAAGTAATTTCCCATAGATGGCTTAAACTGTGGAACAAAAAAAAGTAAGGATGCTCAAAAAACTCTATAGAAATTATTCATGTATGTTAAATCCTGTCGGACTAACCCATAAGGGTTCAATTAGTCAAGATCATTATTTAGAGCCTGAATTTGCATATGCAGATTGGGTAATTGTGCATGTATCTGACAGTATCTTCTCTCTAAGCAACAAGTAATTTAGATGGCCTAGGGGTATAACGCTCAGATTAATGCTCCTGATATAGATATAAATAGAGATACATCTTTAGAAGATTGTCCCCAGGGATGAGAGAAGGGCTACAGAACACATCAAGTTTCCACATCTAGGTCACGGATAAGCCCAGTTAGATACCATGACAAAGCTATTAGCATTCAAGCACTGTTCAATCATTTATTTGTTTATAACCCATCTGTGACTTTAGATTTACGCTGAAATTGTAATTCATAAAAGTAATGCAGATTAGAACCATAAGTCCAACGTTCAAGTTTCCCTGAGGAAGGCTCATGCTGCATAGATTCACCTTTGCAACTCCTCAATCCTCACATAGCCTTGCAGCTACTTCTTTAAGTGCTCTGTGACCTACTTGCCCAGCTATAAGTTAGGTCTCAGAGTAATAGTAGCAAAGGGTATGATGAGATTTCTTTTTTTGTGAAAAAGAAAATGAAAGTGCATAGCTACATGAAGGAAAACAGTTCTCTTAAAAAGCAGCAATAAAACATAGATGCAGAAAAAAAGGAGTATGCAAAGGTCTTCATTGTGGTGCTATGAAACTTGAGTTTTAGTAGGTACTTTGGTTTCCTAAAACCTAAGTTTTGCTGTCTTTCCTCCTTCTGTGAAGTCAATGTGCATACATGACACTGCCGAGCCTTCCCTTTCTCTGAATTTCTGTGCAACCTTGGACAACTCTCATAATCTTTTTCTACCTCAATATTCGTATCCACAAAAGGAAACAGTGGTGTCACTGGTATCTTTTATAAAAGAGTTTGAGCTCTTTGGACAAATGTTCCTTTAGTATGGAAGCACTAAGTATTATTAATGAACAATGATTGGTTTCAATCACTTAAAAAACAAAAAAAACCCAAACCCCAATAGCAACAACAAAAAAAAATCCACATTCTGTTGGAAGACCTTGCTGCACTGTGACAACTTTTCTTGATGTTGTTGTTGAAACTGGGGGGTGTAATTTAATCATATCTTTGCCATCTTCCATAAACCACAGGCACTACATCTCCCTGTGGACATAGACTTAAAGAAACTCAACAAAGCAGCAAAGTTTAAAAAGAATTTAGTATAGATTTTTCTTGTCTAAACATAAAAGGTCCTCTGTAACTAGCTCCTTAAAAAAGAAAATAAAAAAGGTAAAGCTGTTGCTATTATTTTTGGCAGTCTGCTAGCACACAGCACCATGCTGGCAGCACTGTCTTTCAGTCACATGTGCTTCTCTCCCTTTCCAAACTCTGCCTGGGGAACTTATTTTTATCTGGAACAAGATCCTGTTTTGCCTGGATTACCTGCTGAAAGCTGAATAACAAATGTCTGGGACAATGTGGGTATCATTTACTTCATATGATAAAGACATATACCTAACAAATACTTCTCATAATCATTCTGAAATTCATTATGAAGACAATGAAAAGAAATAGTACACTTGCAGTTCAGCTAAAAATTAGCTTAGAAAGGGAGCTAGTACTTGCCAAAAATACCACAAATGGGGTTGACTACTTAAACATTAATTTAATAAAGATTAAGGATAAATATCTAAAATAAGCATTATTTTATACTACCTGGAACACGTAAAACTTGCTATTTACTCTTTCTCTTAGTACTTGTCAGCTTAATATTACACCAATATCAATGACAGAAAACTCTCCTTCATAATTCTAGATATTTGTAACAGACATCCTACCTCTCTCTGCTGAAATCAAACCTTTATTCTTTTTTTATAGGTGACATTAACCTGAAATCAGTGTTTTGGGTGTTTACCTTTGAGGATCATAGCAGTGGGGATGATTTTCCCTAATTTACGCTGTCTAAAAGCTGAATTCTGGGCAAGGATCATTGTCTAGCTTGTCTCTGTATTTAATGGAGAGAGGTGGAAATGTGTCACCCCTCTTAGGCACCATTTGAGAATGAATCACCCTCTGGAAGTAACTAACTCCCTTCATTGATTAGAGAAAGCCTTGACATGTAGCCTAGACAGGAGCCTAAAATTTTAGGTAACCAGTGTTAGGGGAGATGACTCCTACATTTAGCTCTAAGTGAAATATCAGGAATCAGGTTTTAATGCCTAGATTTCTAAAGCTATTTCAGCCTAAGCATCGTAAGACCCAATCCATTTAAATAGCTAAGATCCATTTTCAGAAGTAGCTTAAACACTTATGTAGCTATTAACATGCATAAAGAGGCAAATAGACATCAAATGAGTATTCCAACTGTTCACATATGCCTAATTCCCATCAAAATCAATGCATAGATGGTTTTGAAAATCTCACTAGGCACATATCTATCTAAATACCTGAATACTCTCAAGAATCTAATCCTTGGTCTTTCACTAAGTAAAGAGCAACTAAAGTGAGGCTTACTAACACCTTTTCACCTGGGTAAAAATTTGTCACTTACTTGCACAGCTCAAAACCTTTCATCTTTACAGTGCAACAGAAAGGTAATTTGCTACATCCTTGTCCCTGAAATAATATATCTGTGTATGCAAACAGAAGTGAATCTATCGTTTTTCTGCCTGCTCTAAGTATTATATCACATTGCAAACTGGCATCCATTCTGCTAAACAATGTTATTTCTATTATTTTATTTTCCTTTTGCAGCACTACTTTCCAAGTGTTCCTCTCTTTATCCTCCAGTATGTACCTATTCTCTAGCTGCTTTTCAGCCTACACTACAACTTCGAGTTGTGGATTGTTCTTTTATCACCATGCCTCATATATCCTTTTACATTACTCTTCTCACCTCATTCGGCTTTGCAACACCTCCCAATTTAGTTGCATCCATTAATTTAATAACTGTGCTATTGACTCTCATTTACAGATCATTAGTGAAGATAAAGCTGGACCCAGTGCTAGTCCTTAAGGCACGTCATTAGACTCTTTCCCACAACTCAATACACCACTATTTATCATCACCTTTAATTTAAACTCCTGTAGCGACTTCTTAGCCTGTGTGAATCTATCCATAGGCATCTTAATTCAAATGAATTACAACACCCAGACTTAGTGAAACATATCCATTGTGCAAAGTCCAGCTGTAGGATACCACAAAATTGACCCTGCCAAGTCTATGAAGACAAAGTTCTACATATGATATGACACCAGTTATTCTTTTATGCACAGTTCCTCTGTTGATATTAGACTGGCTACTCCCTCCCACTTTTTATTCATAAAGATTTCATTTTTCTGGTTCTTATTCCCTTTCTCTGATAAAAGAATAGAAGGAAATACTAAGATGCTGATCAGAAATGTCAAATTCCAATCATTTTTCTACCCAGAACTGCAATATTTTTTGTATTATCACATGTTATTACCACTGTAGCCTTTCAGTGCTTCTTCCTCTGTAGGTTTCAGAGTGCAAACAAAATGCTGTATGCTCTTTTTATTGCTCATCACCACAGGAAAGTCCTTTCTCCTTTGTACCAAATTTCCTTATGAGAAAAATGATGTTCTCTCAGTCAAGATACCTAATAATAATGAAAAAAAGTAAACGTGGATTGAAAGCTAGCCCCTCTTTGTCACATGCGAACCTGGGAAACACCCATCTGTTTCATGGATTCTGTTGAGATTTTGAAAGCATACCGTAAGTCTGATGAAAATCTTTTTTTTCCTGTACACTCACTTGTCTTTGTTATCTTATCCTTTTGTCCAACTTCCATCACCAGAGAAACTGAACTTATAAAAAAAAAAAAAGAAAAACAGAATACTTATACTTCCAGCATTATTTTGCAATATGAGTAAGGTTATCCCTATTTTACTGTTGGAATACTGAAGAAGTGAGAGATGAAATAACTTGGAAAATGTTGAAGTTAGTGGTATCAGTTAAACAAGGAAATTGGATTTCTTTGGAGTTTTAGCTTAGTTTCTCAACAGCTGGCTCAGTTTTCCTTTTATAGTGGATGGATGATTATTAAAGCTGTTGAATGTGTTTGGTTTTGAAGCTTAATTCCCTTAAGCTTCTGGTGAGAACTGAGTTTTCATATCTCAACAGACAACCTTGGTAATCCCTCTCTCTGTATTCTTGGGTGTAACTTGAGACTTGTTTCAGTATCACCTGTAGCATAGTATCAGATAAATTACTCTTTCACTTTATACTGTAGTCAGGTGATAGAGTTTTCTTTTGATACTGTGAAAACCATAACGGTCACATTTATCCTTCCTCCTTTCTGATATAAGTGGGGAAAAATAGCAGTAAACCTCATCCATCACTCAATAGATGAGAAAATGTTATAGTATTCTGCTGAATGATTTCCTTACTAGACTCTTCTAGCTAAAGGCATTAGTGCAAGATATCCTGACTGAATTAGCATTAAGTTTCTACCTACTTCCCGCACAGCATTACACCACCAAGCAGAGGGGAAGAAGTAAGAATAAATTAGGCAGGCATGGCTTGAGTGTTTTCAAACCGAAAAGCAAGAGCACACATAAAGGAAACCAGCTGGTCAATCAGTGCCATTCTTTACCCATAGAAGAAATTAATCTGTTAAACTCTATCAACCTGATTGCTTAGTTCTTTAGCAAAACTTACAGTGTTTACTTTGTTTTGGGATTTTTTTCAAGTGGAAGACCATAGTATTGACAAATCTAGCAGTGCCCCTGTTCTTACCTGCAACAGGAAGGATTCTCCCTTAAAAACAGACCCTTTTTTCCTTTGCACAACATTCTTTATGGATAGTAATTAAATTATTGTATAAATAAGCAAAAAAAAAATGCAAAAAGAATTGGTTTGTGGTTAAAAATCTGTACTGGTATTTTGATTTGCCCACCTCACCACCCAATTTTTAAATGATTATTAAAAAACACATCTTAAATATGTTTGTTCAAATGGTAACACAACACCTCAGAGATATTTTGGTTGGTGACTTGTCATTCCTCCTCACAGCTGTGGTTCTGTGACTGGATTACGGTTCCCACGATGTAAAAAGTAATACACCCATTTAACTGACAAAGCGAGGAGACACAGAATGCTGTATGTTACTTGAGTCCCATTCATGATGAAAAGGGAAGATGAACCCCCTAAGCCTTCAGGATCTTTTCCTGGCTACCATGATGGCAACTGATAAGAAGGGCTCCTACTGCTTCCTGTCACTCCTGAAACCCAGCTCACAACGAAGTTCACCCCTCTTCCTGCGGAAGAACTATTTCATCCTGACAGATGCCAACCACATGGGAGGTTTCAATTAAAATTCAGGTATCAGTGTCAATGAATGACAAATGAGGGAATCCAACCCATGTTTGAATTCTATTAATGGTACAGCTTTCCTCTACCTCCCATTTTCTTTAACATAATCACTGATACAGTCTTTTCAGTTTTTACTCATTTTAATTGTGGATGATTTATTTCCTTGTTTCATCAGCTCCATCTATCAGAGAAAAATGAAAGTTATGAAAAGGAATCTGAAGGCTGCCAAATACTGACTTTTTTATTAATTTTTTCTGTGTATATGATTAATTTCTTCCTAGAACACTGGACTGACAGCTACATACACTCTGACTCATGTTTAAAATAATGAAATGATGGCAGCATTTAAAACAATATATACAGTTATTATAAACCTCCCCTCCTTCATAAAAGTTACACACTGTGCAGTGAAATGGTTAGACCTATAGACCCATTTTACTTGGCAAACCTTAATTATTCTGTTCTTTTACAAAGATACTGGTATTTAAGGCATATTATTTTAGAATAAAGGTTTCACTTTCCCTAAGCATTGAGACTTTTTTTTAAAAAAAAAAAAGCAAAGAAAAGAAGAAAAACATTTAACTTTGACATTTCATTTATAGGCATTTTAATTATCTGGATGGTTTCCTTTAAATGCTAGACGTAGGCAGTGAAAATTTGTACTTATAGAAGGAGAAACTGCTTCCAGGAGTTCCTAATTTTCATGTGTTATGAATTTTAATACCTTATGTGGGTCAGGTTTTCACAGGCTTAGAAAAGGGAATACATTGACCTTAAACTATTGTACAGTTGTAACAGTATGTTTAGTCTCTATTGGTTATTTGCGGGCAGGAGCTCTAGCTTGTTTATGCTTCTTTTTCCATCAACTTCCTTTCCACAGTAGCAGAAAAGCCCCAAGGCTTCAGAGAACAGGCTATTCTTTTTCTTTTTCTTCCCTCCACCTCCTATCTTTTAAAAATACAAATACAAGGAACTATGAAATCCACTAGTCCGTGGGGTCAGGAAGTTTTCACCCACTCCTGTCAGTTTGGACTGCTATTTTTGAGATAATGAATCCCTGAACTCTTCTCTTGCAGTATCTCCCATTAATGAAGCTGAATTTTTAGAAAGCCTTTTTTTTTCCCATCTCATATCCCTTTTTTCCCCCCAGTTTCTTTCTGCATCTTACATTGTTAGGGATGTCGACTACTACTGACCCTGCGGGGATGATTTGAAAGTAATTTTATTTACTCTTAATTCTGTGGTTTTTTTCTTTCTTTCTCACCCTTGTCACCATTGTCTACCTTTCTGTTTGGTTGACAAGTGTAAACAGCAGGAGCAGATCTAGGAAATATAACCAGAAAACTACAATATCTGAAGTCTGATCACCATAAAACATGGAAAAATAATTCTTCTTTAAGTTATAACGATGCCCTTCCTTCAGGCTCAGAAAAAAATAGTTCTGAGCCTAATTCTGATTTCAGTTACATCAGTGTCAATATGGTACCTTACTCTTGAAGAAGGAGCTATAACCACTTTGGCAAACTGTTGAACCTAAAATTAATTATCAAGCACATAACTACAGGCAATTAGTTTTTTTCTTCTCTTTTTACACCACTAAGTCAAAAGGGAATGGGACCCAACGCACTTATTTTTTGAATGACTGGGCAGAACAGGTTGTTTTTGTAACAAAAGCATGAGAATAAGACTTGGGGGTTGGTGAGTGGTTGCTCTGTCT
>JAVKLA010000074.1:75840588-75896773 GCA_034782735.1 Sagittarius serpentarius
CGGCCTCCGGCGCGCCGCCCCACGGGCCTCTCACCTGCCCGGAGCTGCTGTGCGGGGTTCCTGGTTACCCAGAGTTGGTCATTTGGCAGAACTTGCCCCACCGCGATGTCTGAGACATTAACTCTTCCAGTCTCTCACAACCTGTTGCTTCTTTTCCACGTAGGGGGTTATTATAGCAGAGCTCTGGTTAACCAGAGGAGAAGATGAAAGACAGTGAGGATAATACAATCATGTTTGCTGAACAGTGGACCCAAATGTGCTTAAGATCAAGCATTGCTAATATGCAGCCCCTTAGTAGGAAAAACTCACAACTTTTTTGCACAGAGTAACATTGTCTTTATACCAGTTATGAAGAAGAATATATTGGAATAAGGGTGGTTAGATAAATTAGGGGTAGGGAAAAGCACTGCTGTAAAATTAGAGGAGAGAGAGCCTAGGGAGGGGGGTAGGAAAAGAGGAGGAAGGAAAGAAGAGTCAGGCCCAAAACAGTGAAACACAACTGCAGTTCCTGGGTGCTGTTACTAGCCCCTGGGAATTATCTGTTTTCCACCTGAATTCAGTAAAGCTGTATTGAGTGGAGGAGAGATTAGCTGGAGAAGCAAAGCAGATTTGCTTTTGTAGTCTGGGGATCTGTGAGTTCTAGCTTTTCCTACACCCCATGAGTATGCTAAATCTGTACTTGAAAGGATGTGGTCTGCTGAGTCATGCCATAGTCAAAAAATCCAAGTCTTTCCTTCCTACAGGGAAAGTCAGCAGTGAAAGGGGAAACAGGATTCATGCAGAGGTTTCATGAGGGCCATGCAGACATACCATGTCATACACAAGCACAAAGAGGAGTTGTTAAAATATCTTGGGGGGCTGTGCAGGTTTGGGTAGAGCAAGTGGAGAGAACTTTTCAGTTCTTACATAGAAGTGCTAGTTTTTCTTAGCAGAAAGAAGATTTCCCATCTTCCCCTATGCAACCCTGTTCCCTGAAAGTTCTGCACTATCCAAAAAGGCAGAGAATAAGTTGGTGTATTAGGAGTGTATAGGGTCATCGCTCAAGGAGGGAAGAATTAAAGTCGGATTGGCGTGTACCTTAACGCTTCATTACTTGGTTTTCAGAAGATTAATTTTAGGCACTCTCTACATTCTGGAAGGCCGTTAGGTACCACTGGGCCACCTTAGCTCTATAATAATGAAGTCTGGGTCATTGTTTTTTTTTCACCCAGAAACAGAATAACAGTTGTGCCTTCCGTGATGTCCCTTTGGATTTACAGTGATGTAATGGGGAACACAACAGGATACAGTACAAAGAATAGGTGAAAACACAGCACCATTGAATACGCACAGTTTAAATTGGCTGAGGATTTAATTCAATGAGCCTTATCCTGTGGGATGCCTAATTATTGATGCCTGATGAAGTACCTTGAACGATAAAAGGATTTTTTTCATTGTCTTGAAAGAGAGTTGGTTGAATGGATCCAGTGTTAAACATTTCCAGCTGCCATTAATGCTGCAAAAGACTAACCCTACTGAAAGTCAAATTCTTTCTCACTGAAATTTGTCAGTAGCATCATGCAGATCAATAGGACTTATAGACCTAAGACAGATGTGCAAAATTCCTCACATCCACAAATTTACTTACAGTGGAAATAACAAGGCTGAAAGCTGCATATGAATTCAAAATATGTAACTCATTCACACAGTAATTCTGGCATTACAGGTATAAATTAGTTGCTTCTCTATAGGAGAATGTCCTATGTCTCTTTCTTTAATGGCATGAAGAAGAAAGCATATGTATAGTTCACATTGCACACAGTTATCTACTTCACATCCCTAACAATTTGTGGAAGGTATGTATATTAACATACAACTACATACACAATTGCAGAAGAAATTGAAATATCTGAAAGATGAGGAGAAATTCAAAAGAATCCCTCTAAAAGGAGAGAAAAACTGCCCACTTAACTGTATAAAATGGTTGTGTTGATATCTGGAATATACCAAAAATCTTGAAAACCTTGAAGGTTGGGGCTTTTTTTTGGTTTTGTTTTGCTGGTGGGTTTTTTTAACAAATGTCTTCACTTTAAAGAAAATGCACAGCTGTTCCTTTAACATTTTGTAATTATAAGACAGGCAGAAAGTGTTGGAACAGGGAAGTGTGTGCGAATGGGGGTTAGCATGCTGAGACATTGTATTTCAGCTGTGAAAATCAATACATGCTCCAGAGATAGGGCACTTGATCAGAAAGGATATTGCAAGATACAAAAGAGCAGATATGAAATACCATTCCTGTGAAGTTCATTTCTTGCTCTTATTACATCAGTTCAGCAGAAAATACGGTGTGCATGAAACTATGGCAGTGCCAGCAATTTATTATTGCTTTTCCAAGATTTTTAGGAGATTTGCATGAGATTTTAGCAGAATTGTGCTTTGTGCTCCTTCTTTACCAATAATTCAGAACCTGGAGGTCTAGATGATGCACTTGTGAAGGAGGGTTCCTTGTTTACCAGTCTCTTTTTCTCCTGTTCCAAATTAACGCAACTACAGTTCTGTATAACTCTGCCCAGAAAACAAGATCATTATTTCATCAAAGAAGAAGAAAATTTCAGGAGTTTTTCTTTTATTTCCACTTTTAAGAAGACCTTTAAGAAGACACTTTTTTTTTTTTTTTTTTTTTTTGTGGAAACAAGTAGAAAAAGAGAAAGAGAAGGAAATGCAGAGGAGGAAATTGACCCTGGCAATGCATTAGCTTGGGAGAATTTTTTCACATTGTGCTATTGCAAATACATGTTTACCCTTCATCTTTCTTGCTTTCCTCTTTCTGGCCAGCAATTGTACCCTGGGTCTGACAAAATTTCTTAAAATCAGCATTATACAGAGATTAAGAAAAAAAAAGTTGATTTGAGATATTGGTGGGTTTCAGTCAAAGAAGATGCTTGCTGTAGAAAAATCATGGCCTGTTCTCACTGGGAAAGGAAAGGAAATACACTTTTACCAGTATAAAGCATTTCACCCTGGGACTTCACCCTCTTACATTGCTGCAAGGACCAGTTTTGCAAGTTGGGCTCTATCTGAACTTGGCCAGTCAAACCCTGGGCAACCCAGAAGGACTTTCTCTGTCACTAGCTGTGTAAACTCATTCAAACCATTTCACATTTCTATTTTTTTCTTTCATTATTCATGTGGATAAAAAACTTACCAAGCTATGTGGAATAATTTGAATTCTATGAGGAAAGTAACTCTGTGTATATATCAGTTCTGCTATTTATTAGTTGTCTCCTTTCTTAAAAAAAAACATAGTAGCAGCCAAACTTAACTTCATTTTGATGTTCCTGAAAAAAAAATTCTATATTAAATTTTTTTGGGGGTTGTGTTTTTCTGGTTGTTTGGGTTTTTTTGGGGGGGGGGGATGGCGGGGAAGGTTAGTGGTTTTCACCATAATCTCTTTTAGACACCTGAAGTTAAACTGGAGCTCTTAAGAACAGTAATAAATGAAGATTTGGTGAAGGTCCAATACATGCAGGGCCCCGCGGACCAACCCAGAGATACCTGTAACATGGATGCACCAGAGACTTATTTACCATATTGGCCTTTCCTAGCAAGGAATTAGTCACTGCCAGCTTCATCACAGGAATGGAGCAAACTTTGAGAGAACTCAAAAGCCCTTGTTTCATTTTGTGACTTTCTAACTATGCCTCAGCTGGTGTATTTTCCTTGCACAGTGTTTGACTGGCCAAGTCCAGATAGAGTCCTACTCACAAAACTGGTCTTTGCAGCAATGTAAGAGGGTGAAGTCCCAGGGGTGAAATGCTTTACATTGGTAAAAGTGTATTTTCCCCTTTCCAAGTAAAACAGCATCTCTGACACTCCTTCACTGAGAGAGCTGTGCTGGCAGAAGGCTGCGTCATCGGCAGCTTTCAAATTGCAGCTGGTTTCTAGCCCACTCCTGCAGCAGAGCCGTGACACTGCCCCTTCCATGCGGCTCATTGCAAAAGATGTATTTAACTTAGAATAATATCCTGGTGAGAAGGTGGAAAAGAGAAGTGAAATGGCCTATTTTGGCAATCATTCCAAAGCTGGTGTTAATACCTTTGGATTGCAAAGTGGAGAAAAATAAATAGCTGAAGTGCTTTACCGATTAATGCAAAGCAAATAACTCTCAACAACCAGGGTCAATGACTGCCACTGTTGCAGCTGCGATCATCACGCAAACTGTCCTCACTTCATTCACGTAATGTCCTACACCTGCATGTTGGCTGTAAAGAGTCCCCAAAGTGCCTGCCGAGTCACAACAAATGGCACTAGAATGGGAGGAGATGTGTCAGTTTAACGGCGCAGATAGCAATGCTTGTTGGGGCACATTTGGTTGTCATCCAGAGGGCACTGACAAAAGTTTTTCACCACCAGTGCCATCCTCACAGCTTCTCCTTTCTCATCCACCCCGTTTTCTCTAAGAGGGAAAATAAATAGCTGACTGAATTAAATCTAACAAACAGGACATTTGCTTTTTTAAATGCTTGTCAATAACAGTATACTTATTTCATGTTTCTGTGTGAACATAATCCTAGAGATTAGCAATTAGGAGGAAATAATAGGGCCTGATCTTATGCGATATGGAAAGCATTATTATTCCTGCTGTACAGATGGAGAGAAAATTGGAAAGGGTTCAGAAAAAGGGCTAAAAGGATAAGTCATGCCTTCTAAACATGGCTTATAGGCAGCTCTCTCTACCTAGCTTATTAAAGAGAAGGCTAAGAGGTGATTTGATTGTAGTCAATACATACAGAAAATTTCTCACAGAGGCTTCTGTAAGCTGGAAATCACAGCATAACAAGTTTCAGGGGCTGTAAGACCTCCTTAGTATAAACCACATTTGTAACAGCAAAACTAGAACAACTTCGAGTCATAATGGGCTCACAATTACCTAATGTCATTTCATCAAGATTTCATTCCCCCCAACCCTAGGAAGGACTTGTTATAATTCATCCACCAGATAAGTATTTGCTGTACAAGCTAATGAGGTAAATTCATTGGTTAAACTACATCACAATAATACTATTTTCTGTTCTTATAAATCCATCTGCATATCACAAATGAGTTATGCTTGTCTTTTTGCTTCTGTGCTGTTGATGCAGATGTTCCTAGGCTCTTCTTTCAGAATATACCACTCTTTAAGAATTCAAAAATCCTAATTTTCATAGCAGCCACCTTAAAATATTTACATGAGTGCCTGGCCACTCTCTGGGGAGAATTAGGGAGTATTCTGTCACATCCAGCCATAGTTAAGACTCCTAATAGTGATTTTCTAAAGTGAGAATTTCTGCAGTATTTTCTGCCATACAGTCTAATATGATTTTTAGATGATACACTAGTTAAAATGCTTGTGAAATCAAGATAAAACACAGATAAACGTGACCTTACTGATGTTTAAGTTTGGAGGCGTCTGCCATCCAGCAGTGTGTTACAAGACACAATGTAAGAAAAAAAAGGTTTTTTTGCTTAAGCTGCAACATCTGCTTTTATTGGGAACAGGAAGTTCCTGGTTCAGACCTCAGTGTCTTGGCCAAGATAGCATCTATCACATTTAGATACAGAGGCTTGATTCAGTGCATGGTCAGTCAACCATGAAGTTCATATTTGGTTCTGGATATTAAGTGCCCAGGCATTCAAGGAGGCTTCTGTCTGTGGAGTTGCTCTGGGCCCATGTCTAGTGCAGTGCAAAAGACAATAAAATACATTGGTGCATGGTAGAAACTTTCGGTCTGTAAGTCAGGCCCTTGCTGTACACAAATGGGTAGCACAAGCCAAAAACGCTGCTAAACCATAAGCACCAAAAGAGAATGACAGCAAGAGAAGTGGCTAGCACACAAATACTGTGAATTTTCACAGCAAACCAACATCATGTTATTTAGCACAGGTTTTCTGTAATTGTGATACAGTGGGAAAAATCACAGTGTTCAATGTCCCTTAAACTTTCCCTTCCATCTCTGTGATGGGGTCATCTTGCTGTTGATACCTAGGGTGCAGGGGGCCATAATACAAAACATGCAGAAATAATGGATGACTCAGGATCTGTTAAAGAAGCTTTTTGTTTCCAGCGCTGTTAGTGCTTCAATTGTTTGTCTCTGTCTTTGCCTCAGTATTTATAGAAAGGTTCACAGTTCCTTTGCCACTCCTGCTGTGTTACCATCAACCATTAACTTTCCTTTGAAATCTCTGAAACATGGGGATGTACCTGGTTCATTCAGCACTGCAGGAGGTTGCAATGTACTGGGGCATTTTCAGGCCAGTCAGAAGACGATCATATGCTGGTTACCTAGGCAAATCATTAAACCTTTATGAAAAGTCTGAAAAATTTTGCACTAACTTCAGCTGTATCTGAAGAGATGAGAATAAGTCTGATAGATGTTCACTGGGAAAAGAAAAATACCCCAAGTTTTCTACTAGGCTATTTGCAGAAGTCATGGGGACAAAAGAAGTGGTTAAGAATGTGAAAATTTAGGTCAAAGTAAGCTATGAAAATAGGAGAAAAGTTCTAGGTAGCCCATTTTACTGCCAAGAGGAAACAGGATTATAAAATACAGAAGAAGTGGACAATGTCAGTAGAATGAACTCAGTATCTGAAAAAAGAGTCCAGAGACCTAAGAAGTTATGAGCATAGGTCATAACAGGCAAAGCTGGGCAGTATTTTCATGAAAATCAGAGGGCAACAGCACAGTCATAAAGGGCAGAGAGAAATGGAAAATGCCAAACAGAATATTTCAACTTCTACATAAACAAGAAAAGATAATGAGCTTTAGCCAAGAGAAATTCACTGGATGGGAGCTATTTTGCATCTGAACTGCTCCTGAGACCTCATTCCCTAAACACAGTTACTCTGGACCCAGCAGAAATTCAAAATCCCAGCAAGCCCTTTAGCATCTTGCTTGTGTTGCCCAAAGCACTGGAAAGGTTTGCACTGGGAACATGCACAGGTGCTTCTAAAAAATGTGTGATATTATCCTTGACTATTTACATCTAATACAAGTTCTATAGCCATGAGACATTACCATCGATCATCGCCACTCAGGTTTGAAACAACAGAGCCTGTCATCATTCTTGGCTGAGAGATGCCTTTTTCCAGCTTTGATCTTGCCCAAGACACATTGGATCCTTATCCACTGTCCTGTTCCTCCCACAGAAGTCTGCAAACCCATCTGAATTATTTCAGCTAGTCTCTCAGTGGTTTTTCTTCTTTGGAGCAAGCTACGGGGTGTTCACAGAATGTTTCATGGCCACAGGACAAAATTTTAGATGTGTTCCTGCTCTCCCTGAAAAGTGGTTAAAGAATGCCCCACTGAAATTATATAGACAACTTAGAGAATTCAGCTCTCAGTTTCAAAACACAGTGCTCTGATGAACAGCTAGAGATTACAGATATGTATCCACTTGAGGGCATTGTTATGGCCTAGTTATACTGAAATAAATTGCACAGTTTTAGACTTGTAAGTTTTCTAGTGGGAATACTTCATTGTAGAAACATGTTCTAAATATTGGCCTAAATGGGAGGGTAGGACTCAAGTGAAAATCGTTGATCAGCTTTGGAATGAAACATTGTTCTTTAAATATGAATGGGTTTACAAATGACAATTCTACAATTTGGAGCTCCATTATTATCATAATAAGCAAACAAACAAAAAAAAAATCTACTGAGCATGGTAATTGGAGTATACTTCATCCTGATCTGCAAATTAATCAGAATAAGGTAGAAGCCATTGAATGGGGAAGTATATTTATCATTTAAAGAGACATCTACAAATGCTTTAGCAGTCTTAAACTCAAGTGCTACAGTCCAAAACAGGCGAGAGAAAGACAGCATGCATGGATGTGCGAATACAGCTACAGGATATACAGGCATAGCAATTTATATTTTCGTTGATGACACCTTGTCTGTGATGAAAAAAAAATTGTTTTAATGCATGTTTCTTTTTTCCAGAACTGTAAAGGAAAGAAAAAAGTTGAAATTTTCCATTTTGGAATTAAAAAACTTGTTTTAAGCTGCAGTTCCCATTCCTCTCTAGCAGTTTTCAACTGAGTTTTGCTTGGGATTGGGGAAGGGGAGGAGGAAGAAGTTTAATGTTTTCTTTTAACTCTCAGTATTTTCTACCAAAAACATTGATACAAATCTATTAAAAACTGTATCAAACGTGATCTCTTTTCTCCTCTTTTTTTCATACTCTTTCACACACACACTGATATGAACCACAAGCATTATATGAGTAGATTTTACATGAACAGTACTTTTATTTTACTGTTCAACCTGTCTAGAAATAGTGGTCTAAATAACAGGATTTGCTGATAGTTGAAACCCTTTAGTTTAAAGGCTTTACATAGGGTGATAAATACTGATCTTTCAGTGTTGAACACTGAAAAAATGAAGTCACAGGCACATATTAATTCAGCCATGCACACCTACTTATGAAGGGGGAAGTAATATCCTATTCCTTACACTTGGGCACATGAACGAACAGAGAGGTAAAGCATTGCAAAATAAACAAAAAAAGAAAAAGGAGCAGGAATTTTTAATAGCCATCTGAAATTTGAAATAGCTTTCTTCTGGTTTATTCTTCGGCTGTTAAATTGTGTGATTTATTTTCTTGCTTTTGAAGAAAACCAGCTGCTCACAGGTTAATCCCCCAGCACAGCATCACACCTGCAATTGCATTGCTCTTCCGAGTTCCCAGCAGACAGTCTGCGGCTCTGCTGATGTAATGCTGTTTGGCTACACTTTAACTTTCCTCTTTGTGCTGTGTGTATCTACTCACTTTATTACAAGGGAGAAAGATAACCCATTTCCAATCCATCTATCCCAATACCATAAGAAGCGGAGGCAATAACAATTATCTCTATCCTTACATTTTCTCTCTTCTCTGAATAGTTCTTGTACAGTAATGAATTGTAACAGCTCCTTCACACAGACTTCTCTCCCATATAATTAATGTCCTAAGATATTCTATTTACTGTTGAAGCAGTTTGAATCAAGAAGTGATTACTTTTGAAGTAAACAGAGCTGCTAACCACATTCCACAAAGACGACAGCAGTTTCCCTTAAAAAAACTCACAGAGAAAAGAAAAAAAATTAAAAATCTTTGCAAAGCCAGACTCTTTACGTTGGGATATTTTCCCTTCATGCACGCTCCTTCCAACAACTACCACCACTTTCTCCTTTTATGTTTTTTGTTCTGTAAGTAGAACAGGGATTGTCTTAATGAGCAGGTTGGTTTTGAAGTCTGGATATTCACAGGTTGAATTAGAATATGTTATTTTTCTGCAAATTAAAAATGTAGTCAGATCCACAAACCAGCAGAAAGCGCTCTTCTTCTGAAAGACAGCTTCCCAAGGAAACTTCAGAGTGAAATATTTTCAGTCTTGAATATATGTTATGATATACTTAATATTCTTATGGAATTATAGATACAAAATGAGCATGCACACAAAATGAGATAACTGGTGCTAAATGAGACTGGATTGATAGCCCAGAAGATCCCTTATAACTTAGCCCTTACAGCCTGAGCAAGGACAAAGGAGACTCTCCATTCCTTAGCAGAGGAATTGCTTCTGGAAGCATTGCTTATTTTCCTGCTCAGCCTGCTTCCTATCTCCTGGTTTTGAGTCTTCTAGAAAGGGAATTTAATGTGTGTGAAAGAAAATGTTAGGGAAGGGATGGCCGACACCTCCAGTTACAAGCCAAGCATAAAAACCTCCTGTTTAATTCCGCATAAGTGTAATTATGCTGCATTATGCTTTAGACACACAAAGTCCTATCCAGCTCTTTGAGATGTTAAAAGCGGTGCTTCTTCCCAGCCTGACCTATGCTAAAGGTATTTTCCTGGAAAATGGGAGCTGATCGTCTGTGATTCTCCCCACCCCCTGTCAGGAGCTAAGGTACTTTCGTATTTTAGCATAAGCCATAACCACTCAGCTATTGCAGTGTAAGTCATAACCACTCTACCATTCGCCTGAACAACTGTATCTGATCCTGAATCCTGAAAGTATTGCTATGAAACTCCAAACTAGTAATCTGTTTTCCTGTCCCTGGGCCAATGCTCTTCCCAGAAATTTTTTTCCTAAGCTCCGTTTAGGAAAACTCAGTCAACAAACAGGAATGCTTAGGCTCCTCCTAGATAGTGAAAAGGGGGACTATGAATTACTCTTCAGAGGCACCGCCACTCTCTGTTCGTTGTACAAAGGGCCTGTGCACCTAATTTATACCCGCAGAAGCACTCTCTGGTGTCAGACACCTACATTTCAGATGATGACAAATCTTAATTAGGCTTCTGAAATAAACCATCAAGGTGTAGTCTGGGTGTGCTATCAGGATTAGTGCTGGCTTGCTTAAACAATACAAAGACCAAAAGAGGTGCCTATATTAGCCCCTCCAAACATAGCCTGAGGTCAAAATAAGGAACTGAATCTGAATTGCCCATATTGCCATTAACTGTATTTGTTCTCTGTTTTGAACTCTTTACATTTTCTAGGTCATGTTTAATCATTTACAACTCATCAATGGATCTCCTTAGTAAGGACATGCCTGTGCTTGTAACAGAGGACATCATTTCACATTCATGAGAAACAAAACACCTAGTAAGTCTCATAGCCTCAATAGGTACTTGCAGCACTCCCTTTTCCTAATCTCCTTCCCACCCCATACCCTTCACTGTCTTTCCCTACTTTGTTTGTCTTTGAGATGTTTGGAAATCCTTGGCACTCACATTTTAATATTAATCTCCACAGTTTAGTGGAGGATCTCCTTATTTGAGCAGCTGATTTATTACGGAAAGACAACTAAGAGGAGTAACTAATTAACGGGATGTTCCTACAGAGAAACAGAAATTGTCTTCCAGCAATGATTTTGGTAAAGGTTTGCTAACAGCAAATAGATTACTTTTGGAAGAATCCGATACAGCAGTTACACTTGTGCGTGATGGGCTGGAGCTCTGCTCTGGATCTTCAGCCAAGAAGGCTCAACAACTGCAAAGTAGAACTAGCCTTCACAAGTGTCCAGTTTTAGACTAATTGAAGGATACGACCTCATAGCTGCGTAAGATGATTTCTCCTTTCCAAGAACTTGGTCTGGACATCACCTAGTCTATGGAACTGTTGTCTTTGGGATTTGCAGGGAGACTTTCAAAATTGAGGTTATGAACTGCTGCATCTTAAGCTAAATGCAGTGCTAGTCCCACAGGTGGTAGTGGTCAGAGACCCATATGTTTCCTTGCTTATACATAGATGGAATGTGTAATAGACACTGAACAGCTGAAAATATGAAATATGAACTCCTCTCCTCCTAAATCTTGTGCGAATGCTTGCACAGTTCCAGTGGCAAAAACTGCAGTGGTAATGTGGATCTAGCCTTTATCAAAGTATAAATACTACTTATGTCCTCTCTCTAACAGGAGAATCAACCCATTATTATAACACCAATTGTCTACCCATCCAGCATCCATGCAGTCTCGACAAAATATGTGTCTTCTTTGAAAAGAATTCTGATTTCCTCTTTCTGAGGTGTAGGTAAAGCTTCAGTACATAACTGAGTTTCTCCTATGTCATGTTTAGCATTGCATTCTCCTCATAAGATTCATTAACTCAATAAAGAAATCCTCTCATTATTTTACAGAAATATCACCTATTTGTACTCTTTTAAAAGTATAGTTCACAGCTACGTATTTGCATAATCATTTATAATTGCCATTATTTGGAAATAATTATATTTCGTGCTACAAAAGTATTCTTAACTGCTTCTCCAGCATGTGTCTCTATGGAATCTGGAACCTTTTAAAATTATTTATTGTACAGGGCAATATAAACCCCTATTCGGTCTGCAATTACCCCTATATACAGACCCTGCCTGAGCACAGCTCTTACTATCTCTGATATTCATGAACTGGGTAGAAAGGTTCACTGTTTTTCCAATTGCCTCTAAATAGTTTGGCAAATCAAATGTAATCTTGAGTTTAAAAAAAAAAACACTTTTCAAACACATTTTTAAAATTCAGCTCATATGCCTTATTGTTAATTTCAAAGTGTATGGAGTTGCTTTTTCTTTTTTCCTTTAATAAGATGGAGATTTAGATTCTCTTAGTACATGGAATACACTATTCTCTCCTGTAAAATAGTGGAGAACTGTCTTCTTGGTAGTTACAAGGTATGAAAAAATAAGATACAGAACATCTCAAGCCCTTTGAATTCAAGCATAAGGTAGTATTTTTGTTTAGCAGCTGTCTGAATGTAAATTTATTTTTCCTTTTTGGATGATAGAGTACTCCATTTTTGTAGCAGGATTTGATTGTTAATAAATGTATGAGACTTCTATGGAATTATTCTGTGCTGTTATTTGCTTGTTTCCTTTTGAAGAACGTTGTAGTTCAAAGTTCAGGCAAGAGATGAGAAAACAACACATCTGTGTACTTTTCTTTAATTTACGATTCAGTTCTTCCTTTTTTTTTTAACACAATCTTAAATGAATCATGAGCAAATAAGTACATGAACAAAGGGGAACAATGTAAGCGATGCTTAATGCTCGAGGTCTTTGTTCAGCTTTGTGTAGAAAATGTCCTATTAAAGAAGCAACAGTATGAATCCTATTGTTCTCCCTGCTTACCAAAAGGTATTATATGTTAAGTGTCCACAAGGTAAAAGTGTATGCAAACTTTTGTACTGCATAAACTCAGTGGAGAGTTTGGATGAAATATTTGGTAGATATAAATCACTGGTTTCTGTAATATCTCTGTGAAGAATGCAGACTTTTGAGGAAGGACCGTAGTATGGTGAAGCTGATGAGATAAGAAATAGAACTTCCCTCATTTCCTGCCCTGAGGAGAAGCCTCCCATGCAACTTCACAAAAGAAGCCTTTTACTGTCTGACCTTTATTTTCCTACTTGGAAATAATTTATAGTATTCTTTCCTTTTCCTCTCTGTCATTACACTGATAAATTTTTCAGACACTGATTGTCTCAATAAATGTTTATATGATGCTTAAGAATTTGGGACTATGGTGTTCCTTGGACAGTTATTTCTGCTGCAAAACAAATAAAGAATAAACAGCAAAACCTACTCTCAAACTTTCTGTGACTAAGTAAAAGCTGCTCTGCAGACTCTTGCCAATATAGAAGGGGACCATAAGTTGTCTACTAACCTGTTCAGACATCCATGCACTGGTCTCAGCAATATATTCTCTGAAAACCTTGCATGATTTCAAGCAATGTTATTAACATCTCTCATTTATGATTCATGCTTTCATCTAGTCTGTGGAGAAGTGTGCACAAAAAAACCACAACTACTTTTTTTTTTTAATTATAGTAGGGTTTTCTGTTTTGATTTTGAGAGGGGGAGGGATTTATGTTTTATTAATTATATGTCTAAGTATACTTACTGTTCCAGGTTTATGCTAGGAAGTGTATTGCATTTGAGTGCCAAACAAGTTGATGCCCTTAATCTTTTCAAAGTATTTTTTGCTTGATTGGTTATTTTTTGAATTGTCTGAGTCCAGACTCTGAAAATTCTGTCTCTGACACAACCATCCTTTAAGCACACTATCCTAAGAGACAAGACAACCAACACAGTCTTCATCCTTAAGCTCTTTGTCTGCTCATTCAGATTATGTTGAGCTCATTGAGTCTGATATGGAAGACCTTTAAAAGTCCTAAACTTGTTTCCTAAGGAAAGAGAGGACAATTCTGATGTTTTCATAGTAGAGCTAGTGCTGAGCAAGTACTGTGCAGTTTTTTGTGCTAGTCAGACTTCCTTGCAAGCAAACAAGTCCATGTTTAGATCAGGGGTATTTTATAAACCACACTGGAGGCAGCAGTTATTTGAAGTGAGACTGCATCTACCAGTTTGGAAGTTTTTTAGCTAACCATCAGCTGAATTCCTCAGATTTGCTGATATATACAAGTTTCACCTCTATGAGGAGCCCAGCAGCAACCTCAGACTCCAGTTGACCAGTAAGTACTCCACAAATGCCGGCTAGAAATCTGCAGGTAAGATTGGGATATAAGATCTTACCTGTAGATTTTGTAGGCTACCTTTGCTATATATATATATATATGTCATGAGAAATACTAGTGTCAGTTTTCCAAAAGGAGCAATTGTCCCTAAGCATGGCCTATGTCACATTAAAATGAACTCTATTCCTGCACAGGAAGGAATCAGCACAAATGCCATGGTAGCAACATGCTACATAAGCTAGAGTTATGGAATTTGATCGTTCCAATTTAATGTTTCATATTAGGTTTCATCTGTCAAATTGGCACCTAGACACTGAAGCAAATCCACTGAATTAGGAGAATCCTCTGTTTGATGACATCCTGGTCCAGTTCAGTCCACGGGACAAGTAAATGTAAATGCAAGAGGAGCTTTATCTGAAACACAGGCATACATGCATGCATCTATAGTCAGGCTTCTGCATATTGCTACAGACAAACATTCAACCCAGATCCCTGTCTTTCCAAAGGGCTCTTCAAGCCTTGCCAAATGGGACCCTTCTTGTGGTCATGCCAGCAAGCACCATGCTGAGACTGTCTCAGCTGGAAGCCACCCTCAGCATCTATTACAACACTGCAGCTGTGTTAATAATATTTGGTGACTCCTTTGTTTCCAATTTGAAGCTGAAATGTGCAATCTGTACAGGATATGAGCTTATTTCTAAATCCCAATGGATGAATGTTCTGTATCTTAATAAATTATTTGTGGAATATAAAACCTAGTTGTAAATTAAGGCGTCTGTTCCGATGTGAGTTTATCTTGGATAATGCTGACACTTGCTGGAGGGCTCAGATAGTTCATAAGCTGTATTGGATTTGTCCTTTCCCTCCTCCAAACAGAACAGTCAAAAACTGGCAAGTTTGATTTCGGACAGTCTGAAAGGATCATTAAAACATGATATCACGGTGGGGAAGAAAAAAAAAAAATTTTTGATCTCCTAAAATTTTTTTTCCTAAATGTTATCTGAAGAACATATGTCTCAGGGAAGCAGAGATCCTTCTTGTTTGTGCAATATAGTAGCAAAAAGTAGAGTACAAAGGAATATAATTTCATTTCGTTATCATTCAGTAAGTATAGGAGCTGTAGAAAGAACTGGCCCAACTCCTGCAGTCTGATTCAAAACTTAATGAAGTTCAAAGAAGTTTTACTTATCACTTGAAAATATTCTAGATCAGACTAGATTTGGACAAAAGGTTCTGTCTACACATCAGGGGATGAAAATAAGATCATAGGACTAGTCTCTTAGAGGAAGAGACTGGAACACCATCACAGGGGTCATTGAAGTTAGACAAAAGAAAGCATTGAAGAGGTACTGTAGCGTTTATTAATTGCATAATGGCTGAAGTCGTCTCTGCTCCCGGTAGGGTTTTGCCAACATTTGAGTTGGGATGGAGCCGCAAAGCATGGAGGCGAACTGTGATTTCGAACATTCCAGAAGTTGTGTTTGTTCTAATGACATGAGGGAAAGTATGCAATATGACAAATATTTGTTTGATGATGGTTCTTGGGATTGAAAAGCTTATGAGTATGATCTCTTCTTTCCCCTCTCCGTTTTCCTGTGGTCAGTACTTGCACCAAGAGGTATTATTCTAAGACGAATGAAAGAAAATCATTGGCATTTCTCTTTGGCAGAAAATGGCTCCTTCATGTCCTGTCTCACCCCCTCCACCCCCCCCACCCCCCCGTCTTGCTGTGAAAAGCAAGCACTTCCTGCAGATTCTTTATTTTTCATTAGCTTGACTCTTAAAATATTTTGGCTTATGCTTGTAACATTTTCATTAAATGGTTTGTTTCAGATATCCCACCTCAGTACATTTAGGTAGCTCATGTCTCGGTCTGTGTTACAGTTCAAAACTCAGAGCTGTACCATGCCTTTACAAAGAGCAACTGCCGAAGTACAAATAACACTACAAGAGAGGGATGTCATCTTGTGTACTGGAAAGTGTCAGTTGACCTAAAATTTTGATCCAGAAAGAAGTGGAATATTTACAACAGTTTCCAGAACAACTTTTCTTAAGGCATTTTCAGGTAACATTTGGATGTTAAAAAAAAAAAGAAGTTTTTAATTCTCTCAAGAAGATTTCCTGTGGGAATGGGAAGAGGAGGGAAAACACATCACCCCTTTTTATTACTATTGTTTTTCGTAGCAGTTCTAATGTTCAACATTCTGTTTCTCACAGGATTTGGGAGTTTCCCATTCTGTCCTGCTTGAGATCTTCAAGTGCAAATGTACTGTATAAAATGGGCAAGAAACAATAAAACACCCACTCCAGCAAGCTTTTTAGCCTACTGAAATGAGATATTGATAGTACAGTTTATATGCAAATGTCCTTATTGGCATCTGAAATATAACATCTGACCAGGCTCAGCAACCTGTATTTAGGCTTCAAATCTTCCCACCTTCTGGTGTTTACAAGTGTAACTGGAAACTTAGCTATAAATATTGAACAGCATCTAAATGTTCAGAAAAATAAAAGGCTCAGGGGAGATCTTTAACTATTCGCACTTCATGGGAAAGATGATTTTATCAATAGAATTAGAGGTTACTGTACGAGCTAGATGTAGGATATTCTTAACACTTACTTTAATATTACTCAAGTGGCAATATCTAGGGATGAATTTGAAGTAGCGAATCTCAAAGGGATGGGATTCATACCATGCAGCTTTTGCCGCCAAATAGACTGTTGACTGTGCTGTCTCTACAGATAATAAAGAAAATTAGACACCTCTAGAAACCAATTCACCCCATCCTACAACTGATTTAGAGTAGACAGACACATTTCAGATGACTTAAGTTAGGGAAAACATACATTTCAAAGGCTAAAAATGCTTATAAATAAAGAAATAAAAATATTTTACTTCATAAATAAATTTTATATGGGAGAAGAGTTAAAGATAACTGAACAGTCTCTCTACAGGTTGCTACCCTGTTCCCTAGTTATGTTTAGGAGCAATATTGAATAAAGCCCTCTCTGTTGAATTTCTGGGCTCCAAACACCTCACCTCCCTCCCCCACAGAGGGGAGGCATCCACAGCTCAGCGCTTTCAGGGTCTCACTGCAGTGAGCACTTAACACGACTGACACCAAGCCATTTCTGGTGCTGGTATGGCTCTCAAGATGGCAGTAGGGAGGAAAGCTGGTTTTGCACAGACATCCTAAGGCCTCCCTGGCCGCAGACGGAGCTTCACCCACGCATTGCCCAGCACTACCTCAGCCTCTCTCAAGACAGCCCAGTTGTTAACACGAATTCAGAAGTCCGAGATTTCCCCTGTAATAAGCAGAGTGCAAAGCCCCTTCCGCAGCTCCCTCCTCTCAGCCTGACCTGCAAGGAGGGAATGGCCAGGCCCCTGCCCTATTACAGGCTTTGCCATAGTTACCTGGGCAATTTGTCTTCTTCCAGGAGACCAGAGATGCCTACCAGGTGATGCTGTTGCCAGGGCAACCACCTCCCTGACAACCTAGTCGTTCTCATTAGGAGAAAGCTGATTTGATTAGGTGCTTTTGTCTGAATGGAGGACCATCTCCACTTCATGATCTTCAGACATTGAGTCCATGCTTCCTCCTCTCCTAATCTCGGTCCAACATGAAAAAGCGGAGCGGGGGCGGGAAAATGACAGAAGTAGGAGGCTCTGCATCCACATGGTGCTCTCATTTTAAGATCCATAAGAGAACTCATAGCCACAGGCAGTATTCATAGGTTATACAGATGTGTATGACAAATTATGACTTTGCTCCTATCAAAGGTAGCGCATTGAAATTTGTTAAAAGGATATACACAGTGTACAATTAGTCTGCATAGCTCGTTCCCAAAAGATGCCTTTGCGTCCATGAGCTCGGCAACATCCAACTCAAGTTTTTATTTAAGGTATTTATTTCTATAATAATCTATCATCTGTCATAAATAATAATCATATTAACATGTAATATTTAATGGGTATTGTGTAATGTTATATATAACACATAATACATAATAACATGCAATACATGATATATTATGATATTATTATATATATGTATATATAAACACAGATAATGAAAGATATTAAAGAAACATGGATAAAACTGGCTGCCATGCAACTGAGAGGTGACTAGGAAGTAAGCTGCCATGTGGGAAGGCTGCCTCTCTTTGGCCTGTTACAGCTTTTCAGGTATCTTTGTCTGAAGCCTCTGGTATTTGCCATTTTTATACTAAGAACTGTGGACAAGGAAGACCCTGAAAGCCATAATTGTGGTCCTTATGTTCCTATAACAAAGCAATGCAAGAATTTCTCATTTCCTTCAAATAAATTGTATCCCAATGGGAACAAAACACCCAATCAGTGAAGGAGCAAGTATGTGGCTCCATGCTACTTTTTCATTTACTGAAGACACAGATGTTCATTTTCTATCCAGTTTCTTTATCGTTATTGCTACTTGTCCTGTTGCCTGTTTGCCTCTTGCAGGAGGCAGAAAAATGTGTAGCATTTTCTTCTTCTGCATTGCCTTGAAGAAATAAAATTAGGTTTAAAAGTAAAGTCTTTTATAGGCAAAATAAATTACAAGCAAATATTGTGGATAGCTGCAACGTAAATTAATTTCTGTGTACAAAATGTCCTTTTTGTGATTTGTTGGTAAAATTTTAATGTTATGTATGTTAGAACTATTAAATACATCATCAGGACATGGAAAATTTATTCCTTTAGCTGTTTTTTCCTTTTATAATTTTATTTTTAAAAGCAGTTTCTAGCATAATATTGGAAACCGTGTGCTTCAGGTAAGTAGCAAATAGAAACCTTAGCCATTATGAAAAGTCCATTACAGCACAGTGCAAACTTTCATATCTCAGCTATTGCATGCTTGGATATCTGGTTATCTTACAATCAGGAGGAAGGAGAATAGAAGTTGAAATTACTACAGCTGGGAGAAAACACCAATAGCAAAACCACAGTCCTTTAAGTATTGTTTTGAAACTGCTAAGTAAAAAACAAATTAACTCTTAAATTTAGAATTTAAAAAGTCCCAACAGATGGAGCATATTCAAATCTGCAAACACATATGCACAGAGGTGGAGTAGGAATTGGGAATGCTGTGTCAGCGTATGGAATGGAAAGCTTCCAGGAAAGATTAGTTAAAGTTTTGTAGAAAGTAGAAGAGAGGGAGAGACTAATTCCACATCAGAGACTACTTGTGGGGATAAGGAATACTCAAAAGACTAAGCATATATAATAAGTAATTTTGGGGATAAGTCATCATGGGGATAAGCCACTGAGCACTTGAAAAAAGGAAGGCTCCTATGCTTATTTCTCAGCTTGAACTACAATAATACCACACAGTCTGAAAAAAAATTTGAGATCCAATGTACAAAACATTGTACATCAACATTTTAAATTTTGCAGCTCATGGAAGCAAGGCAGCTAAAGCACGGAAGAAAAGAAAATTAAAAAGTTCCTGCATAAAAAAAGAAGTGTAGGGTTAATCATCTTGCAAAGCTTATAGAAGTTTTGACAGTTTTAGTCAAGATGATGATCACAAGGAACTCCTTTCACTTTTCAAAAAGAATTCTGTCAAAACCTCGAGTCATGCCTAAGTCTTTCAGCCTTCTCGCTTTCTTTTTCTTTCTTTCTCTTTCTTTTCTTCCAATTTTTCTTTCTCTTTTCCTCCTTTTTGTCTTTCTCTTCACCCTTCTCTCTTTCTTTCTCTTGTTCTCTCTTTTACTCTCTCCCCCTCTCTTTCCCTCTTCTGCTTCCTCTTTGTTTTTCTTTATTTCACATTCATTCATTCGTTACTAAGATGGGGAAAAACACACTCTGGATGTGGTAATTTCTATATTGACTGACAGGTGGACAGAAAGAAGGACTTCAGTACTAAACTTTCCTTCTGGCAATGAATATTCACCAGTGTATTGTTCTAACCATTTTTAAACATCTTTGCCCTTGGGATGACAGTTGAACAAGGTAGAACATATCCCTGTCATAAAGGTTTCTCTGGTATTCAGCCAAACTTTTTATTTTATTTCATTACTTGAACTGAACCCTAGTAATACTCTTCTAAGACTAGTGATTGTCCCATTAAAAGGTCCATGGTCTGACATGTCCTTCTATCAGGGATGCTTAGCTCAGATTTACTTCTTCAAACTTCCCCCCTCATACTTGTTCCTTTAACATAGAGACAGGCTGAAGAACACTGTTCCAAAGCCAGTGAAGTCAACAGGACCCTTTCCAACATCTTCTGAATTTTGAAAAAGTGGATGTTGAGAAAGAGAAGAATGGTGCATACAAGAAGAAGAAGTAGTGAACAAGTGAAAGAAGGGAAAGTAGAGAAAATACATTAGAGAAGGAAGGACGAGAAAAGTAGAGAGGTAACAATTACTTCATTCCACCTTTTTAACATCTTCCAGAGACATGCAGGATTCGTTTCACATCTACTGACCAATCCCTAATGCTTTTTTGAATCTTATTTTAAATTACTCAAGCAACAGGGCTTTCACTTTTTCCCTTGTACAATTTCATCCCATTATTTTTAATTGTACTCCCCTGAACCACCCTAAAGTATTTCTGTCTCTTTTTGCTCCACCTTTCAAACGCCCTTGGTTATGTATCTTGTTCTCCCATTCCTATGTCCTTGTTTACCCAGGCTAAACAAATTCCACTCTTTACATCTGATAATGTCTGAATGTGAAAGAGGGAGATGGTGACTCCAGAACTGTTTCATTCAGAGAACAAGGTTAAAAATATATTTCTGGCTGAGTATCCTGTTTTATTAACGGTGCTTAATTGATCATGGTGGAAAGGCTGTTATAGTCAAGTGGAGGAGGGTGTTACCTTCCAAAGCATTTTCCAGCAAATTTACTTAATTGTTTCTGTTTACTGCATACCCATTAGTGCTCTATCACGCATTAAAAGCAATGGGCAAGATTAATAACAGCCTGCTCACCCCCAAAATATCAGAGCCACTTTATGTGTTGATGGCAAGTGACTCATTAAGTTTAAATGGGTATAAGCTATAATTTTCATCACGTTCCTGTCTTTTTTTTTTCTTCCTGAAACTCGACATAACTCTAATGATTTAATACTTTGTAGAAACAGAGAAGATCAGATTTGCCAAATCCAATCATGAGGAAGGATAAATACTTGGTAATATTAACGCATAACACAACAACAGTTAATTAACATCTTTAGCATGTTTGCTGCATTTCTTATTTACAGATTACAGAGCACTTTTTGAAAGGGAGTAAGCAGTGTCTAACAGAGACAGTAGGAAGAACAACATTCTCTGTGCTGTTTTGGAGGCCTCGCAGAGCACAAAAAATTGCTTCTGCTCTGGAAAGTTATCTGCTGCTTTAGACATAAGGTAAATGGCATCCTATAAATCTGTGAGGAAAATAAAAGGCTCAGGCTCAGAGAGGTCTGTAACAATCCGTACATTGAATAGCTTACACATATTATAATAAGGTAACAAATTCCTCATGTCTGCCCAACTATTCTTTTTCTTTAACAGACAAAGTGAAGCAAGGCAAAGCCCGTTTATGCCCCCATCTCCCTGGTTCTCCATGGTCATCTGACCAAAGCCAACAGAACTACATTGTTACAAAACAGTATTCCACTTTCCCCTCCCCACCCACCCTCTCCCACCCGCAGAGAAATTAGGCTAACTGTGTCTCCTTCTAGCTGGAATTGGTCTCGTTCAGGCTACATTGCCGGAACCTGCCCTAGAGTGTCAAATTCCCAGGCACTTCTCAGGATGTGAAACCTTGGGTTTGCCTGTTTACAAATCTTGGAATCAGATTCAGGTGAATATTCAGCTACTTTGAAAGTAACTGGAGACTTGACGCAAGCTCCTTAGAGCACTGCAGGATCCTCTGCAGTCAATACGGAGCAGTCCCAAGATAAGACCGTAGAAAATGAGACTCTTTCCACACACATGAATCTAGTGACTAGTTCAGCACTGTTCTTGTAAGAATCACCAATATTTCTTACCTTAAAATGTTTGAGTGGCATGTAGAAAAGCAGTAAACAAAAAATCCCTGAGGGATTATTTGCACCTGTGATCTGTGCGGCAATCAAGTGAGCCCTGTTTTCTTCCTCTGACACTGTTTAAGGGAGGAAAGAAGCCATGAGACTTTCTCCCCTGTCTGTCCTCCACTCACTGGTAGCTCTGCATATCTCTGTTTCTGCTTATAAGACTGACTTTCTTACACATGGCACTTAAATTTCTATGCCTGGTGCTTAATTTTCCATATAAACTCAGAGTGGTTCTACTGACTTAAATGGGCTTAATCCTAATGTAATTTGATGTTACAAAACAGAGTGCAGTATACATTAATATAGCTATGCACAGAGTTATGCCCAACAACATCTTTCAACATTTTTAGTGTGAAACCACAACTGAAAATCCTGCTTCATTCTTCATTCTTCCTGCTATTCTTCCTGCCCCCATTTTTACACTGTGTTCGTCCCTAATGCAAGACTGCAAAATGTATTTGCACACAGCGAAGCAGCAGATTTCTATTTATCATCTGTTTAAGTCAGATAAGATCCTCATTGTGTACGTAATTTCTCTTTATCTGAAGACTCCTTGTGCCTCTCATTTTTTCTTTCATTTTAATGACTTTATTTTCAGCTTCGATTTCATTCTCAGTATCTTTCTTAGTTACTGGATCTTTGGGACTGTTTACCCCTTGGAAAGCCACCTGATTAATTTTAAGACTCACAGAGGCAGATTCTCAAATTATTTTTGTTATGGTCACCATTCTTCAAGTTTTATGTTTTCAACAATACTGATAACAGAATAAGGAGCAACAGTACCAAAACAAGGATATCTTTTAGAGTTTAATTCAATACCCAGTAAACCTCCTGAAACTCTTCCCAGTAATTCGAAGAGAAGTAATTTTGCAGACTGGAAAATGAAAAAGATAAACCTTTTTTTTTTTCTACTGAGTATGTGCTAAAGGTCTAATTTCAGGACCTTGTCCTGCAAGTACTTAATCCAAAATCTTTGTTAAGGAGGTTAAGGTAATTGGAGCTTTAAACTTTATGCTTAGTAACAAACACCTGTACAAGGGAACTGTATGCCTTGAATTGTTTGTCATGTTAGTGTCAGTTCACAGGAAAGGCTGCCTTTTAAAGCCTGTGTCCTTCCTGTGTGTCCCTCTGGGTTCCTAACCACGCATTCCTCCTTGCAGACTGAGTAGACATGCTGCTTGATAGCATAAAAATTTCCCTTTGCACAAAACAGTTGCGTGTGTGAACACAGCTGATGGAATCATTGATCCAGAATTTTGTTCAGTTTCATATCATCCTCTTGGCTGCAAGAATCTCTGATAAAATACACATACATGTCTCAACGTAGGTGCAACTTTAACAAATGCTCAAAGGTAAAATTCAAAGCAACTTATCTAACAGAACAACACAGCATTTCATTGTAATTAGTGCAGCTTGTGCTTTGAGTGGTGTGAGTGTGTTAAGTAAAAAAAAAAAAACCAAACCCAAAAATGAAGCAGCTACTGGAAAGTTTAGATGACAGCAGACCATCTTGGATAATAAAACTCCTTTTATATGCTTACTGGCTTCTTTCTGGAGCTGTGATGACCAGCTGGACAATCTGCAGAGTTTTGCAACTGCTGACTACTACAGCTTCTCTTCTAGGAGTTACTGGAAAGTGTTCTATAGGCACACAAGAGTTAGTAGCTTTGTGAATGTCCTGCAACATCCATTCAGCATAGCACAAGCTCTAATTTACATCCCTTGTCGGTTCCTATCTACCTACCTTTCTGATGCAATAACTGGCACTGAAATACCATCTGTCTGAAGTGTATGGTTGGCATCACCGAACATGGAGTTTTTGAGCTGGGTTTTTTTCACTTCCTGAAGAAATCTTTCATTTACCTCAGCCCTGGACACCAATTGTCAGTAGCTCATGCTTGTGTGCTGACACCTCCCTGGAGTTTGCATAGCAGGGGCTCATTGGGATGCACTTGTATCAGGGGTTTTAACACTCTGCCTCCCTCTTTCATCAAGTCCTTTAAAAAAGTTACAAGCAATTGCACCCGGAGCATTGTAGCATAAACTTACTTACTATCCAAACTACAACTTTCCCCTAATATGATTGCCAAATTATCTTTTAATCAATGAAACAATGTGAAAGAGAGAGATTTATGGAGATTATCACACAACTAAAAGGTTCTCCAGCTACGTTGTACTGATTACCTTTGAATGATTTCTTTTTATAAATTGACTAGTCTAAATTTTCAGAAGCAACTTGTGATTTTGTTGTGTAGTATTGTTAACTCCATGCTCCTGAAAACAATGAGTTAAAATTTTCCAAAACCATTAAGTTTTCATTAAAAATATGTCCATACATGATATGCATATATTATTATAGATATTTTCTTATTATTTCTTCATATACTAAGGTCTTCTGTATTATTCTTCAGAAATACTGGTTAAAAACAACTTTATAAAAATGAAAATTATTTTTCTATTAGCAATACCTGAGAGTTGGTGCTTTAATAACATATCAAGTACTGTAAAAAAATTGCAGTGAGACATCAAGAATTGAAGAATGTAAGGAAGAATAGAGAAAAGAAGGACTTTTTGAGATGCCACCTTTAAACATGATAATGTGGCCTGTCTTCAGATGCATCATTGTTCTTTACTTCCCATTGCTTCTTTTCCCCATTGCATTCTGAATTTGGCTTTCCATATATTGTCACAACTAATATAAAAGTCACTTTTGAACAAGAAAAAGAAGTACTGTAAGATCTTCTTAGAACAGATTGAAAGAAAATTATTTTGATTCATATAAATTAAGCTTCCTTACTATAGTAATTTAAGAATCGTAGGATTAGATTTATCTAACCGATGTTAATCTTGCTCCAGATAATTGTGAAGGTTCCCTTCTGACCCAATACATAATTAAAAATCAAAATAATAAGATTTGTGTTCATTTGTTTATTCATTTTGTAAATCTATAGGCCATTTTGCTGTGGCAAAGTCTGGAGTAGAAAGATCCAAGAAATATTGATTTTTTTCTTCTTCATGACTATTTAATTGGTTAAAGTGTGCACCATTCACACGAGCCAGCAAGTTGATGCTGGTTACATTTTAATAAATGTACTCCTCACCCGATCAATACATCCCTGGGAAAAAAGTGCTGCTCTATCATATGTTAATGGGAAGAAAATCTTTTTACTATAGTCAGTCATCATGACAAACATGAATATGAAAAGTGTTAATGAAATGGTCAGCTGTCTATAAAATGAAAGACTCACAAGACAGTTTCCTTTCTTCCTTTAATTCAATGAAACAAAATGGAAAATTGCACTGGAGCTTGTTGAACAGGAGGTAATGTTCACAGTCAGAAATCAAATGCCATAAAGAAAGTCAGAATTGGACTTAATGTGCTTATGAGCCAGAGACTGGAATTCACTATAGCTGTGTCGACATGGAATATATTCAAATGTCCATAATGGAGCAATTCAGGCCCAGTCCCAATGATGGATTTAGAGTTCTGACTCCTATTTGGATTTCAAGCTGCCCATTGATTTAAACGATTTCAGGAAATCAATCTGAGGTTAGGAGAGTTCTAAGCAGAATCTGAGAGCCTAAATGTGTTGATAGATGTTACACTTAGAATCATATTTTTTTTCCTTCATCTCTCTTATCTCATTAATATTTCCAATGGAGGCAAGTGGGACGAGCTGAACCATGACATCTCTTGCCTCTGTAACCCATTATAAGTCTAACCTAAATAGACCAGATGCCATGTCCTGGATTTCATAGATTTAAAGATTTTAACACCAGTAGAACCATTATGTAGTCTGATACCACAGGCTCTTGGTATTTGTTAGTTGATCCTGTTGAGTTACATTTGCCTAATCAAATCTTCAGTACCTACAAGAACAGTTGGGGATTTTTTAGTTATGCATTTATAGTATAAGTTTTATAATCCTGTTTTGATTACCAAACCAAGTGTGCTTGTAAGGCACCAAAACTTTATATTTACTATCTGATTTGATGTGGAAGGTAAGATCCAAAAAATGTGTTTAAGTATCTCATAACTTGGAATGAGCTGGCCAGTTCCTGGAAGACATTTTAACCGTTAACTCATTGAACAGGTTGGGGTCTATACTCCCTACATACCAACCAAAAAAAAAAGTATAAACAACCGAAGTAAAGAGTCCAGAACAGCTGATGTATTGAGCATGAAAAAATCTCTGTGAGGCAATAAGAATCAGTAAAGAGAGAGGACCACACTTGAAGCTTTATTTCTTTTTGAGGTTCGGGCACTTGTATCAAAGGGATAGTTAGGCCACAGTGTTAAAATGGAGTTTCAAAGATAAATGAACCCTTAAGCATCAGGCACCTCAGTCAGTTATTTAAGAACAAAGAGAAGAGTCTGTTGCTTGATTTATTTGTTATGAATATTATTCAGGAGGTGAAAAAGCTGTGCTTGATATCCTTTGTAATTTGATTTCTGAAATGGGTGCTCCCTAAGAAGAAAACATCTTTATTTTATCTGTGGAAGCTAGAGTGTGACACTGAAACCTACTTCTTAGGGAACTCAGGTAGGACAGTTGAAACTGAGGTTTATGGGGTTTTTTGGATACACATTGTCTATGTTTTTGACCCAATGTTTGCTTCCTTCCAGTGCCATGACCAAACCCCAGCTTCGTTCTTCCCTTTGGCTGTTCTTTTTCTGCTCTTGTGATATTTCTATGTCTTATAAATGCAGCCTACAATGTGTAGTGAAGACTATGCAGAGGAACACCAGCATTGCACTCTACTAAATTCAGAGTACATGCTGGAGTACCTCTGCATAGTCTGAGTAATTTGGGTTTCTTCCTCTCAAACTACCAATATGTATGACCAGTTTCTTCCTTCAAAGTCACTTTGGTTTGAACATTACTCTGTCAAAAGTTAAAGCCATTCATCAGGTAAAAAACTCAGAGACGATGGGATGGGTCAGTGGGGAGAATTGCAGAAAGTCTTTGCTCTTAAGATCTTCAAGAACTTCCTTTCAAACCTCTATTGTAAACCAAAATTTCTCACATAAAATAGTTCTGAGTCCCTTTATTCCAGGATAATTACAAAGGCAACAGCTACTCTTCTTTTCTTTTGCCTAGCCTCCCCCAAATCCATCTTCAATGATATGTTCTCAGAAAACTGTTGTTCTTTTCTTTTCCTAAAGGTTTGTCAGAAATTTCTTTCCATCTCCAACAAAAATCTTTTTCTTCGAATACCATTATTCTGGACTCAAGCTAGAATGCATTTTAGAATCACTTGAATTTCACCAACACGAGCATCTCCTCCACATTTTTTAACAAACGGATGTTATTGCTTCATAACACTAATATGAAGTTTCCTACTTTATTTTTCAAACCCACTGGGGAAAGAACTGTCTTTTTTCTGTTTCATTTACTTTCTTTCTGCTTTTCTTACACTTACTTCATTTTAGCCCTTCCGCACTTTTTTTTTTTTAACAGAAAGAACCGTTTCTTCCTCCAAGACACTACTTCTATAAGAGCATCTCTGTCTCATTTAAATTGTTTTGAAAATTCAGCTAATAACATGTCTCATTTTAGTTCCTGTTTATCTTCTGTAGGAATTTATTTACTTTAGCTATTTAAGTATAAGACACATTTTGAAATATATTTTACCAGTTACTTGGACAAATAAATACCTAGTAAAGCAAATTATTAACCAGACACTTTTCCATCAGTGTAAATAACTTTGGCTGTCTGAAAGGTCAGCATCTACCTACCCTAGTCAGACAGCAGAGAAAATACCTTCAGGGAACAATGAGTTAGGGATATCTGCAAGTGCCTACCTAACTATGGGCTACAGGAAACAACGAGTTTTGACTGAACACATTACTTTTTGAAAATAGCATTAAGTGTGATGAAACCTACCCTAAGTGCGGTAGAAATATTGACTTCATTTTTTTAAGTAAATGGTTATTGCAGCGTTTATCAGAACATGTCTTTGTGTTACTGTTGAAATGTTTTGTTTTGTTTTGTTTGATTTTAAGGATAAAAAAACCCCACAACCCCCCAAAAAACAGCCCACAAAAAAATCCCCAAACAAACCAAAACTCCATGCGGTTGGATTTGACTAGCTGATAAAAGAAACTGCATACAATGAATGGATCTTTCTCTGTGCTACTTACTTTGTTCCATTCTTTTATTACTTCTGTGATCTTAACAGATGAATGCACCAATAGCTCATTTTGGTCCTAACTCAGCTCAGCCTGTCTGGTTTACTGCCATCAATATTGCCGATACAATATTGCACCTAGAACTTAAACTCAGTGAATGCTTTAAACATTGCTAAGGTCTTGATCCAATTCTCACTGAAGATACTCGCTGAATGTGAATCTTCCTACTAATTTCAATAGGCTCATCAGGGCTTAACTGATAAATTACATCAGATATTGTTCACTAAATTTATGTCTAAATTCATAGTGTCTGTTAGTTTGTAATTCATAGCAAAAGAACAAGGATAAGAAGTATTTATACTCATGAAAGTGCAAAAGAAAGAGAAAGAGCTGTCTAAACAAGGGACAATTTGCAAAACATAATGAACCAGATTGTTTAAAAGTTGACCTGACTGAAGACCTTAAGAAACTGAGTTAGAGGAGAAGACTTGGTGGGGGCCCACAGGGAACATATTTTGCTGTGAGATGGTTTTGAAAGTACACTTTAACTTCTCTCTAAGTTAGGAGCATTATACACTATATTATGTATTCTGAGAAGATAGCTGTGTAAAATGAATTCTTCCTTAGTTATGTTATTGCTTTTTTTTTCTAATCTTTCTTCCTCACCTTTTTTTTTTTCTTTTTTTCCCTAACTGCTGCTACTTTTCAAGGAACTCCATGGAGACAGACTGCAGAATGTTAAAACACCTAAAACCCTCAAGAGTTTCTGAAGCCTCAGTCCTTAAGTGAGGCTTTAATCACAAGAGACACACAGGTGATTTTTTTTCCACCTCTGGCAAGTGAACACAATGGAAGAAGAAACCTAAAGATTCTAGCCTAAAGAGGTGGTAATTAATGAAAACAGAAACAAGTGCCTTGGTATGTTGTGATAAATGTGGATCTTTTGGGGATTAGTCTTACTACCTGAAATAATTGATTCTTCTTTTTATTCTTAGAAACACTGTAATTATTTGAAACAAACATTCTCACTTCACACATGTTCATACCATCACTCAGTAAAATCATTCAGTCCCTGGCTCTGCTTTCTGACTCAGTATTTTATGCAAAGAAGAATATCAGCAGGACCATTCAAGGGAGAAAACGTATACCAGACAAGTAATTTCTTCTTCAGATGGTCTCCAGATATTCCCACTCACTGAATAGCTTCCCAAAGAAAAAAGTGAAGAAAAAGAAAAACGAGTCTTGATTTAGGAGACGTTGGGGACTCACTCTTCCAAATATCAAAGGTAGGTGCTATGTCCTGGATTAGTGCTGGATTGTAAATTAGCAAAGGGAGTTCCACACTGCAACATTTACATTTTTGAAAATGGGATGTGCCCAAATATAACCACTGGTTTTGTACAGGACTTTGTGAGATTCAACCTAATTCCCTCTAAAACAAGATGAGACGTCACCATGTAGGAGTGCCATATTAATGATCAAATTCCTCTTTACAACATTGGAGAAATGACTGGGTTGCTGGGTGATGGAGACAGGTAATTTTCATTATTAGAGACAGATAAACTAGATGATTCTCTGAATTTTTTGATCTCTCAAGGAACTAGTTAAATTATTTTTTAATTAAAATGCAGAACATCCAAGAATATGTGATCTCAGAAAATACACTAGAAGTTGACTGAGTGATTACCAAGAAATTTGGCTGCCATCTGAAGATGACTCTTAAGGAGCATGTATGTAGAATAATTTATAAAATTAAGAATACTGTAGGTCATTTATAATTATCTGAAGCATTCTCACTCTTTATTTAGATTATATGGCTATGGAAAAAAAAAGTATTTGTATAATAAAATAAAAGTAGTTTTCTCATTAGTTTAGCCTATGGTTCTGTGATGGAATGGGGTCTTTGTGTTACATGTATCAGTCTCCTTTTTAAAGCTCTTTGTTGTTTTCAGGGTAAATATTATCAATGGGTGGCAACTAGGTGTTTCCCCTATGGGAAATGTCAATATACGTGCTTTTGTTCTTGTTACTGAATAACTTGATTTAGTTTACCATATGCTAATTTGAAGTGGTAGTAATTTTTTTTTGAAATCTTGTAGAGAATGAGTTTCTTTTTTGTTATTTATACATGAAAGTCAATGTCTAAATTTCTCAATATATTTCTGAATGTCTAAATCTTTCAAGACTTACAGTATGAAAATTGAAACTTTCTGAAGTCTGTTCAAAAGAAGTATCTCAAGAATATCAAGGTCCCTCCAGCCCTGCCCGGAGTATTTAGCACCTGCAGCTGTCTGTTAGCTTGAAGAGTTTTGGATCAGCTCCTAATTCAATAGCAGAAATGAACTTTGAAACTTGAAAGCTTGTATACCACAACTTTGGGCAGGCGATGTAGCAAGGATGCATTGGATCAGTGGTCTTTGAAAGCCAGGGTATCTTACATACTGGTCTGATGTATGTAATCTAATATACCTGAAGATAGGGAACCTGGAAACCTGAAATCCCTGCTGACTCAATGGTCAGTACATAACACAAACTCCTTAGAAACACAGACTTTGGGTTGTTAAAATAAAGTGGGTTGTTAAAAGCCCTTTGGAAAAAAAATGTTACGAAAACATCCAACAGAAACTTGATTGTGTTTTGGTGTTACTTAGTGAAAACTGACATTTAAATGAAACATTTCAACTTTGATGAATTGGGATTTTACATCAAATTCCTATTTCTTCAGAGAATTCCCAGGTAGCTCTAATTGGATGCTTCAACCAATAGTAAGTACTAATTGCCTTTAATGATTTTAAAAATAAAATAAATACCTTCCATGGTAAATTCAGACACATTATGGTATGATATGTTATGAAGTCAGAGACAGTGTGAAACAAGGTAAAGATAATAAAGATATAATGAAGACATAAAAGCTAAAATTGGAAGCTGACATTGTACATTACAAAATCTAATTCCTACATTTCTCCAATGATACTGTTTTCAAAAAAGACAAGCCATCAAAGTGCATATTATTTTGTGGAGGGAAAAGGGGAAAATGCTAAACTGTAGCAACATATCCTACTTGAATTTATTTTATCCAAGTATTTAAAATGATATTTAATTGAAAATTTATATATACAGGGATTTTTTAATATTAATAGATATTTTAAAAGTAGTAGTCTAAATCTCAGAGAGCATGGTTTCACTATTAAGCAAGCACCTCTAGGCAGAAAGAAGAGCTTGAAGTTCTGCATCAAGAAAGAGCCACTGCATAAAGTACAGTGTGTACTGAAGAAGCTGTAATACAAGCCGGATGTAATTGTAAGAGAAAAGGAAAATTATCTGTGATAAGTGTGTGTGTTTCATCACAAAGATCAGCTGGGATTTCATGCAGGGAATTCAGTACCAATGTCCTTTCTATGTGATCTAAGCAACAGTGCTTTAAAGAAAACTGCAGGGTTTTTTCTTTTTCTTTTTAGAAGAAGACATGGTCCAGCACACCAAGATGAGGTATATTGGAAGTAAAATGTGGCAGATAAAGAAATAGAAAGAAGGAGGGCATAACTGTCTACCCTTTGCAGCTTCTCGATCTTTACAGCCTTGCAGTTTGCCAAGTTAATTAAGGGGAATTTTTTTTTCCACGAATTAATAGTGAAATTTATCTGTTCTAACATCAGCCATCTGGGTAGTAGACTCCTGAAACTTAGCTAAGTTCCTTGTAAGGTAATCACCTCTAAAGGGTGGTTCTTCTGAACGATTCAAGACACCCATCACAGAATCCAACACTTGCCCTCTAGACGGGCCTATTTCTGCTCACTGAACTGGAAGGGGAGCGGGCCCTGACTAAGGCACACTTACTGGGTGATGCGGTGCTTACCTAAATGGTGAGTGGCACTGGTACACGAATATGTCTGAATATGAGGGGCATTGGATCAGTCAGCTGGGCCTGAAGGTCAGTCAGCACTCTCCTTCCATGGACCCTTCAGAGTGATTTTCAGTAAACTTGTCAAAATATTTCACGGCAAGTTTTTACAAAAAACCAAACAGACATTTCTGCTTATATCCAGAGAGCCAAGCAAATACAGAGGTCAACTTTATTCTTTCTCAAAAATATCAGTTATTAAAAAAGAATATGATTGGATGAGGTATTTGTTTGGTTTTTTGAGGGGTGTGGATTTGGGGTTGCTTTTGGGGGGGGGGGGTTGTTTGGTTTTGTTTTGTTACATTTGTTATCTTAACCAAGAAATAAAATATCAAAAAAAACCCATGAGTTTTGAGCAGGAACCAAGAAAAAGATTAGCCCACATTTTTTTTTAATCTTTGTAAAAGACAAAACTAAATGACAAAAATGGAGTTTCAATAAATACCAGAAATTGTAAAAGATAATGACAAAAGTGATGGTTTTGTTTTTATTGCATTTTCTTTGAAAGTACATCATAATAACCAAAAGATCCCAATTCTAATTAAAGTGAGTTGATAGTGTGCTTCAGGTAGAATGCTCAAAGAGATGTGAAGAATATTATTACCTTAATAAACAGTCAAGACTATGGAAGAAATTATCTATTCTGTAGTTGGAGTGTTATACCCGTGTGCCCTGTTGTTTACTTGTCAGCTGATAGTGTATCAAACCTGTCCTTCAGCCTTTATGCATCTTGTAATAAGTATTTTATCTGAATGAATCTTTATCCTGTAGTCTAAATAAATTCAACTGTATAAATAAGTTAAATCCTATTTTTGAAAGAGGCATTTATTTACATCTATTCTTTTACAGCACAACACTGGAAAGTATTTCATTTGATTTGAGAAAGAGAGAGCAGTCTGACTGCAAAAAGCAGAATTAACACACAGTAATGTTCCCATAAAAAGCTATCTTTTTTTCGCAAATACTTGTGCATTTGTGGGAGTGCTCTGTGCAGCCAGGAAATGTCACTGCAGATGAATTTTAAATAAAGTGTTCATATTTCTTTGGGGACTTTCAGATCAGAAAAGGAAATGGAATATTTACAATTTGGTGCATAATTCATTTTCTGTGGGTAACTACCAGTTTTATTTCCACCCCTAGCTTGAATGCATTGAAATCTTGTTAAAAAATAAAAATCATAAATATTCAGCTATAAACATGAAGGCTAGGAGGTAGTAGTAGTAATAATAGTAACAATTATTATTTGTTTAATTATTTCTTTCTTTAGCTATCCACACAAAATAAAAGAAAGGAATAGAAATTTCTGACAGATATCTTGCATTATTCTTTGAGGAAGAAATAAGGTTAAGCAAAATGTTGCCACTTTGACTTTGTTCAAAGGTAGATTTTGTATACCTGTAGATTGTATGTCTCTCATCCTGTCACCAATTTTACCTTGTCCTAGTACCACTGACCTCAGTAGAGCTGCCTCAGATTTACAACTGTGTAACTGCATAATCATTTGGCCCAGCAATTGCCGTTCTACCATGGCACTGGCATTGCACCGAGTAGAAACAGTCCTTTTTTCTGAGTTGTTGGTACAAAGCTCAGTAAAGCAGAGCCCTAATTCCTGGCTTGTATGCCACCTCAACAATGATAATGCACTAATAATTAGTTACTTTGACTTTTATACTATTCTTTAAGATGAAAGATGAAGAGTGTGGTATGTGTGCAAAATACTCCTATGTTTTGTTTTCCTCTTTAGGGGAAAAATCTAGCAAAGGTCATCTCATCTAACTGCTAACCTGAAATACAGCAGATAAAAAGTTTCAGTCCGATTTCACGCCTATCATAGCCCCCATATCACTCTGCATTTATGGAATATTTCAAAGTTGCGTTCATTTCTGTCACAATCAGATCTCAGAGAGGTCTTTACACTTGATAACAGAATGAGGCTGCCAAGTTCCTTATAAAGGAGGAAATGGCAGGAGTGCATTTAACGTATTTTGAACAAATTGCGTTGGCTGACAGTCAAATATCATATTGATTTTAACATTGCTCAGTTTGTAATTTGTTACATGGTCCTAGCCCAGCATGTCTCGCTGACCTTCTTATACCCCAGCATTACAGGCAGCTTCAGGTTTACTGAGTTATATTTCTAACTTGTTTTAATGATGGAATACGCACTGCTCCCTGCTGAAATGCCACCAAAAGGCCTTCTGTTTTTTTTCCACACCAATTTTTCTTTCTTCAAACTATGTTGTCACCAGTATTGGACATATCCTTGATTTTGGGGCATAAACTTTAGTGATGTAGACAGCTTAGTTACCCATTTTAGGGCAGTGAATAGTTATACCGGTTAAGTTTTTGGCCATTCAAAAACCTTATTGCATGCTTCTGGCTCGTATCTCCAATGTCAAACAAATCTTGTACCCAGCGTTTAGGTTCACTGAACAATCACACTGTTAGCAGAAGTTAAAAGTTTTTTTTCAGGTAATAGCTGTCTTTTGGAACAGTCTATCAAAGTACCTTTGGAGATATTCATCTTGCCTAACTTCAGATATCTAAAATTCAGCTGTGTAGTCTAACCTAACAAAATAGGTTTCTACTCTAGTCTGTGGAGGGATATCAAGACTCCAGAAGGCAATTCATCCCCTCTCAGAAACTTGTCTTAGGATGAGACAAATTGTGCTCTCTGTCTGCCTCTTCCTCATTCACTAGATCTGTTCAGAATGTGTAGATGAACTTGAGGCATGATTCTCACCTCTAAATCATGCAAGTATCCAACTGAAATCCATTCTATGTCTTTAAAATTGAACTGTAGAACTTGTTGCAGTTCTTTGTTCTTATTTTTCTAGATCTGTTATTTTTTGAGGATGTATTTCTTCAAAAGCTATTCTTCTTTATTCAATTATGAGTAAGCCAATATGTAAAAGGTCAGCATGCTTTTGTGATTTTATAAAAAGAAACAAACAAAATCCATCCCCCAAACCAGAAACCATGGTCATCTCTGCAAAACTACACCTGCTCCAACTGGAGCTTTTTCCCTCCTTCTCCTCTCCCAGTTGACAGTATACAAGTTTAACACAGAGAGCTTTGCAACCAGAAACTGTTTTGTCCTCGACTGTATCCCTGGCCTTTCTTAAACCTACTTTACAGAACAACTCTTTGAATTATCAGGAGAACTGGAAGATTGACCTTTCAGGCCTTTGATAGCTCTAATTTCCTGCCTTCCACTATGACAGGTTGCCTGGAAGCTGTTGGAAAGCGTTAACCTGGAGCATTAACTCATATTAATCAATGACTGTGCTACAAGGTGAGGACGATGCTGAGGGTTCTCGTAACAATATGACGCATGCCTTCACTAATCAGATGGCTGTGTCATTTGGCACATTCCCCTTGGAGAGAGCTTTTTTTAGTGACATACTGGTATACTACTTGATACGAACAGGGGCATTTTCTCTGTTGTATTTCTTTGCATTATTAAATGGTTAAATATGAAAAATATCCCACCCATTCAGCGAAATTTCTTTATTTACCTTATATGTCTTCTCCAAGGGAAAAAGCTGTGGATAGTTCCAGAGATTAATTACCGAATCCACCTTCCGTGGTGGCACATATCTTTAAAAAGGATCCTGCTGCTTACTGCTATTCATCTCTTCATTCCTAAGCACTTGCCTTTGTTTTGCATATAATGACCATTTCTATTCGCAGTGATCAGTACAAGCTGCTAAAGAGAGGTGCTTCTGACATGCAGAAAGCCTTGCCTCATAGGGTCACCTGTGTTTTGTCTTTTTTTTTTTTTTAATGGTACCATTTCTGTCTGAATATAGCTTTTTTTTTTTTTTTTGCCCCCTTGCTTTATGTTTGCATGGTACTTGCTTTAGGTCAATGCTTGTCTTTTGATCTCTGTTCAAACAGCACAATGATATTCTGGTACATAGGAGCTGTTCTTAAATAGTGTCGTAACTGCTACCGAGAAGGCAACTTGGCGCTATTCATTCCTTAAACAACTAGCCAAAGTACTTAAGTCGGGCAAATTATTATCTTAGGCTCCCTCTCTAGTCATTCAAACGGTGTATGTCTTGTGCATCTTCCTTCTGGATGGAATATATACTGAGTTTAAACTAACAATGTTCCCCACATAAGTGTTTTGATTAGGTGCCCTGAGTTTGGGCTTTTGTTTTCTCCCTCAGATATTTTACTGCTGCTTCTCCTCATTTAGTAATTCCTCTAAATGGGTATGAAAATAGGACTATTGATTAAAGAGACCTTTTGGTGAAAATAAGATTCTGCAGTGCTTTTTCACTTGTTTACCCATGTCCCAAGGCGTTTGCTTTATGAATGTGTCCCTCTTCCTGTATGTGCTGAGAGAGGTCTCTTGTACTAACAAACACAGAATAAGGGGGAACACAGTGCAGAATATTTTAGCTTAAAAGTGTAATGAACAGAAACTTTATGCTGACAAATAATAATAATAAAAGTTATGACACACCTAACATGGAAACCCTTGGTTAGTTCTAGGACATAAATTGTCTTAATAGTAGATAGATTGGGAAAATTAGCCTTATTGTTGACACAAGTAAATTAAGGTTAAATTAATAAAAATCACACAATTTTTTTGAGCATTTGCATTAATGAAAGTATTTAGTTTCACGTCTTCCTCAGTATACTCTGAAGTCTCATCCCTAAACACTTCTTTTCTAGAGTGGTCTTAGCACTTATTAGGGTAATTCTGTAATCAGAGAAAGCACTTCTGTTGGGTTTATTAAGGCAAGGACTGACTGTAAGTCACTGACTTCAGTTATTCACAAAATGCTATTTTTCGTAATATTCATTGAGGGGGGGAGTGCAAAAGTTTTTCATTGACTCAAATAGAAACTTTGAGGAAAAAAAAATCAGAGAAACCAAAACATTTAAAGTGTACCCAGGTTTTATTTTGGGACTTCAACCCCTTTTTCGTGTGTGTTTGAGAATAGTCCTTTTTTCAAATAAAAAGACTCTAAAAATAAAATATATAAATAAACCCCATTTTCAACACTTTTCTGCCAATGCACTGAGTTTAGGTTATTGTTGCAATAGCTTGACAATCAGAAAAATAAATTTCTTCACAATTAAATCACAATTATGAGCTATAATAAAGGTATTTCAAAATAATCACCCTCTCCCACTTAAATCATAGCAAAGAAATTGTGGTTAGCAAATTTGCAGAATCAAGGAACACTACAGACTCCTGATTTATCAGGACCCTCAAGTAGGTTTTTGTATTCCAGAAGCCTTAAGGATATGTTTAATTGCTTCCCTGAACCAGGGCTGGGTTATGACTTGCACCTCTTCTTTCTCTACCTGCATCAGCACTGAAACATCAACTGTAGTTCTACGTACAATTTTTCTTAACACCATCAACACATGAACAAGATCTCTGCAGGCATTTTTTTTATCCCTTGCCTGCAAAGAGTTTTCATCACAAAGGCTGAATCAAATAACTATCCAAAATAATGTAGATATTTGTTTATCTTACCCTAAGAAGAAATAAAACACATATTTATACACTCTCAGAGACACACACAGATGTGCTAAAGGGATGAAGTGCTGCCTTCATTGCAAATGACAAAGAAACCAAATGGATTGCTAAAAGCAATATAGCCTCTTCTCCCTTTGCAAGGGGAAATGGCTGTATCTTCTGTATGTTAGCTGTCTAGAAAAAACTTTATTATGCTTTCTCTGTCTTGCTCTTTCCCCTCCTCTCTCTCACCCCTTTTCTCTTTCAGTTTATCAGTTCATCACATAGCAAATGTGACGTCTCCTCGATATATCTTCCTTTCAGATTTCATTGACCTATGACCCTTAATGTCCCAATTTGCTTCAAGTACTTTTATTTATGCCATTCCTAGGACCTATACATTTTGATCTAAGAAACAGAATTCTCTCCTCAGTGCCTATGGAGCACACTTTGCAGGTACCATCAGTTCAGAAAAAGCAGTCACCCAATATATGAGATTGTGACAAGGTATAATGTAATGGTAGTTATGTGAACCTCCAATAAACTAGTGGTACTTCACAGATTACTTGGAGAGAAAGTCTTTTAGCGTGCTTGAAGAAGTATGAAATGAATTTCATTTCCTTCTCATTTGCCTTGCTTTTGAAAGGTTTCATGCAAGATATGTGACCAACTATTATAGTACTAATCCATCCATGACAGAGCTCAATTTTCCCTGAGAATTTACTTCTGAATGGGCTGCAGAAAAACTTGAAAGCTGAAAATTAAAGTACACTGAACAGAGCAACCACTGAGCTGTGGGCAGCTGTCTGTCAAGAAAACCAGTTGGAACAAAAATGTAAATTAGACTTTATTTTTATTTATGTTTTTAAAGCAATCCGCAGAGGTAAAGTTTTACAGCCCTGTGTGTAAACAAGAGCAATGAGATGGAAGTGATGACAAGCTGCTGTTGTTGTGAGTTATTCTTATTAAAGTAAATGTAGAAAAAAGGACCATGGGTTACTTAGAGTTTTAAAACAGAGCACTGTACTGCATTTAGTCACCCATTATGAGCAGAAAGTCCGTGGTAATTCAGGCACTGATTTTTTTTTTTTTTTTCCTTCATGTCACTAGCTAGATAACTTCAGTATGTTAGAGCCACAATTCTTGAATAGGGTCCTGAGAGTGGCTAAAATGGATTTTAGAATACACAGTGCGATTTAAGATAATACTATATATAGTGCTCAAGAGAGCGAAGTAAGCCCCTTACTGTTAAGGCACAGAGATGACTGTCATGGCGCAGTGACGTAGTACTCGCCTATCCCATGATGGAGAGACAGTGCGTGTCACGCCGTGCGGTGCAGGTAGGAAGCCTGAGGTCCTTCCCACTGCTGCTTCTTGTCAGAGGAACGGGGGTGAGAGTGGAGATGGAAGGGATGAGTGTCAGGGATGGTGGCATGTTCAGCCCATTCTACACCAGGGAAGACACTCCATAAGAGGATTTTAAATGTGACTGCTTTAACTGATGCCGAAAGCTGGTCCGGCTTCCAATGCACTGGGGCAAGACAGATGAGTAGGAGGCTGGTTTCACATACCTGCTTCCCATCTACACAGTTTATATAGATATCACCGTATGTGAAACTCAGGGTGGGATTTCTTGATTTCTGACTGTGGATGCTGGAATAAAATGTTTCTATGTAAGACAGTGACCATGGTCAAGGGAGAAAATTAGACCGTTTTAGAACATGCTTCATTTGACCCGTCTTAGGTATGGGTCTGAAATGAATATTGTCCCAAAAGCTCCCATTTTTCTCCACTGGATGTTAAGGAGTCTGGGTGAGTAGCTCAGATGGAGATGTCTATATGTAGGCAGAGCAATCTCATCCTGATGCGTATCCTTACATTAACAATATAGTGATTCTCCCTTTGCAACTCCCTGTACATAAGGACTAATTTCTTCACAAATATTGAAAAATTTAATCTTGGCCTAAAAAGCTCTCTAGTTTGACTGTGAAAAGAACTATTTTTGTGGCACATATGATTACATTCTACCTCTGCCCTGCAGCAAAACTGCAAACATTTGTGAGTTTGCCTGAGGCAAAAAGTCACAGTTTCCCAAATTACATGTTGTCTTCAACATCTGATAATCACTGCCCTGGAGAATGAAAGGTGAAATGGAAGGATATTTGGTGAAACCAGAAAAACATGAGATTCCTTCTCCCCGAACAGAATTGCAAGTAATAGGACAGATCAGTACAGCTGCAGCAATTTATGCCAGTTAAGAATATGACCCAAAGCCCATTTCTTAAAAATATTATCTTTTTTTTTTCCAATAAATGTTACAGCTAATGTGAGCTAGAGGAGGAAAATATGTCCATCTCCTTGCCACTGTGTGACTTTGAAGAAATATTCCTGAAAATATTTTTCAGTGATTTGACAAGTACATCGTTCTCAGATCCCTACAGAAAATTTTCAACTTGTTGGCCACAGGGAAGCTCACAGCATCTATGAAATGTTGTCCGTAATGTTGGCCAGTAATGCAAGAACTTCATCGGAAGGAGCAGAATTTTTGTGAAGATGGCATTTGATGGATACACATGAAAACACTTTTGTCCCACACAAGTGATTTACATGGTGTCCAGTACACAGTTACACTTTTCTGTGTTTAATTCTAGATATTTTTCTGTACCTGATTTCAACCCGTCATATTTCACCCACATACACACAGGCATCGTTTTATATGCCTTACTGGTTTTTTATATTAAAAAAAAAAAAAGGGAAAAAACCAAAGTCTTGTAATTAAGTAGTTAAAAATTGTTTGTCACAAGGTTTTCCTTCTTTTACAAATAAAGTATTTTCATAAAGATATCATTTATTTGTATTTAAAAGATATTAAGTTGTCATGAGAGGTCTTAATATTGTGCTGGAAAGATCTATATTAAACCAGAAGTTAAAAATCCTATATACTTTTAAGACTCTCAGGTCCTGGAAAAGGTATATTGTCTCTTTTTACTTGCAGATGGCTTACATCATTGGCAATAAAGAGTTGCTTCATTATATGATAAGGTACAGTATTATAAAACGGAGGCATAGTCTGCCTGAATAAGACCATCCCCATCTCAAAATGTTTGCTCTCCTTGAAGGGAGGATACCTTCTGCTACTTTCCCTTTCAGGATGCTTTACATTTAACGTCAGTGTTGCAGGATCTCAGCTATCAGCATCTATCAAATGTGACAGTTTTTACAGTAAAGGAGGAGAATTTGCCAGGTCTCCAGCAGCAACCATGTCTTAAGGTTTTACTGACAAATGATGGTTTAGGAACTGCCATGCTGGATCCGTGTTGGCTCATCCAGCCCAGTGTCCTGCCTTCATTAGTGGCTGGCACCTGAGACTCCAAGGGTGGTGCAAGACACCCTTCTCCTGGAGGGATCTCTTTGCAGAAAAAGTGCTTCTGATTTCCCAAAGTCTCTACTGGCAGTTTTGAAAATGACAAACTTGAATATTTTATCCTCTTTTCTAGTTATAATCCAGGCTGTGGAATTTCATCCAGCAATTTCTGCCTTTGGTGACTTCAAGTACCTGAAGACAGAGGAAGGCAGAAAAGAAAGCAACTCTCTTCAAAAAAAAAAAAAAAAAAAAAAGAGGGAAGGTACTTATGTCTAAAATTCCATTTATATGAACACAAAACTAAAACTTTACTATTTTCTTGCAGAAACAAACAGAAATTCTCCCTAACACTTGACCTTCTGTCTTTGTATGTTACTGACATCCGTTTGCAAGTTTCTTGGGTGACAGGTCGTAAACTGTTGGAATCCATGCCAATCCTAAGTGACATCATACACATTGCCAAGTTCAAACCCCAACTGTTTTCAAAGTATTTCCTCTACCCCCTGCCCCCCCTTTTTTTGTTATATGTCTTTCTTGCTACAAAAAAAAAAGATTTCTGGCAGCAAAAACTTGCACCTTTTTAGATTATCATTATTTTCAGTTACTAGTATTAGCTAGACATTTGTGGCCATTTAGGGGCAAGGATGGTAATATAAATCCTGAGAGACAGACACTACTTCTGCTGCACAGACAGGCTGTATGATAAAGGCTTGCTCCTGCTTAGTACCAAGTGCCTATTGCAAGCAGCTGAGCTGTTTCAGCTCTTTTTAAACTTTTGCCAACAACAGTTTTCTTAAATTTATCCTGTCAGTTCAGATTCTTCCAGTATCATGAATCACATTTTGACACAGTCACAATGAAATGCACTTTCATTTTCTTCTGAAGTGGCTTTTCATGTTGGATTATTATTTTTGTAATTGTGCATTAAATAAGACATATTTCAATCAAAATATTTTTTTTTTGGCAAGGGATTTTTAATAAAAATTTTTAGATCTTCCCTTAGCAGGTTTTGTTCCAATCTCTTTCTCCCTGCTTCTTCACAGAAGATGAATTCTTCAATTTAATGGAAAATAGTTGTCAATTTGAAATTCTTCTATACTTCTTGAGGAATCATTCATATCATTAACTCTTTCTTTTATTCTGTCACTAGGGAAAACTCAGTCCTTCTTAGACTGTAAAACACAGTGCTTACCAGGGTAGGATAGTAATGAATTAGCTACCAATGATAAAGCATTTTGAAATGCATTACTTAACGGAGCATCTACAACAGTAGTGTAGTGCATTCTCCCTTTTCCATCAAAAGAGGTTATACAACTGCACGGATGTGAAAGACAAAGATAAGTTTACTCAGTGGTAAGTGGATGAAAGATAACGAGTAGTGATTTTAAGGACTCTTTCTTGCCTAAATTATTCAAGGTCTAACAACAGCCATCCCTTTGCATCTGTAGGCGCCAAAACAGATAAAATTAAAAAGTCCCTCTTAATCACTGAGCTGGGATATCATAGAATCACAGAATCATAGAACAGCTTGGGTTGGAAGGGACCATCAAAGGTCATCTAGTCCAACCCCCCTGCAGTGAGCAGGGACACCTTCAACTAGATCAGGTTGCTCAGAGCCTCGTCCAGCCTGGCCTGGAATGTTCCCAGGGATGGGGGATATGACAGAACTGTATTAATTCCCAATTCTGCCATAAAATCTTAGTGTCATCAGAACTGGAAATAAATGTGAACAGCAGAAGATTCAGCTAGATGCCCAATGGGATTTCCATTTTACCTACACACCTAAAGCCAAGTTTGGCCATGGAAGATCAGTGTGGATTTCAGGCTCTTCAGAGTAAGGAGCAATAAATATCATACTGCCTTAGCTCCAAACACAGGTTTCTCGCTAGTTTAGACATAAAGTGCTTTCAAGCAATATACTGTATGACTTGTGATTTGGAAACTTCAAGAGGAAACAACTTTTATACTGTACTTAAAAAATCAGCTCTGAGAGAAAAAAAAAAAAGAATGAAAAATATTTTCTTGGGGTGTTTGCCATTTAATTAAAGCCCACATTAGTTATTATATTAAAAAAGAACAAACACAATTTCATATATTGTAATTTTTTTGCTGAAATACATTCTCATGAAGAAACAAAAAGTGTCAGAACACCATTTTTAAGTAAAAAATGGGGGGAGGGGGTAGAATAAACGAAAAAAAACAGCTAGCAAATGTAATGTGAACTTTGTCTGACATTATACTAGCTGATATGTATTTTGATATAGATGGAGATTGGGGTGGAAGATAATGACACACAGACTACTCAGGTATGTATATCAGGTATATTGCTGAGACATTTTAAGAAAAAAAAGTTATATTTACTTGTATGTGGGAATGTCTTTGAAAATTCAGTTCTTTAATCTCTTTATGTATCATTTCTTTGTGTCCTGTAAAATGGTAATGATGTCTTTCTCAGCTTTGCGTTCTAACAGAATAATTTTAGTGTTTAAGCAGCACTTAGAACATGAGACTCTGGATTTAAGACCTTGAGCTACTACTGTGATGAAAATCATTTGTAAGTGAATCCAGGTGGGAATCTGCTATAGCCATTGTCTGTCTTTTCACCTTTGATTCAGCTGGAGAAGGAGGTTTATCTATCTTCCAGCAGAAACTTTGGAAGCTTTTTTTTCTGCAGTATCTTTTCATATTTTTACTCACACATCAAAGCCATGACTGGAATATTTGTATTAATCATAAGAATTCCTTGAGGTCTTCCAATTCTAGATATACAGCAAAAAGAAAAGTTATTTAATTTTCTTCTATTTTTTTTTTTTTTTAATGGAAGCCTGGTGCAAGTGGCTAAGCTTTCCCAGCATGGAGAAACAGATATTTAGGGAAACATAATTTCAGACTTTATGGTTTTAAAGTAGTTCCGACCTACTAGTAGTTGAGAAGCCCATATTGGTGCTGTGTCTAGAAATCTACTGATAATCATCTACTGAAATGAGGTTAAAAAGAGAAGGAAGAACCTACAAATAAATACGACAGAAGCAGAGAAGCAGGAAGAGGGAGAAGACTTAAAAATATTAATATAAAAGCCAGCAACAAAGAGAAAGGACCAGGGGAAATAGGCAGCTTGTAGGAACTCATGCTGGGGCTTTTGTTACAGAAGGAAGAGCCTGGAAAACAAACACAAAGACTGCGCTCAGTGTGTGCCTTTAAGCCATTGGCATTAATTAAGATTCTATGGCTTACAAACAATTATGACATAATTAAAGTGAGATTCTTTCTACAGTAAAACAATAAGAAATGACTTTTAGAAACTGTGGGAACTATTAAAACGGCACATCAGTACCAAAATGAGCAATATTTACTAGTATTAGCACTATTAAAATGCCCTTTGAAGACAAATTTAGGCAATTATTACTCAGAAAAAACTCACACTTTGAGATATAGAACAGTGATAATTAAATCCCTTTCTCTATATATCGCTGGGTTTGGTGTTTGACAGAATGGAGTCTTTAAGAGAATCTATTCTAATAGTCTTGAATTAGCAAGATTTTCAACAGAAAGAGTGCACTTAGCAGGAGGTTGATATCTACTGAAAGCTTTATTATTGATATTATTATATAGGTTAGGGAGCTGTTTTAAGGGCCCATTCTACATAGACGTACCCATCATGTCTAAGTACTGTAATATCTTGCAAAGTTTCAGAGGTTGGATATTGTGCATTTAGGCTCAGTCCCCACTTATTCCAGGAAGTTTGTAGCACAATATGAATTCTTCTTACATTTATGCTATTAAGATTATGGGGGAAAACACGTTACCTCTACCTTCAAATAAAGTCTTATTTTGCTTGGCATTGTAGATGTCAAACAAAGAAAAAAAATAAACCACTGCAGCCTTGGCTACAGAAAGTTTTGGGAAAGAAAAAAAAAACAACAAAAAAACCCACATTAAAAAAAAGGCAGATAAAAGAAGCAGCAAGGAGTGAAAGAGTGATTGACTTGAAATGAGTGGGTTGCTGAATCCAGTGTGCAGAAGCAGAAAAGATCAGATTTCTTGGTCATTATCCTCTGCATTGTTCGTTATACGATAATGTTCAGCTTTGAAATATAATTGCATTAGAAGAGAGAAAATATTATTCTTCATCCTTATATAAAAATATATAAATTTGTTAGTAGAGCCTGGAAAGGCAACAGAGTGATTCCTGTTTGTGACTGACAGTGGGTGAACATCTCTATTGCACATATTATTACAGGGGATTTGACACTTGGTGCCATGGCATGCTCTTTTCACAATAAAATTCAGTCCTTGATGCTGTTTATTCATTCTGCATCAATTTAATTAAAGTGATGTGCAATATCATTTAAGTAGGGTAATGCAAATTTGGGTTATATAGAGAAGAAAAAGGTCAAAGTTTTGTATGAATAATAATATTTTTATTATATTTAAGCATAAATGAAAATGAAAAATGTAGATAAGAGTAATTATAATAATAATTAAAAATACAAAAAAGTGCTTCTGAAGTTAAACTTGATGAAATTTCTCTGGCAAAATATTTTTGTATTAATAAGCATGATTTATGGAAAATAATAAAAAAAATTGTTCATAGACAAGTCTTCGGGTCACACTGATTTGAATTTTCCTGTTTCTCTGAACAAAGACGAAGTGATTCATTTCATGTCAGTTCAAAGTCAGAAAGTAGTAATCTCAGCTGCCCTGGAAGCAGTTGTTGCAAAGTTCTTGTAATCTTGGTTCAGGCGAGTTGGCATCTTCAGCTGAATTTTACATCCCATAATGCATTTTGATCCTGTAGCCCCAATTATGGGTGATTTACTCCAGGTACAGATCTGAGCTATAGTTACATGAGACCTCCATTCTGAACATCTCACTAGAAATGACCTGGACTCAAGTGGATTCTGGTCAATTTTGAACAAATTGACAATTTGATATGTTACAAAGCATTTTAATAGTTTGTTTGCTTCAACACAGGAACAGATATGACTATGACGAAAATTCTGATTCTCAGCTACACTATTTCAGGACTGGTATCTTTGTCATGAGAACCCCACTCTACTCAGGTCAGTATAGTACAAGCTAATGCCCTCACGCTATAAGAGTTTTAAACTCCAATACTGAGGACGTGTTTTCCTGAAACTGACTGAATTTAAGCAAAAGGTCCTACTTCATCACAAAAGGCTAGATCTGCCATGCATAAACCTTAAATGAGATTGTTGGCCCAATCAGCCTTGCATTTCAACTCAGCAAGGCTGTGTAAAGCCCTCCTTGAAATTCATGGCTAGATAACCGCAATATTAGTTAGGCACATGCTATTTCATAGGAGCGAACTCGAGCACTTGTTGACCTAGCTGCATCCCTGGGTTTTGTTCCTCCAGGCAATAACAGAACACACTGGCATTACTTTTTCAGGTCAGCCCACTCCTTCTTCAGAGACCATAGCTTCCTGAGAGGTATTCCAGCACCAGCAACGATGCGTTTGCCCTTCACAGATATGAAAATGTTTTGTTTCAGCTCTGTTCCATGTCTGTGAAACGTGGAGCTTCCTTACTCCATCAAGGAACGTGATATACTAAAATTTTGTTATTTACCACTAGTCTTACTTATCCATTGTAATTCCTTCTTAAAGTGTTAATCTGGAAAAAGTGGTCGACCTAGTTTTCTTATCATTATATAGTTAGGAAATTTGCAAAGTCAGAAAAAATACTGCTGCTTATCTATAAATTGGTCTAAAGACTAATAGTTGGTCTCATCATCTTAGTGGACTAAAAGGGTTTTTTTATTTTTCTTCTTTTTTTTTTTCCTTTTTTTCTTTTTTTTTTGTTCTCTTTTTTTTTCCTGGCTGAAACAACAAAGTCCTGAAACTTTCTTTAGACAGCTGGGTAATTTCCCAGGTACTGTCTTTTCTTATTGTAGAAAGGGAAAGAAAAGCATCTTGCACAGAGTTCTTTACAAAGAAGGATATTTCTGAAAATGATCCATTGTAGTGAAGACCATAATCTTGGCTGGTGATCGTGCATAGTGTCTGGATCTAAAATAATCTACAAATTCAGATAGTGGGCCATTTCTAAGGCAATGATTGTTATTAGTAGATTAAACATAGAGCCTTCTCTGAAATACAGACTCTAATGGGCTACCATTAGCTGGTCATACCACAAATATATGTCTAAGGATCACACATACTCACATTTATTAAACTTGAGGTTTACTCTCGTCTCATTCTTCACATACTTTTCTGTGCACTAGCAACTTTAACTAATGGCAACCTACAATAACATAGGAGACAGGACTTTGACATTTACAGTATTATGCAGAATAGAAGTCACATCTGGGTACAGATTTTCACTGTTGTTTTTCTGCTCAGATTTTCTGTTTGAACTCTACTTGCCAGGATGATGAGTCCTCATTAGAAGTGTCCCATTTGGTCTCACAGCCAAATAAAAGCAAAAACAAACCATGTTGAAACTCTTCTTACATCTCTGCCTTTATTTGGCACCTAGAAAACGATGTGCCAGGGAATTTCTGCCCTTGGCTTCTGAACTTCATTCAGTACCTGGCTCATCATTCTTGTAAAAGAGTATATTAGCACATACAGAACAGGAGTACATTAGCATTCATAATTTCTTTCGGGTACTAAAGGCAGTTCATTTTGTTGGTGCAAAAAGCCTCAGGTGTTAAGTAGGTGGTATAAGAGCTGGAAAAAGAACCCCATAAATAATTAAAAAAAAAATAATTAGGCATAGATACATGGAGATTTAGCAGTAATTTCCATAAACGGACAACCTGCATATTGGGTTAGCTGATGTGATTTTTTTCTGTGAGAAATCATAAAAGCTCAGATTCAACCATTTTCATAGGTAATGTTTTGCATATCTTGTAATATAATGTATTTTTTTAAAAATCACTACAGATGGGGAAATGCAATGGCTCATGAAATTGGTGAGGGAATATAAGGTCTTTGGATCAAATCTGCTCTTACACAAGTATGAGTTTGTAGCTATAAGACTGCAAACTCCAGTCCTCTGGAACAAGGCAAACTTTATACCTTGCAAGAAGGTCAGTAGCAAAAAATGAAAGACGAAATACACTTTCTGCTGCTCCTCTCTGCATTGGTAAGCAGCAGAGCCTCAGCCATTTCCAGCAGAAAGTGAAGCCTGGTCAGAACTCTGGTGCCCGGATGCAGCTGAGTCACAGCTCTAACAGAGGGTGCTTGCACACGGTTGAATTCCTTCTTGCCTGTTCTCCTTCCAGTGGAAGTAAGGTTTGGCTAGATAGACAGATATACACCAGCTTGGCAGGGGTAGTGTTTGCAGTGTTAGCTTTAGGTTGAATTGTTACCTTCACCTTGCCTGTGAAGCAACACAAATACTGCAAGCCAGGATCTGGCTTAAACACGGGAACCAGAATTTTTTAATGCTGGTTTGTATGTGAATACAGCTGGGTCTGCTGGCACCAAAAGGAATTTTTGGTTTTAAGGAAAGGAGGTGACACTGGACACCATATATTTTTTCCAAAACATGTATCACACTGCATTACATCTGATATCTTGGTTTTCCTCATGAAAGCTAACAGAGCGTCTGGTGTGTAAGAATTCCTTCATTACCGAAATTAAAAGCTATATATAAAGGCCAAATATTAATTGTTATCACTATGTTGCTTTAGCAGATGTAATATTATCTTTTGAAAGCATTTCTAGAAATTAGAGAAACTAATTATATAACCTAATAGTGGCTACTGAGTGGCCTTTATGAAATCCTTTTCACAGTCCTTTGGCTCGTAGGCATATACTTATGTTAAGAAAATACATGCTGCTGTAATTAGATCTAATTGGAGTCCTCTAACACTGTGGGCTTGACTGAGTCCCTTTGAAGTCAAAGGGAGTCAGCTAAATGAGAGACTTTGGATTATGTTGTAGCTCAGCAGAGAATTTGGTTTGCAAGCCTTCCCATGTATTGTTTTGCAAGACTTCCATTCCGCGTGGCTGGGAAACTATCTACCAGCCTTGAGGACAGAAGAAACCAAGTAGGTAAATAAGAAAGAACTGTGAGAAAGGAGTGAAAGAAGAAAGATGGAGGTAATGCTGGCCAAGATTAATGCACTGGTTCTTTCCCATTTGAAAACAGAGTCTGAAAACCTGCTACAGTTGTCCTAGACCAAATAAAAGTTACAGCATTCCCACCACATTTCTGCATAAAGCAGTTCAGTATCATGCAGCTAGCTAATGCACTGTTTAGAATGTTCCATTTGGGGAAGAAAAAAAAAAAAAAAGAAAAGTGGGAAATGTGGTGGTATACAACTGCATTTGTCATCCCAAAAGAAATAGGTCTTTCCAGATGAGGAGAGAAATTTGTTGTTGGAGGAAGGCCACAGGTCACTTCCTCCAGCTGTACAGAGCAACTTGAACTTTGCTACTGCAGGAGCAGGCATTAATCATCTGTTTAAAAAATAAACAAGGGGGAAAAAACAAAAGGATATCGGAAAAGTTAAACAAATCACAGCCTAGAAGTTATTGGTAGTGTCACCAATTTGATTCACTTGAAAAGAAAATGCAACAGCTCCTGCAATAATTTTAATTCCTTTCATTAACACACATGCAAGAAAAACAGAAGGTTTTTTTCTCTGAGAAATGTATGCACACCCATACACACAGATAAATTGACAAGACCTTAACCTGACCACAGGTATTCTAATCTGACTGGTTAGGTAGAAGCTGGAGGATCAATCTTCAGTTTTCACTTGAAATAATGAGGTACAGTAATAATAAAAAATAAAATAAAAAAAAATATTGGGGGGGGGGAGGAAGAATGAAAAAGTTTTATTTACCCTGGCTTTAGCTGAATAAACAGCCACTGTACAAGACCACCATGTGATCCATGCTGTAGTCCTAAAAGATTCCAGGGATTGCTTCCCTAAACTTTCCACCCATCTTCAGTTGACTAGAGGATGCCTGATTATCTTACACTAGTTTTCCAGTTCCCATTTCCCCAAATGCTCAAGTCAGACTTCACCAGTTGCTGAAAACTATGAAATGACTGATGCATTTTATAGAAATATAAGAGCTATTAGCTCAGATGCTGCAAGTTGTGTGAGTATCCTACCACTGAGCCAGTGTAAGCTCTTACATCCACTTTGTGTCTGAATACATACACGGAAAAATAGTCCACGTTTATGTTTCAGCTCCTGTGAGCACTATTGCAGTCAGTTCTGGAGTTTGTTGATTTAAAGCTAATTTATGCTTCAAATAGCTATATGACTGCAGGGTATTCCTAGACCTTATATATGCTGAAAAAGTGTAGCTTCACCAGAACTATTCCCAAACTGTTTTGTCCAAGTACATCTGATGGCAGCGTGAAAAGGTGACTCGGGTCATGCAGAATCAAGTGCATTTTCAGGCTGCACACTGAGCTGGAAGAAAACTCTGTGAGCTCCCTGACAGGGTCTGCAGCACAGCCTAACATCACCTGCCTCTACTGTGCACACAGTTACCCTCAGCCACACCTTGACGTGTGCAGAGACCGTAAAATTCACCAGTGTAATTTCATTCTGCTTCCATTTGTCAGTAAATTAATCCAGCCAGGCTGCTGGACGTACCTGAAATCCAAACTTCTACTTAGCGCCCCACAAGTGCATTCAAATGAGATGTATTTTAAGGTGGTCAAATGTAAGGTTCATCCACGTGCTTTTATGTGTGTATATACTTTCAGTATAAATATAACAATATGCCAAGTATATATATGACATGCACACGCATACTGACATACAGACAAATAAACAATTCTAGATACAAATATAAAATGTGAAGAAAAAACAAGGGCATATTTACAGAAGGGGAAGATCCAGCCTTAACAGCTGAAACACAAGTTCTTACAAAAGGCGTGATGGTGTGAAAAGTTTGTGTGATTCCGAAGCGTGCAGTCAGGACTACGCTGTAACCACCAGCTATGATGCTTGTGCTGGAATGCTCCACCCTGTTGCGGTACCAAATTTTTAGCAAAGACGTTAAAATCAGAAAAGACAGAGAAAAGAGACATAAGAAATGCAAGGAGGAGAAAATTACGTGTGTTGTTACTTGAAGGACTCAGGCTGTTAAGCTTACTTATAAGGAGATAGGAATGGTCTTACTTACAGTATATATACGCTGCCATGAGAAGATATGTGAAGAACTTAAGAGCCCTTACGTAAAAGAAACTTGACCAGGGGAGGGTGAACAGGACTACAACAGTCTCGTTCATGTTTTTTCCTAAAACGTAAGAAAGATCCCAAGAATAGAACCATTTCTAGAAAGCCAGTCAATACCGGTGGAAGGTGCTGGAAAATACGCATCCTCCACTCCTTAGCCAAATGCAGATGATACGCCATTTTTTCTACTCCTTACTTATTTTCTTCAGTAGCACTGCTTTGAGGAAAATGAGCTTAACTTCTGAGTGTAACTTTATATTTCCATCTTTGCCAAAGATCTAGCTGGCTGTCAGTATGAGACCATGGGATGGCTATCAGCTTTAAAATGTTTGTTTTCTTCACTTCAGGAAATACATGCACGCCTGCCCCTTCACCCTTCCTCCTCTGTCTCTCTTTCTCTCTCTCACACAGATACAAAATCAAAACCCTATGTTAAAATAACATCATTAAGGTTGCAAAGTCAAGCCTGCAGAAATTAGAGAATGTGAAAATTAAGTTTTCCTGTGAACTTTAATTAGCTGAAGGTGGCAGACACCCTGTGGAAAAAATAGCATGTGATGATGTAATTAAAGACTATGCCATAATGCCCCCACACAAGGGTGCCAAATTAATGTTGTGCAGGCAAACTTAATTCGAGCATTCCCTAACTTGTTTTGAGTGCTTGACTTTGCAACCTTAATAATGTTCCTTTAATGCAGTTTTGTATGCGTATTTTTAGACAGAACTATCTTAAAGAAGCTTTTTGTCTGAAATATTACTGTCACTGAATCTTATTTAGACTCCTATTATATTATCATGATTTCATGGCATTTTAATTTATATTGCATTATTGGACTGTTAACTTACTTCCACTACTCAATTAGGCTGGCAATATTGTTTCACTTCTAATATGCTTCTCTTGCTATTCAACGTATTATAATTATTAGAAGGCTATTTATATTTACTTAATACCGGTTAAACAAGATTCTATTGAGTGTCACCCTGTTAGCTACAGACCTTGATAGGAAAGAAATTATCTTAATACAGTCATACAAACATGTTTATAAACTTCTCAAGCTTATGTTCAGAAGATAATAGTACAAACAAAAATAATAAAAAGAAGAGTAGTGTAAGACTGCATTTAACATAAATAGAGTCTGACATTGATTAGAACTTTGATTGTTTGATGGCATACATTTGAGAATATTGCCTACATGCTTTTGTTGGTATCCCTTATAACCTCCCATAATGCTATGACCATTTAATAGATTTTTTTATATTGAATACTTTTTATAATAAATATTCTTCTAATTATACCTTTTACTTATATGTCCTTGTTGTTTGAAGCAACACCTCTAAATTCAGAAAGCTGTACAAATCAGAACTCACTGATACATCAAAAAAGATGCACTTGCATTAATGGGTGTGCTTTTTTTGAGACAATGTGAACTGGAGATATCTAAAATAACCTACACTATCATATGCTTTTTAAAATGCCTGTTTCTCTGTATTGATTGCATAAGTTAGGTAGTAATTACTGCTGGGATCCAATCTGATCAGTCTTCTTCTGAAGATTGATTCCTAATGGATCTCATCCATTAAAAGAAAATATTGGGGACAGCCCCTTCCCATTTAATCTTTACTCAGTGGTTTAGACAGTAAGCAGGTCTGTCAGTAGAACTTTTTCAGTCTGGATGAGAACTGCAAGCAACAGTCTGTTTTACCAAAAAAAAAAAAAAAAAAAAAAGATTTTTCCATCTTGGAGGGCTCTCTCCTGACTTCAGTAGAATTGGGCAGCCTGGATCACAAGAGAGCTCTTAACAGGAGGAAGGTGAAGAGATTTCCAGAGCAAGCCATCCTGAGCCTCCATGTTTGATAAAAGTTAAATAGTTGGAAAATACACTACAGTGAGGGCAATGCCAGCAGTTTCAGGTGGGCCTAGCTTGTAGGCTGTTAGGTTTATGTAGGCACAACATTTGGAGGATTTAGTCCAAAATGCCATGCTGTTGCAGCATTCAATTCTCTCATTTTTAATACTAGTTCTAGTAGTGCCTTCAGGAACAAAAAAGTCATTCAATCCCTCCCTGGAGTTTAAAACATACACTGCATATATAGGTAATAATATCAGGTGCCTTCCTCAGTAATCAATTAGCAAACGGTACCTATGTGTGGGTGTGTGTGAGAGGGAGCTTAACTCACCTAATTTTGCAGCACAAGTTAATAGCTTTCTTCTTCTAATTAATTTTGCTGCTGGTCTGAACTCACTGTAATTGTTGTATCCAAAAGCAAGGATTAGCAGAGTGGACCAGACCATTAGCCTGTTTATTTCAGTAGCTTGCTTCTGACAGTGGATAGTTATAAGAATTCAGGAAGATGGTACATGAAACCCTGCAATGAACAGCTGCCATGTAATTTCCTTTAAAGCTCATATCTTCCTCAAGCTTTTTGCATTTGCTTGCATAACATATCACAGGCAAGAGAGAGCTTGGACTTGTAGCAGTCCAGATATAACCAGTTCTTCACCAGAATCCCTATAAGCACTTTTTTTGCAGACTTACACAGCTTGAATGTACATCTGTGCTGAACACGGCTGCACAGCTGATCTTTCAAACCTGGATAATTTAAACTGACTCATTTAAATTTTAGGCACTGATTTCTTCGATCTCCTTGGGAAATCCTATGGATATACACTCTGCTAGCATTCAGTTATTCTCTGAAGCACAAGAACTTCCCAGTATGTCCTCAACAGTGAGGTGCAAGAAGGGAGCACAGTGAACACTAATTCCAAATACTGGAGGCGAAAAAAGGTAGTTTGGGGGGCAGGTTGGCTATTTGCATGACAACTGCCAATCCATAAGTGCAATGCGCCAACATTGCAGAAGGAACAGCAGAACAGAGAGCAGGTGGCTGAGGCACATCATGTTACCACCTTCCCACTGATAACCATTATTTCACCAGCTCCACCACCACTTACGTTGAGAGCACTCCTGCAGACTCTTCTCATCCCATTTCTAAGGCAAAGCTGACTGTACCTTCCGACACCTGTGTCTGACTCCAGTTTAACAAAAAGTCTTAAACCCATCTTTTTGGAAGCCTTCAACTGCCTAAAGAAGAGGTCTGAACTCCACACAGAAAAGGAGGTGGGTTGAAGGAAGATCCATAGCTCTTGACTTGGAGAGTAATATTTTTTTTCAGCTTTGCTGCACTCCTCAGCCCCATCCCAAGGTGTCAACAGAGGAAGTTTTCCATTCTTTCCCACTAATCATTTCTGACATGTATCTGGCAATCTTGTCTATGAGAATCTGCCTGTATTATTATAGGCTAGTCTCAAGGAGAAAAAATGCAGATACAGCACCTTTGAATAGTAAGATCTAAAAGGCTTTTTTTAATTGTTGTTTTGCTTTGCGATGTTCTAAACAGGGACAGAATGAAGGCCAAAATGAGTAGATAAGAAAGATTCATTTGGTGTGAGGCAGGGCACACTGGTCCTTAATAAGAAAAAAAAATAATCCTCTGTTACTTCTTAACAGTAGGAGGGAGTCTCAGCTTAAAGTTATGTGCTTCCTTTTATGACAGGGCTCTCATCAGTGCTCTGTAAACTGCTGGACCAAATTCTCCACCGTGATTTCAGTGGAGTTGTGAGAAAGGAGAATTTAGCTCCCCGTTGATAGATGGCTGGCTGTGTATGTGGGAGGGGGCTGAGGGGAAGGCTGTTAATTAAATTTGAAGGCGAGATTCTGCTCTTTGCAGCTGAATTAAAAATAAAATACCAATTGAAGTTTAATTACTGTCTTTGCTTACTTGTGCATTCAAACTTGAAAGATGACTTCACACTCCGTTTTTAAGCTCCTGTGGCTCAGAGATGATTATGGAGTTTGAGTGCTATGTGACACACAGTCTTATCAAATACCCCATGCTACCACAGAGGCATTTATGCAGCTGATAAGGTAGGCAGCAAGTGAAGTCTCTGGGCCAAATTGAGAGGGACGTTACCCTGCAGCATGCAAATAGGAAGGGGGCCTGCTTTAGGAAACCCCAGGCTCCCATTGGCTTCAGCTGAGGTAATGATTACTCATTAACCAGTAGCAGTTATTCATTACTGGTTAACTCTGAGATAACTATTGCTGTCCTGCAGTGGGAGAATAGATTTAATTAAGGCTAAACAAGAGGAAGAAAAACTGGAAGGACTTCTGAAATAGTGCCTTCTGCCCTTTCTGTCTGTGAAACAGGGATGTTTTACATGGTAAGGACTGCAAGACTATAGGTTGGATCAGTGTTGATTCTGTTAGGAAAGGGAGAACGTGAAGGGGTATAATTATATGGTTTTTCATTAACATTTGCCAGTTAGTAGCATTTCTGGTGGTGCGCTTTTGTATTCCCTCTTCTTTCTCCCAAAACACAAGACTTCTGTTATTTTTAACATCACTGAGCATCATTCTGGAAGTATGCTACACAGACTGTATCTGGAATAAATCCCTTTTTTATGGTGGGTTGACCCTGGCTGGATGCCAGGTGCCCACCAAAGCCGCTCTGTCACTCCCCGTCCTCAGCTGGACAGGGGAGAGAAAATGTCGCAAAAGGCTCGTGGGTCGAGATAAGGACAGGGAGGGATCACTCACCAATTACCATCATGGGCAGAACAGACTCAACTTGGGGAAATTAGTTTATTTTATTACCAATCAAACCAGAGTAGGGTAATGAGAAATAAAAGCAAATCTTAAAAACACCTTCCCCCCACCCCTCCTTCCTTCCCAGCTCAACTCAACTCCCAATTTCTCTCCCTCCTCCCCGCCTCCCAGTGGCGCAGGGGGACGGGGAATGGGGGTTGGGGTCAGTCCCCCACACCTTGTCTCTGCCGCTCCTTCCTCCTCAGGGGCAGGACTCCTCACCCTGCCCCTGCTCCTGCCCGGGGTCCCTCCCACGGGCGACAGTTGTCCTCGAACTTCTCCAACATGGGTCCTTCCCAGGGGCTGCAGTTCTTCACAAACTGCTCCAGTGCGGGTCCCCCGCGGGGTCACAAGCCCTGACAGCAAACCTGCTCCGGCCTGGGCTCCTCTCTCCACAGGCCACAGGTCCTGCCAGGAGCCTGCTCCGGCGCGGGCTTCCCACGGGGTCACAGCCTCCTTCGGGCACCCACC
>JAVKLA010000074.1:75897141-75912853 GCA_034782735.1 Sagittarius serpentarius
AACTTCTAGCACCTTCTCACAGAAGCCACCCCTATAGCCCCCCCCCACCAAAATCTTGCTATAGAAACCCAATACAAAGAGTCTTAAGGAGTTTTAAGCACTCAAATAAGGAGAAGGAAAAAAAAAATGCAATCACTAAATCCCTCTGAGTCCTTTTTATGAAAATCTTTTCTAAGGGTACTGCGATGTTTGAGAAAGGGTGTCGGAGCTGGTCCCACACACGTCTTTACTCCCTTGGCTGCCTCTGGCTTTTTGCCTCTCCTTTTTAGTAATTCATTGGAAACTTAGGTGGAGTTGGTGGCCTATAGCTATAGTAAATCAAACTAATTACACTTACACTAAAACTGGAAATGTCTGCAGTGGATATTTTTTTCCTTTCCTTTTTTTTTTTAATTTAAAGTACAGACTGTCAATATGTCTTTACTTAGCCTAAATTATTCCTTTAATGTAAAGCTAAGCTGAAGCAACTGCAGTTGTACAACTGCAGCAACTGCAAAGTCTGAATACCATTTACAGTGCTGAATTGCTAGGATACCTGTTCATCCAAGACTGTAAAAATGGGGGCTGATGTTAAAGAAGACAAGCATATGATGTTGAAAAACACGATGCAGGACATCTATAACCTTCTAGAAAGCCAGCTAGAAGCAAGGCAAGATCCACTGGAGTATCTAAAATGACAACAGGTATCTGTGTTTAGCCATATAAATAACGCCCATAAGATCTATACAGTTTATCCTAAAGTTCACATACAGTTAGCAAACAAAATAGCTTTCCAGCATTCATCAACTCTGCCGGGCTTGATTCAGCTGTGCACAGGCTGATTTTTTGTACCACTTCAGATGTGATGGAGTGTTCTGTCTGTCCTCAGCTACCAGTCCAGGAAATCACAGATCCTGTCGTTCTAGCTGTCACAGCAGTTACAGATCATCTGTCAGTTGCTTGGTCAGCCCTTGGTACCTGGGATGCTCCTAGCAATGCTAGACACCTACCCGTGGGCAACTGAACTGAGCTCATCAAGGACTACTTCACTGACGTGAAAGACACTGAAGTGTAGGAACCTGTATCTGGAATATCTTAACCTGTGAGTTCAACCTCACACCTCATCTCCACAAGGTTTCTTTGGGCAACTTTAGGCCAGTGGACAATCTACTAAAAAACATAGAGACAGAACCTTACACTGCCAGCATTTGCAGATATTTAAGACAGTCACTGGCTGCCTCTATGGCCTTCTCATGTTTAAGAGCTCTGTAGTCCCCCTTTTAGGTTTAAACCATACTCTGTATATTCAGTGTTCACCTCCAGGAATTATTCTTCTTACAGACATCTTCTAGCGTTGCACAAGTAAAGGTAATAACAACTGGATAAAAGAAAAGAAGAAATGTAGGTTTTCAATACTTTCATTATTCAATGGCATTGTTCAATTTGTGAAATACACACATAATTTAGGGGCAAACACAGTCCTTTCAGTGTACCAGACTAACCAAACCCAAACATTTCTGTCTTTGTGTGAAATAGTTAACGTTTAGAGCAAGGAAGATAATGCAAATGAAAACTATTATGCAGAGTTAGTTTAACGATACACAATTTAAAACTGTAGCAATTGTTTTTGGTCAGTTTCTTGCAATCTGCAAGGTAATTTTTTTCAATTTATTTGGAATTAGTCAAGTGCACTGTTGAAAAGGCAGAGTGAATTGATGTTAAATAGTTTTTGGAAGATGTAATTGTCTGATGATTTGTAAATAGCCAAGCTTATCAAAAAAGTAATTTAAATGTTATGCTGACAATTTTGTTCAGTTTGGTGTACTCTGTAAACTTGTGAATCCAATTTTTAGCCCTCATTAGCATCAGAATTCTCTTTGTACTGCTAAATGATTTCAGGTATTTTGTGTGTGTGCCCAAAGCATCTGGTGCTGAACTTTTACTGATCTTTAACCAGCACAGAGAGCATATAGTTAAGTTGTAATCAAAAGTGCTTCTGGGTTTTAGTCACCATAATCTAGATACTCTGCTGACAGAGAGAAGAGAACTTAACCAATATTAGTCATTTATAGTTATGCATCATAAGCCACTGCGATGAGTTCAACTCAAAAACGAATAGAGTTTTTTAAATGGTTCCCTTCATTCAGGTTTTAATTGCTTAGCACTTTTTTCCATTTTTAATATTTTACTCTGAGACATAAAATTTGAAAATTTCCCTGCCCTACCCTTCCTTTCCCTTCCCTCCTCTCCAACAGCTAACGAAAAAAAAAAATCACAGGTCACACAGAACTCATAACCAAAAAGAAGATGACTCTCTGTGTTTTCAGAACTGGTAATAGTTATACTATGATGTCATGAAATTATGGGTAATGGAGGCTTCATCCTTAAAATTATCCAGTCTAATTGTTAACAACCATTCAGTTTTGCCTGATATTTGTACATTCACACATTCTTGCATGCATTCCAATGTTTTTTTATATCCAGCAGTACTGAATTAAAAGAATACCAAAATACAAAGATAAGCACTCAAAAGTTAAAGAAAACCAGTATTGCTCATTTAATCTTAATTCATCTTTCTTGCATATATACATTCTGAAACAGTATTTTTATGACAGAATCATATCCCATTTCTGCTACTGGACTCTTCCTGGGTCACCATACAGCTATAAGTCACTGTTCTGATGTGGTTAGAAATAAGCTGAAGGGGAAGGAAGGCTGGTGGAAATTGTAAAACATAATGTGAAATGAATTAAATTTAAGAAGAAGGCATCTTGGATAAATATAAAGGGGGAAGGATGTTGCATGATCCTTTGATCTGGAGTCACAAAAACACTTGAAAAAGAGGATTAAGAAGAACCCCCCCAGTCTTTTCTCCTTCTCTTAAAAGGTAGCCTGTCCCCTTCCAAAATGTAAAAATAAAAAAACTTTAAAATAAAAATGTTTTTGACAAAAACTGAAAATACAAAACATTCTAGAGGAACTAATCATGCCCTGTAAATAAAAGTATTTTTTTTCAAAAATCACTAAAAATTACTGATATTTTGGCAATGAAGCTTATGTTTGTGGAGCTCCATGTTCTTGATGAAAAAGACTTTGACAAAAGAATAAAAAGCCATATTTTTTCCTTTGCAGAAAAAAGAAAAATACAGTGAAAGGAAACTCATATTGACCATTTCTACCAGGAGCTGGTGGTATGTGCCATTACCCATCTACACTAGTTTGGACTTTTCTGCAGTATATATGTGTCCAGCTGAGCAAGTACCCTTGGGTCTCCTTTTAGTTCATGGAGAGAAGCAGACATTTGGAGGAGAAATTAATTTATTTCTGATTCAGAAAACAGACTAAAGAGATGAATCATACCTTATATTGTTTATTTTATTACATCTCTCTATTGCTATGAAGATATCTAATGTCTCATACTCCGAAGAGTTGTCTCTTGTCTTGGTGGAGACGTCTGTATGCCAAAGCTCTAGAGTTAAAGGGCATGCCTGTACCCTGACAAAATTAAAGAACAATTCTAAGTATATGACCATTCAGATAAGCTTAGCATATGAAAAAGAAAAAAAGAAAAGCCAAAAAGAGAGAGAGAGATTGGGCTAATTTCACTGCAATCTACACACACCTTGACAGGAAAAATATTAGCTAGTAAAATGCACTTTCATTTAGCAGGGAAAGCCCTAAAAAAATGCTGGGAGTCATACAGATTCAAGAAGTAAAGCAGACCTTTTCAGCAGTGAGAAAGACTGAACAAACTGCACAAGGAGTTCGAGATTCTCCGTCACGGGTGTCTCCACATCAGGAGTGCAAACTTTCTTGGAAAATATGCTAAACAGGTAAAAAAGGGTTAAAAACAGGGAAAATTGTGTTGTGCAAGAGGCTAGAGAGTCTAATTTGGCATTTTCTCATAATTTAGAAAATAAAAATCCAAGAATCTATTTCTTGCCCTTTTTCTTCCACACATTATTTCCTTATATACCAAGTTGGTGGGGAACTGTTTATTGCTCCACACACGCAACAGAGTCTGATAGTCCCTACAGATACGTATGGAAGAGTCTTACTCTATACATTTGCGAAATAGGCTTGTAGTCAGGGGAAAAAAAAATCTAGCCCTCACCATTTAAATTCTAGGTAAATTATCCACTATTCTGACTTCAGAGGACTAGGCCTGAACCTGGCACACCATGTCTTAAGATAACACCCTGTCTTTCCAAACAAATGCCGCTGCTTTGGGACAGCACTAGGAACACAGAGCAGCTCAGTTTGTTTTACTTTTCAGGACTATATTTTAGAGTTGGCTAAATCTTCCTTTCTACCCCTTCTTTCTTTTGCTGCCTGTTTCTCCACTCCCCGCTCCCGATGTACTAGGAGAGCACATGAACCACAGGCCTGTGTGTGTATATATAAATATATATATATAAATATATACACACTGCAGGCATCACTGCTCTGCTGTTATGTTCTACTGCATTGAAGAAAATGAATCTTTTCAAACAGGTGAATTTTCCAACAGAAATGGACCAAACAGACTCAGTTCATTGAATAGAAAATGTAATGGTGATCTAAACCTATTACCTTCAATGGAGTCTGTGACATTTTCTTCAAGCATATTGATCTGCTGGAGAGAGAGGTGGGGGATCGGGGGAGAAAGGGAACTTTATTTTTTTACTCACCGTGTTGCGTCAGTCATTGTAATGCTAGTCACAATGTATAAAAGACTCATAGAATCAACAGGGCTAGTCCTTTTGTAGGAGCTGCAATAAACACTTCTGCTAGGCAGAATTAAAAGGCTGCTTTAGAATCAACTATATGCATATTTTAAAATTGCTAAGAATAAACCTCTTTTTCCTCTGCTCCCCTCCAAAATTTTCCCTTGCACAATAGCCAAACTGATTTCAGCCAAACACACCCAGCACTTGTCCAATGGTCCATTCTTCCTCTGTAATTTGTAATACCTTTCAGCTAGTTAATCACATTTCTCCCCATGCATATCTCTTTCTACTAGGCTGTTAATAGAGACTGAACTAATTTCAAATCTGATTTAACCTAATTTGGATTGGCAACATGTCCTTTAGGAAGGAAAAAAAAAGAACACCACCAGCTTGTTTCTTGTATATTTTCTAGGTTTTTTTTATATTTTACTTTATTTTGTTTTGTTGTAGAATCATGTCTCTAGAGATTAGCAAAGCAGCAGAGAATTCTGCCTCATTACAGAACTGACATTTGTGCTGTTGTAGTTAGGGTTATGTCAGTGTTTCTATTATAATGTAATTCCTCTGCTTTACTGAATAAAATAGCCTCTTATTTGGAAATTTTTACATGAACAAAGTGAATTCAGGTTTTCTTTCTATACTTGTGACAATAGATACGCCATCTTCCCATTGTATAGATTTACTTTTGAATAAGCTGCAAATATTTTTGTATTTAGAGAATATTAGTAAGACCTTCGAACTAATGCTTTGCAGGCAACATCACCAGTAGAGATAGAAGACACATTAAAATTCCTTGGCAGGATCACATTGCTAGCAAAGTTCTTTAGTATTAACATAATATTGAGTCCATTTATTTTGGCATTATCTTAATTTGATCCATTTTGCACCTTGTCCATGGTATATATATTTTTTAATTTGTGCCAGCGCATGAAGATATTGCATTTTGTTGTAATCTGAATTTTATAATCTTGCCTATTACTTACAAGCAATCTGCTGCTACAGTTGTTCCTAGGTGTTTTTATAAACTAATTTAACATCTGTTTGTACTATGTAACTGTATCAACTTACAAACGGGCAATAGAAGTTAGCATTGTTGAGAATTACCATGCAGATAGATGGAGTTACATTAGTAAAAGTAAAAAACACTCAGTATTTTATTGTAACTTCCTAAATAAGCTTTGTTATCAAGATTGTTTATTTTCAGTAGGGCTTCTGAACTGAATAGCTGGGTTATTTACAATAAAGTATCAGCCAATATGTTTTATTTAGAAATAAAGAAATAAATAAATACTTTAAGTCATAGTTAAATTGAGTTTTAAAGTTCCAAACCATTCTTTACCCATAATGTGATTCTAGGATCTGAAGGCATATATATAGTACGTGTTAGCAAGTGAACAAATGTAAAGTGGGAGTTAAAAAATTGCTCTGAATCATTAGAAAGATTTAATTAAGATACAAAGCCTGTAAACTTGTCTGGGCTGCACTGAGAGTAGAATTTAGCCCCCAAAAACTATCAGCCCAGAGCACTGAGTGTACGTGCTACAAACACATCCATTCAAATCTGTTTACTTACCATGGCATATTTAATAGGAAAAAAACATTGTTTAGTGCTGCTTATTTCACTCAGGTCCCGACCATAAAGTGTTTCTCTTTAAATATTTGCCAAAGCTGCTCCCACTACTCTTTTTAAGAATTATATCATTAGCAGAGATAAGATCGGAGCGCCTAGATGTCCACTAAGATTGAGGTTTTGTTTACTAACACGTTATACAAGTAAAAAGAACAAGGCTCTGCCCCAAAGAGGTGAAAGGAGACAGGAATTGATTTTTGTCTTTTCGGAGGTAAAGTCTGATGCACAGAGGAAGGTATTTTGTCAAGGGTCATACATGCCTATAGGGTAAACAGGAACTATAATCCCTAAATTCATGTGTACTCAAACTCAGAGTATACAGAACATGGCACAGAGCCTTCAGAAGGCTCAACTCAGACTACCACATTCCCATGATCCTACATCTTGGCTAGTGAGGATTCCCAGTCTTCAGGACTTAACAGTGCAAGACATCAAAGCTAGAGTCTTCTGGAGCCAAAATGGGACAGTCAGCTGGATTAGCTGACAGAACTAGCACAGAAACAAAAACAGTATGTTCTGCTCAGGTTTGTCTCTAACAGTCAGTGAAAAAATCCATGACAAGATTTTATTCAGCAGAAAATGCCTAGTCTGTGGTATTTCCTCAGATAAAGGTATTTTCTGTGTTGGTGTACTTTATCATCATTGAGCAGGTAGCAAAAAAATCGTTCAAGGACATTTGGGGGAGTATAAAAAAAGAACACATCCTCTTTTCCTGATTTTTGCCTTTGACCTTTCATTGTTGACAATTGCCAGAACCATAATAAAATGGCAGCTCAGGATTTGCTTTAATGATGTTGTTAAAGTTTAAGAAACAGAAGGGAGGGTTGTTCTTCCCCCCGCCCCGCCCCTTGCAACTGAAGAGAGATAACATAGAGGAACAGGAAAGTAAGAATGTGACAGATGTGAGACACACATACACACAAAAAAGGCAGGGGGAGTTCATGGTTTTTTACTGTTGAACTTTTTCTTTCTATTTGTAAGGATGGGCACAGACATCTTTTTATTTTATGGGAAGATAAATATATATATGCATTCAAGTCATCCGTGAGATAAAGATAAAAATGTCTGTGGAAGAATGGGAAACATTCCTAATACTATTGCTCATGTAACATGTAGTATCTTCTTTGAAGTATTCTTAAATAAATAGTAAATTAAATGCCTTGAGACAATAGAAAATGTGCTGAATATCTCCAGCAGTAAGAATATCTCCCTTCAGAGAACTAAACATGGCATGAAGATGACCAGCATCACTTTAGAAAAAGTGTGACAAGCAAATGATATTCAGGAATTGGGAAAACCAGGAGCAATAGCTAAAAATTTGTAGAGATACACAACATTTCACATAATGGTGTTTACTTTTTTCCCCCTTTGGCCAGACGCATTCTCAAGCTATGAGAGAAATATATTGTCAGACTACGAGAGAAGCCCATCTCCAAAGGAGTAGAAGGAAATGCAGGATTAAGAAAGAACAACAAAGCAAATGATTGCTGGTGAGTGTATCAGTTTTAATACACCATTACTCTGGTTTGCTTCTGCATCTGGAGATGCGACTGTGAAGTACGAGCCCCATGCAGCCTCATCTAACATCAGAATTAGCCCTGCTATTGACAGGGGTTGGACAACCTCCTGAGGTTTATTCCAACCCAAATTGTTCCATGAGACTAGAAATGCCTGATACCTCCAGTATCTCTAGGATGAGTAGTAATGTCAATGAAGACGTTGTGACAGACTTTAGCAAGAACTATCAATCTAAATACTGATATCAAGGCCAAGGGGACTTGATTGGCATGTACAGCCTTGTCTGAAGTCTGTGCTGCTGCAAAGCCACTAATTAGAATAAAGGCATCATGTATTTGCTACATCTTATTTTAATGTAGACATATTCTTTGTTTTTTGCTCTCTAGAATTCGTTCTGTTCAGAGAGTAATGGTGATAACTGTCAACTGGTCTAGCAAACCAAGTCACTTCCTAGAGAAGCATGTGGTGTGATCTTTTAATATAATGGCCCAGATAGACATGCAGCTGTAAAACACGCTGTGAGATAGCTCACTCGACAGTTCCAGAGAGTAAAGGGTGCATTTGTCACTTTGCTTTCTATTACTCATAGTACAATAGTTTGTAGGACTCCTAGTCATGGACTAGAGCCCAGTTATGGTAGATGTCTGACATTTCCGTAGACGTTACCTAACTGTTTTTACCTCCTAACTCACAAAGAAAGTTATTTGTCATTGTTAATGAAACATTAAAAATCTGACTGATATATACATAATGCTCAGAAAAATATCACCAAAATATTGTTCACTTACGGAACATATTTGCAACTATGAAAAGCTTCAAAGTCTGTACTAAACCCATTTTGCATTAAAATGTCAATTTTTTTTTAATTATTTTGAAGCTCTTCTTTGGAATGGATTGTAATTTGATGAAATATTTACTCAGAGAATGTTAAAGTGAGTCATTTTGACTTTTCCATTTCATTCTAATAGTATTGAAACATTCCATTTTCCTAAAGAAAAAATATTATAATAAAGGGAAACAAATAAATATGTTTTTCTAATGTTGATTTATTTTTGTTTCTGTTAAAACATTAATTCTAATCGCACATGATATAGGTTTTATTTGATAACAGTAGGTGTGTAAATATAATTACTATGTGGGTATACATACGAAGATAATCTAAGCAGGGGAAACTAAATACATCAACTGTAGAAAGTAGGAATAAAATAATTTAACCAGCTGAAACAAAAGTGTTTGACTATATTTCCACATTAAAAAATGACAACAACAAACACATCTCCCATCCTGCAGAAACCCAGTCTTTTGTTCTAAACAGATTGCGTTGCACATTTTTCCCCTCTAATTTCCACTTTAGGGGAAAATAGACTCATTCATCTCAGTAAATTCCTAAAAAGATCTTGGGATATACTATAAATGTCCCCATGATTAAGTAACCGCTCATCAGATTATGTAAAAAGGAGACAGACATTCACATTATGATATTCTGATTAATCTGCTGTGTGAGGGAGCTCATTGCGGCACAGCCCTCAGCTGACAGCATCTTTTACTACACTACTAGGATGGTGCTACGTCCAATGATTTTTGTAGAACAGTCGTATTCAGACGTCCATGCTCTGAAGTCTGTAAAAACCTAAAAGGACTATAGCAAGACAGCTCTGCATGTTGTTGTCATGAATTATGCCCAGTTATCCATAATATTAGATCTTAATTTAGTGAGGACGCATTCTGGTAAACTTTGACTCCATTAACTCTGTTTCTATGTTTAGGAAAGCCTGCTTAGACTCCCATGGGACTATTAAGCCGGATCTGCACCAATTTATTCTCCAGTTTCTTACATATTTTCCTGAAATTGATGAAATTACAATGGAGTCAAATGACCAAAGAGAGAATCAGACTCACAGGAACTCACATGCGTGAAACAGTGTTGAACTTTTCAGACAATGGTAATTATGAGTGATTGAATTAACATCCAGTTTCAAAATATCTGGATGGATGAGGTCCAGGATTTTGATTTGCCTGGATTATAAATAAGGACAGCTCTGAAATAAGGCCAGAAACCTTAATCTAAATGATCATAGGCAAGTTTCAAATGAAAAACTGTGGGAGGAAGCTTCATTGATTCATAATTGTGCAGTTTTATTGTGAAAGAAGAAAGAAATGGGTCTGAAAGCTTGTGGGGATTAGCAGGAAAGAATAGCAGAACTTACATTGACTGCATACAACACGTTCAGAGTAATAAACAACAGTGTTATTAGCAAATATAAAGCCTGTGATAAACAATGTCGGGATGTTTCATTCACTCTAATGGGCAGGAACAGATAATTGGGACAAATAAAGTACTGAAAACTGTCTCTAACCACCTTTCTGAGCTGCTCTTAGAACAAGTGAATCAGGTCCTGGCATGCTGCAGAACTCAGCAGTAGCTTTGGAAACCAGCTTTTGTGTTTCACTAAAAGAGTATGTTCCCGTTGCTAATGGAAAACAACAGAAGCTAAAGACGATCGCTTGAATTGTCAGATCTTCTGTTTTCTTCTTCTTGTTTTTTTTTTTTAAAGTGGTAATGAGAAGACAAGGAGACAATTCCACACATTCATCAAAGAGCTTGCAGAACCCTTTGGAATTTATTTCCCATTGAAGTCCCAAACATTTCTAACTATGGGTGCTTTTAAAACTAAAAAGTTATTTGTTTTATCTTGCAACACTCCTCTGCCTCTGTCCCCACATAGCAGTTTGTGCATGGAATAGGTCATTCTATTTTATTTTCATCCCACCTGTCCTTATCTTTCCACTTTTTTCCAGTGCTTTTTCCATCATTATTTGAGAACCAGCTAGAGATTTGCCTGGTACTAAGGGTGCTAAGGGAAATGCTGGAGTTTTTCTAACGCATTTGTATCTGGGCTATCCTCAGACAGCAGGGGGGCTTTGTCATGTCAGCCATATTTTAAAGTTATGACAACATTAATCTTGACATTGAATCATAATTACTTCTCACCTGGGGTTTGATGTACCCAGAATTGCCACTTGCTGCTGCGAGCAAGTGTTTTACATTAGCAGTGATATAAGCCTAGGTAATGCTTAAAGGGGGAGGATAGGGGAAATGGGTCTCGGCAATTTGCTAAAGCTTTTTATATAGTCTTAATAATGTAAAATGCCAGCCTAGATTTTAGTAAACCGCACACACTGAAATGCTGCTGTTACAAATGCAGTGGTCTGGCAGCAACGGCTGACTTACAGATCAAATAGATAGCAACACTTTGTAACTTTTAAATGAAAGAAAATCTTTTTCTGCTGCACTGACAACTGAGATCAAGTGATAAAAACTGAGCAACAATTTTGCATGTGTGTGGAATATGTTTTGTCACTCTTCGTTCACGCGCTGTCCTAACTTTCATTCAAGACTTGTACCAGTTTTACTTTAACGAAGACTCCAAATATTCCTGCTGTATAAGCACAGCCATGAAAGCACGTAAATTGAGGCAGAGAGATACTAACAAAGCGTGTGTGTACATGAGGGTAGGTTAAAGCACTGGGTTTTGAACTCTGTAAGCTGACTTTGAATTCCTGTTCATCACAAAGTTCCTCTGTGGCTTTCAGCACTAAGTTACCAATGCTTCGGCACATTTCACCCAGCTTTAAGTATTGAAGACATACCTAAAGAACACCTACACCTGAAAACTTCTTCTCCCTGGGTTGCTCCTGCAGTCAATTGACAAAGATGGAGAACTCAAAAGAGTGATTCAGATTATAGGTGGCCTGACTCTCCCTCTATCAGGAGCTTAAGTGACTAAGCATGTCAGCTAAACGCCTCGGCTTAGTGCGATGCATCAAAGACTTAGGACCCAATGGGATATAAGGACTTGAGTATCTAATCTAGGACTTACACAAAATGTACAGTAAGCACTTAAACTGTCATCCTTAGCTGACCCCTAATGTCCGAGGAGCTTAAAATCCTTTGCCACCTGACTTCTTTAGTTTAAAGTTCCCCAGGTACCTATAACTGTATTAAGGTTTGGCAGGGATGAACAGCCTAACTCATACCTAATATTGATTACAATGCAGCAACTAGGCTTTCTTCTGCTCAAGTCTCCTGGGGGATCTAATTCTAGAAGACAATCTTAAAAAGGCCTAATAAGCATTTATAGTAATAGGGATATCTATGCGCTGCAGTGGTTTCCACCTCTCTTTTCAAGCAGATTAATGGTTGTCATCTTTCCTTTAAATTAACATCTTAGTAGTTCGAGCACTTTGCAAAAATGTGGGAGATGTGTTCAATTCAACACTTCTATGGGGCTCAAACATTTCTCCATCAAGTATGTACCAAACAACAGGATACATGCCATTCCAGCTAGACGTAAAAGATGGAGAATGCTGATTTTCACTCTATCTGCTGAAGCTACAGTATTTAATAACCTGAATTTGGGGGCGGGGGGGGAGGAGGGATGAACACAGAGGTGTAGAGAAAAAGAGACAAAAGGAACACTGTCACAGGGAAGTTAGGGCACTCAGTGGAGGCAGGGATAAACGACCTTGCACTTACTGCACAGGTACAGTATATTTTCCAGCAGTGTCTACAAATTAACATATATGCTGTACGTTCGCTTTCTAGTTTATCCTGCAGTACTTTTTTGCATGCTGGTATCCAAAGGATCTGAAAAGTTAAACACAGATCCAGTAAGAGAAGTTCCTGAATACTATGTGTTCTGTTCAGAGGCTTGAGTTACATGCTTAAGCTTTTTATTTTTGCATCCTGTGATAAGTCAGTGCTGTGTCCAATCCTTGAATCTCCAGCTGTAATAAAGTGTTGATAGCATTTTCACACCCAAGAGAGAAGAAAAGTTGCACAAAAAGGTATACCTTGTTTAGATACCAATGAATAAGTATTAAAATGCCTAAAAGAGAGAGACAGTTTTAGCTACGCAACATCATTATCACATTTATAACCCTTAATGACAGCTAAATCTACAGAGATGCTTTCTTGACCTTACAGGTCTTTGTATTTGCCACATGACTCCATGTGTTTAAAGGGAAAACTCTACTCAGAGTCTGTTAACTGAGATGACTCAGTAGTTTGGGTTCACTTTATACTGGATGTATGCTCACACCATAGCTGGCTGTATCAGCTGAGTGAGTGAGTATAAACTGATGAGTTATCTGCATGATTAGAAACAGCCTTCTGTATTACTCTTAAGGAACATTGGTAAGATGCGGAGAAAGGTCCTGCTGGTACTGACGGAAATCCAAGTCAGTGTTAGCATACACAAGCAGTAAAACCATAGATATACACATTAGGTTTCATGCATATGTGTGTGTATATACAGACACACATACACATGCACACACAATTGTTGCTCTGTTAAGCTGCCCCTTGCATTGCTTTTTATGCCAGTAAAATATGGATGTAAAATACCATTCTACTTAGGAAAGCAGGTAAGTCAGAGTACTAACAGTGAGGAAAACTATTGATAACTGGGACCTCAAATGATCAGTGGTAAAACCCAATGATAAACTGTATTAAATCCTTGAGATATTAGTACTTATCGTGTGCCTTGCAGAGAAGGATAAAATCACTAAAAGCTTGTGAGGTAGCACATCTAGTGAATATCATAATAAATATAATTAATAAGAACAGAAATCTCTGAGAAATTAGATATGATTTTTCAAGATTTCGCTGATCTCTAAGTTTACTTTATTGACCAATCTTACCCAATCAATTTTGATAAAACCCTTTCTATATGTGTTTAATTTTGGCAAGTTTTAACTGAAAGACATATTTCACACAGCTCATATAGCAACATTTGAGCAAATGAGTGCAAAATGTATGAAAATGTTGCCTTAGGCGACTTCCTGAGGGAAGGTGAATTACAAACCATAAAACGCGGTGAAGAATTGGACTCATGGATTTTTCTGCGCTTACGCGAGACATGGCAGTCTAGAAAAAAGCAGGTGAGATGTTTTGCTGGGAAGCACATTTATCCTTCTCGGATTCACACTGGTACTCATTAGCTTTTTGGCTGCAAAGTTTTGCTTGTTTGTTTTGTTCTATTTTGTAAATATCATGCTTAAAGAGAAAAGGAACCTCTCGGAACACATCCATGCAATACGAAGTTTTTTCTCTTCAGCACGATGTGTTTGTCTTTTAAAGAAGTACCATAAAGTTTTCAAAACCTTTAAATCAACTAAAAAAGAAAACCTTGCAGGAGAACTATGATCCACAGACAAGATCCCCATCTTTCCGATCATTATCTCAGATCTGCACCATTACATTGCATCACGCCAACCATCACCTTATCTTCCCCAAATTTGCCACAAATTCACTCAAGCAGTGGGAAGGATGGGTAACAGCAAACCTTTGTATTGAAATGTATGCCCCATTGTATTACCTTAACCAGATCTTTCAGATGGTCCTTCTATTTTGTTTCTGTTATATCAAAACTTGAAAAGCGGAGTTACATTTCTTCACAAATTAGATGAGATGTGGAATTACTGTGATGGCAGCTGAGCCACTGGAGGTTGTTATACTTGTCCCAGTCAATATAAAATGCCACTCGTTCACACACATACACTCAACTTACAATCCACAGGAGAATGAAAGAACTAAAATGATAGCCACATGCATATATTATGAGTGTTTACTTATGAAAAATCTCCAGGGTTTTTCAGCAGAAACACAAATGTTGGACATTTGTTATATATAGTTAACAATAAGATATAAAAACATGCTGAAGGAAGCAAAGGAAATTTATCAGCCAATTTAGGGCTTCACACCTAAAAAAAAGTTCCTGCTTCTTTTCTTTGTCACTTCTCTTTTTGAGTGTATAATTCAAAATGTGCATAAAACCAACAGATTAATATAATTCTTGTTTGTAAAGCTACTGAATCAATTTTTTAATTATTTTAAGATATTTTTGCCTTATAATTTCAAATAGAAATAATTCTTGTTATTAAAGAAAAAGTGAGATTCCAAATAAAGGTTTTAATTGGATTTTACTCGCATATATTTAGTACCAGATGTACCCTCACTGCCTTTAATGAAGCCTAATCCTAATTTACACCTCTTAATATTAAAGCAGAATCAGATTTTTTCATCACCAAAGAGAGAATTGCTCAATTCATGCCCCAAACTTTTTTCTTTCATTCTATTCTGGGCCTTGATTTAATACTTAAGTGCTAAATTTAGCACTTGAATACTAGTACTATTAGTTTTACGTAAATGAGAAAGGACTTTCCTCATAAGGACAGTTTCTGAAGACTGAAGTCACTTAAAACACTAAATCCCATTGACTTTAAATTAAACAGTAATTGGATAAAAGATATTAAACACCTATGAAGAAAGGCTGGAAAGCTGACCTTACTCAGGTAGGAGTTCTAACCACTCCTCTAGGGAATCATATTCATAATCTCAGTGGCCAAAGAAAATTAATTTAATGGAAAGGACAGTTGTCAGAGGGATGCACTTGGAGTGAATTGCAACTTGGTATGTTACATTTTCACCTACTTTTGAATGGCCAGATTGACAAGGTTACTATTTCTCTAACAAAAGTGTTTTTTCTACATTTCATGGAAATGCTGAGAAAAGAAGCTGGTTTGGTCATCTCTGATATTTTTTTAATCACTCAACTTAGAACTCCTGTATTCAGAACTTTTAAGTCACTTCTTCACATGTATTAAATTCATGTAAATAGAACATCATGTATAGGATGTGTCGTGGTTTAACCCCAGCCAGCAACTCAGCACCACGCAGCCGCTCACTCGCTCCCCCCCCCACAGTGGGTTGGGGGAGAGAATCGGAAAAAAAGTAGAGCTCGTGGGTTGAGATAAGAACAGTTTAATAGAATGGAAAGGAAGAAACTAACAATGACACTAATAACAAGAAGAA
>JAVKLA010000074.1:75919427-75929847 GCA_034782735.1 Sagittarius serpentarius
GAGAAGAGAAGAGAAGAGAAGAGAAGAGAAGAGAAGAGAAGAGAAGAGAAGAGAAGAGAAGAGAAGAGAAGAGAAGCCTAGCAGCATGACTTCTCCCTGGGGTTTTTTTGTAGCTTGTTTTCAAGCAGGAATATTTTTTCTATTATCGAATACTGTCCTATTTTTACTCACTTATAATGCCCTCCATTGTATGTAATTATCTATTCTAGGCTCAGAAGCAAATCGAGACTTTTATATTTGAAGATGGAGCTGGCTTGCCAAAAGGGTATTTTTATCATGAATTTCCACATAAAGGCAACCAAAGATCTTTGCAGAAGGTAGGTGAATACCATTTGGAAGAGTCAGAAGGGAACAGCTAATGACAAAGCCATTGGCAAATTCAATGCTTACCCATATTGGGAGACAGTGGGCAAAGAAAATAGAGTACAATATACAAGTAGTTATGATTGCATTGTGGAAAACACTTCCTTTAAATAGATGAAAGGGGTGGCATTCATTTAATAGGCACACATCTACATCTGAATTAGTCACCCTAAACTCCTATGAGGCAAAATAAACAATTCTAAGATTCAATTCATCTGGCCACTCCAGGATATTATATTTAGGACAAGACTTTGCACTAAAAGGACCTATTTTTCTCACAGTATTTTTTTAATTATTAGTACTATGTGGGAATTGGGCTGAATATCTCAGACACAGACCTCCACACTGTAGAGATCCATAGCTAGTCAGAAGAAACTTTCACCAGGGATGAGAAAAGTATGAACATAAAAATGCAGAAATAAGAGGAGAAAAATAGGTGTGTTTTTTCAGAGAATGGAAGGGAGGCAGTGTCTGAAGTCTAGTGACCTGTGTATATCCTCTGAGACTGTGTATATGCATATGTACAGATAAAATCTCTGTCATAATAGGTGATATTCTTTGAAATTCCATGCCTTTGTATACATAGAAGCTATTTCTTTAGGGTGGAATTATGATGAGTAGGGCAGCTATATCATGGAAAAGTGCCTTGGAATTCACATTTGGGTTTGTTTCCTTCGCATTTATGTTTATGTTAATTTTAGGCTCTTTTGATGGCCCTGGGAGAAATACACACAACTAAAATAAAAAAAACATTTGGCCCTCTTGCTGAATTTCAGTACCCTGAAAGATGTGAAACCCACAAAAAGCCCAGCTTCCTTGTTATCTCTGCTGCAGAAATTACCACTTGAGGCAAAAAGAAAAGCCTGTGAAAAATGCGAAGACAGATACAAATGACGAGATCTTGAGGTTTATTTGGGTTCCTGGGGAATCAAAACACTCAGCCAGAGAGTAAAGAAAGAAAAGAAAGAAAAGAAATAATAATAAAAAAATCTAAACCCTTACCATCTTACAGGACAGAAACTATCTTTCTTTGTTTCCTAGTTCACAATAAATGGTATTTAACACTGTGCATTTAAGTCACTTTTTGTTGCATTTTAATCTGGTAATTAGTTTTTCCATGAATCAAATACTTTTTAAGGAGATCAAACTGAAATAGCATTTAGCTTAATTCTGATGAGGCTGAAGCTATGCTTCATTTGACCGAGGGTGTTTAAGAGTTGAACAATAATGTGTAATATAGAAAGTCTTTAGCGGCAACCTTTTCCATTCTAACTAGTGCATAATATTGGTTTTGCAATCATTTAGTAATTATATAAGGAGGACATATTTATTACGAATTATTGATTTTATAATTACTGCTGGTGGTGTTCACATTATTACACAATGAAAATCTTTTAATATACAATGTTCTTCACCCTCAGCTGGCAAGCAGATAGTGCAATGCAATTTACTGAGTAGCCAAGAGTAGATTTTTATCGGCACTTTTTTTGCCAACTACCTAAGTGGCTTGCTTTCTGAAAAAAATATTGCTAATGGCACTTAAATCAAGAAGAATGTCCAATCTCTCAAGGTCATTCCTGGAAGATTATTATAATCGGTCAACGAAGAAAGAGAGAGAGAAAACGAGAGAGAGAGAGAAAAATTGTTTAATTGTTGAGTTATTTTACTGCTAATATGACCAGGAATTAAAAGTTATAGCTTTAAATTTTCTGTAAGCTAAATAGACATAAAAGGCCACTATCATACACTGGATCATGACACATGAAGATATATCTCTTATGAAATTGATTTTTCCATGTGTGCAGGCTGACTGCTCAGTGCAGCTAACCCGCCTGTAGAACTTCAGGGAAAAGTTATATTCAGGGCTAGTGTATAATTGTCAATATGTTTTATATTCTCGAGCAAGGGATTTTTCTTCAAGACATGTACAAAAGAGATTGTCCAAGTTCACCATTTGATTGGGTCTGCAGCTGCTCACTAATAGCTGTTGCTAAGAAACTGTCACCCCAAACAAAGAGGAGTTCTGCACCATCAGAAATCTTTGGAAATAGGGCTCTCCATTACTGGCATCAGAATTTAACATCCTGGTTACAGAATTTAGACCTGGCAGGTGCGGGGAAGAGGATGCAAGTACCTTCCACAACTTTCTCTGCATTTGCCAGGACTGAAACTTTGACTGGAATCGTGCAAGACTATTTCTTATAGCACACGTGCACATACAGACACGCACATTTAAACATATATGCAGATTCAACAATGGTCCCAAGACTGGATGTCAGTCTGAATTTTGTTGCTTGATTGCTTTCCCCTCAGTGAAATGGTTTTATTAGGATATGGTTGTCATGTAATATTTTTGTGAAAGAAAAAATACTACCAAAATACATCACGCTGAGATCAGTGTGTTCAGTAAGTATTGGTGTTTCATTCCAGTATAAAGTCCAGATCATCCCAGTTACATGATATCCTGCTCAGTGTTTCACCACTTATGTATACACACATACAAACACAGAAAGCAAGCCACAAAATTCAGACTGGGATCTTTGAAATGGCAGAAAGAAGTTGCTGCTATATGACAAGCCTGGTTTAGTCTGGCAAGGAGCAGACCAGATTTCACCACAACATGAAAATGCATACAAGAAACCTAAACAGAGGAAGTAGAAATGCATATAAGTTCTTCACAGGCTCTTGACTCCTCAAGATGGGGTGAAAATCCTGAGACATATCAATACTGGGAAATATTATCTTTTCTTTTTTAAAAGAAAGAAAGATGAAATAACATTATGTCTGTAGTGGCTCACGGACAACTGCACACACACACACACAGAAAAGAAATAGGAAATATAACCTTTGTTTTTATAAGGGAAACATTGCCACAAAATTATAAATGAGTTGCTTTTCTGAGGTTCATGAAATATAAAAGGATGATTGCAAAAGTGCTAATGTTGTCATTCAGTCAGCGGGATTGGGGCTCAAATTTTTTAATTTGAGTATTTTAAGCTTTGTCTGGTGTATCCCCAGGTTGAAAAAAACCTTGTTCTAACACTTTCCAGGTAATTGCATCTATAGCTAAAATGGAAGAGTCAGGAGCATGTCAGGACAACATGATTCCATAGCAAGATGACATCAGAACACAACACTTCACTTTGTTCCTGGTCACCCCGCCTTTTAGTTTCCAAAAAGAAGAAAGTGAGCTACGGGCTTTCTAACCAAGTCCAGATGGTTAGAAGCACTCTGGGACTGCTTTGCTTTTACTAAGTAAAAATCTGGTGTTAGAAACAATTGCAGGAGTATATGCAAAGTATCCTAATGGTTGTCATATTCTGGCCACGGCAAGTTTCACAACTGGGTGTGCTTCATCAAGACAAATGCGTGAGCGATGCAATGTAAGGATCAATCAATCTTGACTTGGTATTAAGGTGAACTGGATGGTCTAATGAGTCTTTCCTGTCTCTTATGATAAGAGGAGATCAATCAATGCAGCAAATCAGATCAGTGATTTAAAAATAATGTTTTTTCAGTGTTTATACCCAGAAGTTTTAAACGTTGAAAAGTCTGTGAGCTATAAGAACAATAACAAGAAAAATAAACCTGTTACACCCTATTTTTTTTTCCTAGCAAAACAAGTAGTAGGCAAGCAAATATTAGGACTTACACTCTACGTAAGTTTTTGACATGTGTGAAAATGTACAATCTTAAAAGTATGATTAACTGGAAATTTAACACAACTTTTCATAAAATGTCTTTGATAAAAGGTTTCAGATAAGATTCTCTCTCTGAAGTATGTCTTTCTCTCTCTGCTGCCTTTTCCTCTCTCCATTGATAATAGAATAAGCTGAAGATGATAAATTTTCATATATAACCATTTGAAAACCTAAAAAGGGGTGAGTCTGAGCTGTGGATGTTCTGTGATGTGTGGGCACAACCATGACAACTCATTTAGTAGTGCAGTAACTTGGGCATTTAAAAAATAATTTGATCAACACACCTGCAGAAAACATTCCTGCATCAAAAACTCATTAACGTTTTCTAGTTTGGTTGAATAATGTTACAGAACTTTCAGAAACCAGTAGCCAGGAACAAAATATTTAAAGGTAAAGTTTAAAAGGAAATTCAATTCCCCTAAATCAGACGACCAAAATTAAAACTTTAATCTGTGCTTATAATGTCAGCTATAGTCAACAGAGATGAAGAGTCTGCTTCAGGGTGCGATTCATCCTACACTGCCTAGGTATATGTTGTAGGAGGAGATGACGTGTCTGCTGCAGTACCTAGCTCTCTGTTGATTAAGGTAGGGACTCCAGATGGCAAATTCAGATTACATACAGGACTTTTAGATTAATTACTTTGAGGTTCTCAAACCTGAGAGAAATAAACACATTATAATTCAATGAAAATTTGCTACATTACTAAGTTCTGAATATTATCATTACCTTGGCTGAAATACACAAATGGCTTTTTGGATTGAGTATCCAGGTTTGTATGTAAGACACTTGGAATTATCTAGGTAAAATACCCTGTAAATGTCAAACCTCTTTAAGTGCACAGTATTTCAAGATTGAAACAAGCAGATTCCAAAACTATGGAAAAACTTTACCCCTCGTCTTCTTTGTAGCTTACTTTTCTTCTGTGGTTCAGTCTAGGAGTCCTAGTCAAAGACAAATTCCTTGCTCTGTTTGTACAAATATATTATTAAAAAAAAAAAAAAAGATTCTTACTTCCCCAGAGACGTTACAATTTATGTAAAAGGTAAGAAACAACAGGACTTATAGGCAAATGGAAAGTAGGCATCTGGTTTGCTCATGGATCTTCAATTTCACTGTTTTTTAAAAACATTTTAATTAAAAAAAATGAAAGCAGCCTCCTTGTCTTAAGGTGACTGGCTATGGCTCTCACGAAATCCTTTGTGCCTTTTTTTTTTCCTTGAAAATGTCAGGGAGTGCAATAATAACAATTAATGATGATGACTGTTGCTTCTAAGCCAAAGACTGTGAGTTTAATAGGTTCATAAGTCCATTCCTCGCTGTGGAAGTTGATTTGTGACATCCTGTCACAGACCTGTTGGGCATTTTGTTAGTACTGGTACAGAAATACTTTATTTTCCCTGAAAAAAAGTAAAAATAATAAAAGTGATAAGAAACATTTTAAGTATTCTTCAACATTTAGAGGTGGGGCTTTTTACCTATTTTATAAGAAAAAAGAAATTAAGTGTGAATATATTTTATCAAAACACAAAAATGCAATGCTCTTTGGAAGAGAGACGTTAGCAAAGGTAAGTATAGTGATTAAAAAAGTATTTTTTTTCATAGAATGCAGGTGAAAACAACTCATCTCCATTGGAAAAATAAGAAATTTACAGATGTTAACATGAAATTCTGAGACCACTTCAAAATTTTTCTTCTGTTAGTTTGCTTCAATGCTATATTAAGTGCAGCTGTTCATGTATCTGTCTGTCTTGAAAGCTATTTTCTTGCCATCAGCTGTCTTTCACTTATAAAACCTACATAATTTTTTTATGTAGGTCCTGGTTTAATAGAAGACCATTGGATGTAATTGCATAAAGGGTGATGGGCTGAGAATCCTGTCATTGACCTGAAGACCTCAATGACTTGCAAACTTCTTATAGGCTCAGCTATTAAAGAGACAGAATAATTACAATGTCAGTACAAAGACAGCTGAGTGGTTTTAAGTGGTTTGGTTTTGGTTTTTTAAGACAGCTAAACTAAATATCTTCCTCTAGTTAATCTTGTAAACTACCCCTTCAGAAAACAAAGCTAACCATATTTAAAGGCTGATTCATCTCACCTGAAGGTTACAAGCCAGGCATAAGAGATGTCCTTCTTTCTCCCTCAGTTACAGAAGAAGCCAAGGAGACTGAAAAGAAACATCACAATTCAATAGCAATATTGAGGTGAAATGGATCTCTTCTTCTACAAGCACTTCTTAATTTAATGGAAATAATACAAACTGAAAAAAAATTCAAACCCACCACTTAAGCAGTCTGTAAATCAGTATGATTTCACTGTTGCTGTTTAAACTGCGTTTTCAGAGGTTTCTTTACTTTTAAGTCTAAAAATAAAACCTTGATTCATTCTTCAGTTTTGTCTAAGTAAAATGATTCAGCTGGTACACATAAAATCAATATATGTAGGAATAATAATAACAATTATTGCAGAATAATTTTGATACACTCTTATTTTTACTTTTTTTTTTAAATAAAACTGGACTTCAATTCCGTGACAAAACCATAAACCTTTTTTTCTTAGATGGAATTATGATTTACACCCTTATTATCAATAAATTTCTATAAAAGAAGGATTTTTAACTTTCATGGGGTCAGATAAAAATTTAAATAAGCTAGAATGAAGCCTGCATTTTTCTAGACACTAAATCACAAGTTATTTGAAAGCATTTTTGTCTGTCATTTACTTTCAGCGTCACTTAATTGGAATAGCAAATAAAGCTTTACATTCCTCCATGTCACCACTATAATGCTCATGACTTCTTTCAGAGAATGCAGATGCTGTCTTTTCTCGTTAGCTACCTGCTTTTCGTCGACTACTTTATGCAGACAAATCACTGGTGAATCTTTATAGGAGTCCTAGATTTTGAAGTCAGAAGATATCACTGGGTTTATTTAGTTTAGCCTCCTTCATAGCACAGAACATAGGATTTCTAATTCCTGCTTCAAGTCAATAGCAGTGCTTTGTAGAGAATAATCTTTTAGAGAAAAACAAAATCCAATCCTGTTAAAAAAAATTCCAGCAATGGAGAATCCAATATAAATCTTTCTTTCCTCTTGTCCACTAGATCAGCTCTGTAGTATTATTACCTTAATTTTTATTTTTATATTTTTACTGTGGTAGTTCCCCATTTTGTAAATGTGACAAACATGCTTTGCTCCTAAATATATTACTTGTTATTAGCTACACTGAAAATACACACCAGGCTTAGACACAAAATCTATTATTGCATGTCAGCTGATCTCTACTGTCTGTTCCATTGTGTACAATAAATCTGGGTTAAACATAAGATAAGCTGAGTTTGCTTAGCCCTCTTTTCACGGAGCTAAACTAATTTGAACAGCCTTGAACAGCCTTGATTTTCTGCAGGGTAGACTACTCCCATGGATAGTTATCATGAATCAGCTGACTTGTTATATGTGATGCCAGAATAACTTGTTCATATATCTGAGTCTAATAGTATCCTTGTCCCTAGATTATTGGAGACAGAGATCACTGTGTATCAGTGGCGTGTATTCTTCATTATTTATCATTCCTTTAGCTTTTGTATCAACTCCAAGCTTTACTGGTAATGATTTTATGTTTTCTTGCACCTTGTTGATAAAATGTTTACTAGCATAGAGCCAAAAATCAATCCCAGGGAGACCCCTGTCAGAACACACCTTATTAGTATTAATTCCCAATTTGCAATTACATTGTGGGACATAGTTATCAACCATTTCTTTAATAATTCAATGTGATTTGAAAAACAACGGGGTTTTAACATTTTTAGTTTCTTGTATATAAGTCAACTTCTTTAAGAGTTACATTATTATTCAACATTATAACTTTATTGAACTGAATCAGTTCTCTCATCAAAGCATTGACATGAGCTGGTTTGAAAAGGTTTATTTCCAACCTGTGCATATTCACTAGCATTAATACATTACTTTCCTTTAATTCATTGTTAATTCAGGCTTGTCTCAAATGGTCCATCATTTTGCTTCAAATCTAAATGAAACTTCTAATTGCTTAGATTATCCTATTTATTCTTCCTTTAAAAGTTTGTTAATATACATTCTTTCCATTACACTCCTGGCATGTCCTGAAGTTTTAAAAACTGAATTAAATCTACTTAAATGGTTTGGGTAGCTCCTGACCCAGCTCTTTAAAATTCTTAAATACAAATTTACTGAGTCCTAATGATTTAAAAGGGAATCTCACGTGAACCCAATACAGTTTGAATAGGAAGTTATTTCATCATGATGTGACAATCAAGTACCAATCAGAATACTTCACTGACAATTTCTAGGTTTTCTATTTCCATTATAGGTATTTCTACCAATCCATGCGCTACCATCCCAGTGTCCTGTTGTCACGTGCAATATATACTGTTTTGAATGACACATTCTCATAGACTTTGAAATGGTAATTGTTCAGACAACTTTGTATTAGCAGTTACAAATCAAGGTGTCTTCACTGGAAGAACTTACCTTTCATGTGAGCTACATAAGTGAGTTGTAGAATTCCCTGGAGAAGAGGGATGTAGTAAGGGCTTCTAACTCTTTTGATAATTAACACAAAAAATCATATCAAGCGATTGCCCCAGCAGAATCTAATCTCTGCTTCCAGAGCTGGGCTACCAGCTGTTTCCTTCAACATCGTAGAAAAGGAAAGGGAAGGCAAAAATAGGGTGAAAAGGCACCTGTCTTCAATACTGTTCGTGGTAACAAAGAGATCATATCATTACATCTTCAGTCACATCTGATCAAGCCACTGTAATGATATCCCCTACTGTCACTCCCATTCCTTGCTCATCATTTTTACAACTGTGGTAGTTATGCTACCTCTGGTGCTGTTTGCCATCTAGAATTACTGTTGGGGCTGCTTCAATCTCTGTTGTGCTGTTAATAGTAAATTTAGCCATCTGAGTAGATCCTCATATTGGTACTTAATGGCTTCTGAACTAGTTCCCACTGCAATAGAATTGCTTTGTTGCTGTCTAAGGACATGGAGAACAAACACACATGCACACAACTTCCAGGGAGAGCAGCCAGGGACCATTTGCAAGATCACCCTTTGTTAACCAGCCAAGGAGCAATAACTCTGTGATCAGCATGAATGTGGAAACCAGCTGATATTCAGAGGCTTAAATCGTTGGAACACTTAGCGGGCAAGGATAAACCTTAACTTCTGGTCTTTCACTGGAAGTCCATGGCATCTTTCGTGGCAATTTGCAAATCTGAAGTCTTTTCTTTTTAGATAAGACACCAGATTATAATCATTCAGAAGGTCTGTGTTCAATACAGACTTGCAGCTGCAATCTTGCTGCTCACTAACCTATGCCCATCAATAAAATGGAGATAATGATGCCTCCTCTACCTTCGTTATCTATTTAGATCATAAACTTCATTACAGAAAGTTGCGTGTGGGATTTTGTCTGTTTGTTGTATTTTGTTTTGTTTTGATACTCTGAGTATATACAGAACAGGGCTCTGATCAGTTGAATAAGTAATCATACTCTGCTAAGAATATTAATATCACTGCATGGCCTCATCATTTCTTTGTCTTTCTCTGGAGTCTGCAGTACTGCATACATGTTGAATATCTTATGTATCCCTCTCTTCTTACCTTCCCCAGAAAAGAAAACTTCAGAAGTATTTTCATTTTGTTGATTTTATCAGAACAATTCTATTGGGCAATATCTGAAATCATAAACCGCAAACTGGGTGAGGAGATGGCAGGTAATATGTATAGCCATGTATTTATTATGTTTTTCCCAGTGACTGCACACATGTTGAAAACCAGAAACGTACCTCAATTTTAGACAGTAAATATTATTTAAAATGTCATGTAAGTTCAATCAGTAATTAGTCAGTAATCAAATCAAGCCAGTCATTCCAGATTCTCATTTGTGTAGTATATATTTGGTCCTGTGCTTCATGACTGACGTTATCTGAAAACATGCAAATGAAAACAATCAACTCAGTTGTATATGAAGTACAGGAGGAAAAAAGGAACTCTCATTTCATACCGTGTTTACCTGTCATTTTGAGGGATTGCCTAAGTTGTGGAAAAACTTTTTTTTTTTTTTTTCCAATTCATAGAATCATAGAATGGCTTGGGTTGGAAGGGACCTTGAAGATCATCTAGTCCAACCCCCCTGCCGTGGGCCACCCACTAGATCAGGCTGCTCAGGGCATCATCCAACCTGGCCTTGAACACCTCCAGGGATGGGGCATCCACAGCCTCTCTGGGCAGCCTGTTCCAGTGCCTCACCACCCCCTGAGTAAAGAATTTCCTCCTAACGTCTAACCTAAATCTCCCCTCTTTTAGTT
>JAVKLA010000074.1:75929947-75942398 GCA_034782735.1 Sagittarius serpentarius
AACCAATTCTTTATCCATCGAATAGTCCACCCTTCAAATCCATATCTCTCCAATTTAGAGATAAGGATGTGGTGTGGTACCATGTCAAAGGCCTTGCAGAAGTTCAGATAGATGACATCCATTGCCCTGCCTTTATCCACTGATGCCGTCACTCCATCATAGAAGGCCACCAGGTTGGTCATGCAAGACCTGCTCTTGGTGAAGCCATGCTAGCTGTCTTGGATCACCTCCTCATCTCACATGCGCCTTAACATAGATTTAAGAAGGATCTGTTCCATGATTTTCCCAGGCACAGACTTGAGGCTCATCAGCCTGTAGTTCCCTGGGTCTTCCTTTCTCCCTTTCTTGAAAATGGGAGTGATGTTTCCCTTTTTCCAGTCACTATTAATAGAGTACTCTGCCTTAATGGTAAGCAGTGAAAAATATTCCAGCTTTTTCAGCATTTGCTACTGTGTTTTATATTTGCATTTTTTTCTTCTAGTCTTCATCTCTGCAACAACTCCATTTACCTTGAATGGCACCACATAAAACATTTCATATTACATCAACTGTGCTTCTCTCAACTGTTTTCCTATATAAAAGAAACAAGTATAAATCTTGTTTCTACCCAAATGCAATGTAAAGAACATGGCTATCTAATGGATACAGCTCTGCCTGATTTTCTGCTGGGGAACAAATTAATTTACTAGGAAAAAAAAAAGAAAATAATTAAAAGTAACACGATGTCACTAAAGAAATATTTAGACTACTGCTGTACACTGTTACGTTGTTCTTCTGTCATTTTCATTGTTATTAGTCTATTTTCCTATAGAGGTCTGTCTTTAGTCCTCCTAAGAACACATGAACTAATTGACCAGATTTTACTTAAGCTGACAGGGGGGTAGCCAGCTCGAAGATACTATTTCCTATAAAAGTCTCATGAGAAAAAAAATAAAAACAAAGGAAAAAAAAAGACTGGTCGAGAAAAGGAAGTCTAGTTGTACCCTACTGGTGGCTATTAAGGAAATAGTGGCAGATACTTGATCCTTATTTACACATCAATAAATCCATGTGGGAACATACTAACAGCAAGAAGGAAATTCAGTTTATCCATGCTTTCTTGGATTATATGGGTTTTGTTGATCCTGCCTTGGCACAAGTATTTTAGTACATGATCTGTTGTGGTCCCTTCATTCAGATATTTCTGTGATGGCTGTTACAGGCAACTGATGAGTAGGATTATGCTTTTCCCATAATGGTTGAGAAAGGAGGATTTGGGCCTGAAATACCTTGATCAAGACTGGTTGAGCACGAAACAACAAGGGAAATAAACTGCTTATCAAGAACATAAAGAAATTAAATTTTTGAATGGTTTGCTTATGTGTATAATCATCACTGTTGCTGTAAGTGAACTTGTGTTTATGGATTTGTGTTTATACAAAAATAGAAAACGTAAAGGCAAAAAAGAACTGCATCCTCAGAAAGGATATAGAAAGTTAGGTGCAGAAAAAAGACAACAGGCTTGGTTATACACACACACACAAAAAGTTTAAAAAAAGGTTGAATGTCAGCTTTTTCTTAATACAAAATCATACCAGTTCTTTGGTACATAAAATATATTTAAACAATAACTTATGTAAATTGCTAAATAAATAATTTCTGTACAAGAAATAGAAACGTTCTGCAGTTTATTGAGACACCTAAATTGTGTTACATCTGTACATGCAATAAAGAGAAGGAAAAAAAAAATATTTCCTTCTCAAAGCTGGATGAGTAGCCCAGATAAAAATTGAATTGTTCTCCAGATATACCTGTCCTTCTCCACTAACTATACTCTGGGACAAGAAGACTTTTAACTTCAATTTGTTACTGGCCTAATGCCAAGGTGAGATGAATAAAAGCCAAACTATAAAATTAGGTTTGATTCCTTCATTAAAGCCAGTAGAAAGTAGAGAAATAATAATGTTATAAAAGTACAGTCTCCAGGGTAAATTTGTGCTCTTTCAAGTCTCCAAAGAAATAGGTTTTGGCTTAAAAAACATCCATATATGTTGGTTTTGTCATGGTCTCAAAACATTGACTTCAAAACAGGACCCATTTTCCATCACCTAACTTAGAGTCTTTGATTTTTTCTCAAAAGAATAGTACATACTAGCTCAGAAATTGAAATATTTTAATTTTTTTCATAAATTGATCACAACAACAACCTTTTATTTTCTAATGGGCTCAATTTAAAGTCTGAAACAATGTAAAATTCCAGTTCTTTTTTCCTTCTTTTTTCATACAGTTTGGTATTAAATTCATCATCCTCCAAAGAATAACTGTGAATTCTAACATGTCTTATTTATGAGGTTAAAAATAGATCAATATGGTACTTAACTGGAGTATAAGCCATGTGGTAGCCTGATGCCAAGTTCAAGGATGGTCTTGTTTTATCATCAAGCTCCCCAAAGATAAGAGCTAGTTGGATTCTGGTTTGGGACCCAGGCAAATCCATCATTTCATTATGAATATGTCGCACATCTTTGAGTAACCTTGACCAAGGGCATGGATGCCTGAAGAAGTTACCAATAGCTAAGTTTTGGTGCTGCAATTTTACATTGTATCTGCTGCTGCAGGGTCACTATCTGTAGGTGCTTTTTTTCTAAGTGGTATGTGCACTTAGGGGCACCTGTAGAGCAGTCATAGAGCTTTGTTGACTCAGATCATGTTTTTTCACCTACAAAACACAGATAACCATGATTTTCTATGAGGTGTTTTGAGTGTACTCCTACAGCGTATAAGATAAGTAGCTATTATTATTGCTGTTAATACATTTGCTGATGCATTGAGCAAAATCTCTGCAGATGTGTGAAATTCCAAGAAAAGTAAATCTCTCACTCCCTCTAATAGCTGACCTTTTCCTTCACTTTTTTCCTTCATTAAAATGAAAGCAGTATAAAAAGGTCTGATCAGGATTGTAACTGCAAAGAAAGTCAATAGGAGCCAGTCATTTAACTTCTTTAGGCACCTTTGAAAATCCCAGCCTGACATCACTACAAATTAGCTGAACCAGAGCAGGGTTTTTTTGGTAAGTAATATGAGAGTCACAAAGCACTTCTGCTTAACAAATGTTTCCTTTTCGTTACAGAACTCTCAGACTTTTTTTGAGCTTGATTCTCAACATGGATTTTTCATATGGAACAATAGTTATCACACTGACAGTTAACACAGTAATGAACGATTAGGCAGTAATTTATCTGCTACAGTGTATAGCTCCAATGAGATGAGACAACTTTTTTTAAGATTTCTGGCAGGGTTTTTTGGGTCTTTGTCAGTTAATTTTTATTCACATCTGGCTGTAGTTACACTGGACTACTGTGTTATGCAGAATGAACAAAATTTCACTGACTTAGCTTGTTGTTAAAGGAATACATCCATTCTGAGTTTTTTTCTCCAGATCCTATTTATCTGAATCCTACTACCAGAGCATCCAGTGTGGATTAGCTCCATAAAGGTTTTAGATGTTGTCACTTAATAAAATGCAGAATTAGGCATTTAGGTAATGTATCTAATGCATGGGAAGAATCAGACACCAAGAAAGCAGTACATAAAGCTGAGATGCTACAGTAGGAAATGCACAGGGTGAAATGAGATGTTGATTTCAGAGCTGTGGTGCAGACATTTTGATCTGGTTTAACAGAAATGTCTGTTAGAACTGCAGCTCATTCTTGAGCTTGCTGTTAAAAAAATAAAAATCTAATGATAGACATTAGAGGTTGACAAAATCTGAGCAGGACACCCATCCTTTTATAATCAAAAGAAAATCGGGAATACTTTTCATCTGACCTATCTTGTTTGCCCATCTTAGGATGAAATGAATAAGTCTTTTGCACCTCTTTCCATTGACTTTACAGGATGACTAAGCCATTTTAAAATTCATAAATCTGGGCATATGAATGCTCCCTTAGTTCACCAATTCTAGGCTAGCTCCCTAAATCTGTCCATGGTATTTCCACGGGGTCACCTAGGGAACCCTAAGAAAGCTTCCAAAGGTAGATGCAATCAGTTGCCCTCCAGCAGTATCTGTCATAGACCGTGTAGAGAGCCTACATGACTCCTCCATTGAAGAATTCTACAGAAAAATCAGATTAATGCTTTCCCACTTTATGAATTCCACTGGAGTTTAATGGAACTTACTAACCATGTCACTAAAAGGTTGGTTGGTTATGTGTGTCTACCACAGAAGAAATACAGATGTTCACGGTAGAAATTTAGAAGTCTAAGAAATTTTGGTACCACAGTGTGAATGTCTAATAAAGGTGTTCTGAAGAACGAAACTTTGGAGTTAGGTATCTAAAATATTAATTTTAGTTCTCAGCAGTACTTACTCAAAGGATCAAACAACTCTTCAGTCCTACATCTTACTAGTATCAACAGCCCTTTTGCACTTACATACTATTACGAATCTAATCGCCCCTGATTTGCCTCAAGGTCTGGTTTATAGCAATTAACACTGGCAATAAGATAAACAATTAAAATGTAGGTTATTATTAATGATTCAATACATTAACATTATTTCAAGATCTCCTTCTATTAAAGAAGCATTAACCCTTCTATGATCATGGTCCCAAAAGTCATCTTTTTTAAGAAAAAAAAATAAATCTTCTGCAAGCAGCCTTTAATGATGGATATGGCCCTAAGTCATTCACTGAGCTGTTTTATTACTTGTCTTTAAGTCTGATGAGTTCAAAGCAGATGTGCATCACTGAATTCTCAATAAAAGGCCACTGCTTGTCCTGCTGAATAATAAGAACTGCTAATGACACCAATTAAGAGCTGTAAATGTCATTTACACTTGTTTGTTATTTTTCAAGTCAATAAGGCTATGGAAGGCAGAGGAGCCTGAGATCACTTAGACTGGAGCAGTCTAAGGGGACATTTTAATTGAAATATTACATAGCGTAATAATAATTAAAAAAAAGGTAATGGAGCAATTACATTTGCGATTGGGTCTGTTGCAGAAGATACTTCAGTCATGATTTTTTCAAGAATTATGAGCTATAAAGAAATAAAAGTCTAAAACTGGGGGGGGGGAAAGGAAAAAAAACAAACCCAAACTCCAAATCCACATAAACCCAAATCAAAACCCCTACTAATTGCAAAGGATTAAAAGTAAATCTGTTCTAATACTGATTTCCTGCTCTACACTGCATTAGCTCATAGATATCAGGTTTGATATACATGTTCAAACACACAGCTGGGATCTAGACTGAGAAAGAATCTTAGTGCACGCTCAGAGCAACTAGGACTGATGACGACACTAAAGCCACATTTAATACTATATTGCAGAGTATTGATAATAGGTGTTCTGAATGGAAATTAGTCATCTGGAATCTGATGTGTTTAGTCACAGATCTAGTTCCATATCTCAGGCTTGGAGAAGCTTTGTTCATAGGTACAGGGATTCCACATCAGTTTTGCCATCAAAACTTTAATTGGAGCATGCTTAAGAACACTCCTTTGGAATTGTCTTGGAAGGAATAGGAAGCAAATGAGTAAAAAATGGAAAATCTTAAGCTTCATGGCCCAAATATGTAGGGCGAGAATAACAAATGTAATTCACGACTTGTCAGCTTGTGTAAGCACCTAACCTCATCAATTATATGTCACAAATGTACTCAGAACTACTGCTCAAGCGGCTCAAAGGCTACCTGCATTCCCATGGTACTTTTATTTCTCCTGTTGGTCCCGTCCAAGGTCTCAACAAGCTGCAAAGTGCTGCCTTCATAGTCATGACCTTTAAACAAGGAGCTTCTTTATCTGTCTTGCATAAGGATCCCAGTGCTGTGGTCATGGATCCTGTTCACAGAAAAAGTGTAGGACAAGAACTGCATCTGTGTCCCCACATCACAGTAGGTCAATGGAGGATTTTGACCTTCTGTATGAGAAACATTGACTAAAACAATTTTCTAGAAACAGAAAAATATACTTTAATATCTTACCACCCAATTGACTGCCCTCTTCACTGACTCATACAAATAATCTCTCTCTTTTTCTCCTTATCTCTTTATTGTGGGCATTAAGACATGAGTATGAATCTGATTTGAGAAACACAAATTGGAGGCAAAGCAGAGTGAGGATTCAGACTTTTACCAAAGAAATCTGAAGACAAGTTCCTTAGCCAATAGGTTGCTAATTAATTTGGGGAGGAATTTATCTTTCTTTTCTCTTGTTTTCAGGAGAGTACAGTGCTTTGCTGTGGCCAGTAAGTAATATGTTCTTTCCAGTCTTTCTTCCCATCCCACTCTACCAAAGCTGTCCTCACACTTAGCCGAACTAAACCTTTACCTTTTAAGGGCTTTATCGCTTCCAAGTGTAAGACCTTGGTTGTTGAATTTGTGTTGAGGTTGCTTCTAAGCATGTAGGAAGCTTGGAAGAATCTTTATTAAGAACAGCTTTTACACTTTTAATATCTTTCAAAAATCTGTGAAAGATTTGTTCTAAGTAATGCATAAAGCCATAGGTACAAAATAATGAATGGCATGGAAAAGGTTATTATTGTTCTCTGTGAGCAATAATAGAAGAATCAGAGGCATCAGCTGAAACAATCATATCAGTTCATAAATATTTTAAAAGTAAGGAAAAGAAAAAGAAAAAAGAAAAAGAAAGAAAGAAAAAGGAAAAGAAGAAAGAAAAATAAAACATGGTTACATGATTTCTAGCTAAACTGTGCCACTCACCGCATCAGGGTACTGTGGATGACAGATGTTCACATGAGTTCACAGACTCCTTGAATCACAAACTGCTGAGCGAGAAAAGCATAGCTGCAAACTTGCCTATATTTGTACTCTTCCCTAGGTACTGTTACTGGCTATTTTCAGGGGCAGGCTACAGGTCTAGATTAAACTGTTGTCTCACTTGGTATAGTACTTACAACAGGATTATGTTCCTAAGTGTCAGGCAGCCCAAACCTGAACAGCATCCCAGCAAAATGCTGTGGTGATGATTTTTTTATTTCCCAGTGTTTTTCTTCAGGGTGGGGGAGAATCCAGACAAACAACCAGATAAACAAAACACTTCTACCTTTGCAGACTACCATTCCATCTACATCTGTCTTGTTGTACTCCCACCAACTAGTAGTTATTGAGTGCTTTTCAATTGGCATTTATGACTGCCTCTAATGGCTTGCTTGTACATGAGGCTTGCATATCCTAACTAAATATTCAGTGATTTTTCCTTATTCTAATGTCCTTAATTAGATTTATGAACTCTTTACTATGTTTTATGTTGATGAGGGACTGAGAATAAAATCCCAAAATGCTCACTCTAATAAAATATCACAACTAACCAACTTGTGCTTTTGCATGTGTTATTTCAGTGAATAATGAGCTTTAAATAATGTTCTGAATATGTTACTAAGGATGGGCTAAAGAAATATAGACTAGTGATCTATTACAATACATTAATAAATACACTGGTACATACAGTTCGCTGTCCGTAAGGAGTAATGGATCATGCTGTAAGAACAAGTTAACAGATAAGGGGCTTGAGGCTTTTTTCGAAAGTCTTGTATATAACTACCCATTCTATATAGAATAAATTAATATCTTGTCATTTGTATTCTATTTTGGCTTTTTTTTGGTAGTTCTTTGAATCTGAAGTAAATTATTGAGTGAGGTATAAAAACTGGTTGTAGTATAAGATAGCTTTGCCTTACATTTTCATACTTAGAACTAATTAGCTTTTTTTCCTAGATTAGATAGTGAAAATGTTTAAGCAACATAAACCATGGTAGCTGTCAAGAAGTAGTACTCTAATCAAATTGACATAAAACTTGCCTAAAAGCTGGTACCTTGTAATAATTACAAGAAAACTTACTATACCTATGCATTTGTCCAGGACATAAAGACTAAGATGAATTTTTCTTACTAGTATCAGATCACTTCAGTATGAATTCTCTGGGTACTGAGTCTGATAATGCACTGTGTAGGGAATTATGCCTTTTATTCAGGTGCAAGTGTACATTTTTCAGAATTATGTCCAGAGGTAATATATATCAACACACTCCTATTGACTTCGGTAGATCTGTTGTGACTGACATCAGCCCAGTTAAATAAGCAAAAGCATATTCTGCTGGCTTTTATCTTTCTATGAGTCATTGGTACTGTAAGAGAGACCAGGAGAGTTACTCTGTTTTGTGATGTCTTAGTGTGAGCAGGTAGTCATATCATTCCTTATTCTACCAAACAGAATCATTTTGTGAACGCCTGCCATCATTCCTCCTTCCTTCTTTTACATGACTCTTGCTGGCTTTGCCAACCGACTTGAAACACTCAAGTCTTTCCACTGACTCCATTGTGCTTTGTGTAAGAATCTATAATGATGTGCTCTTTCTGCCAGAGACCATTTTTCACTGTTTTCTGAATAGCCAAGTGGATTCTGGATGTTGATTAAGGCACGTTGATGTTCCTGAACCTGTTACTGCAACTAAAATGATCTTGTGAAATTAAAGCGACATACCAAGGGCAGCTGGTAAAAAAGCGTCTAAGAAATTCCCTCCGGAATGCCAGAAGAGTACATATATACTTTTCTACTCACACTGAACCATATACACATACAGAGCAACAGGTTTCTTTCCAGTGTTGTTCCTAACTTACAGAAACACAGTTTTCCATTAACATATATCTCAAAAAGTAGACAATAAAAGCTTGGAAACTTGCATTCATGTATATGTAAATACCTGTGTTTCTAAACTCCAAAGCAAGACCAACATCAATCAAACCTGAGCTCAAGGGTTCAGGTGTCTGATATCCAAGTTCTAGCTTGATGTACAAGTATGATGTTAGTTCACTTTTACACAGAAATTTTGTGTTAAAGTGTGAGACAGTAAGTAAGCAAAAGCCACAAAAGGTAAGAAAGGTTAAAAGAGTCAGAGTGTAATTTTTAAGACAGAAAAATTATATAAGGATTCAAGACACAGAAAGTTAAAAACCTGTAAGTAAAACTTAAAAAAAATCAAGAAGTGGCAATCTAGCGTTGTTGAGATACTCATAAAAGCAATGGAAGCCAATCTTTGCCCAAATGACTGAGTAAAGGCTCACCAAATTTATTTTTTCGTAGCAATTAATGCCTTCCTCATTCGATCCTTGTATCTTTTTCACCTATTAACCAATAAATAATTACATTTAGAATTATAGAATAGAATCATTGAAAAATCCAGACTGGATGTCTGGAGATCTGGTCCAACTTTCTGGTAAAGGAAGGGCCTTTGAACAAGGGTGCTGTCAAACTGAATTTGCAATGAGGCGGATTCCACCGCTTCTCTGTGAAGCCTATTCCACCATTTAATTGTTCTCACTGAAAAAGGGTTTTCCACCTCCCTTCGTAAATCAGGTTTTGCAGTCCCTTAACCATCTTGGTTGGTGGTCCTACTCAGGACTCTATTTTTTTATGAGCAAAAATTAGGGCCGAGAGCAAACTAAAGCTGAACACAGTGTTCCAGGTGCATCCAAACAAGTGCTGACCAGAGTGGAATAATCACATCCCTCTATCTGCTGGCTATTCTCTTGCTCATGGAGCTCAGGAAACAGTTTGCCTTCATAGCTGCAAGAGCATTCTGTTGACTTATGTTAAGTGTGGTGTCCCTCAGGACCCTAAGGTCCTTTCAGCAGAATACACCTAATTGAGGCAGACCCGAGCCTGTACTGCTGCTGCTTCTGTCCTAGCAGCAGGATTTTACATTTATCTCATATCAAAACTTATGCAGCTCTTGTTGGCCCAGCCTGGTGTGTAACCTACTTATAAAGTTTCTTTGCTCAAAGCAGTAGTTCTCTAAATCCACGTGACCTGTGGGGGTGAGGGTGTTTACAAATGAGAGAAATCACAGTTAAAATTCACATTTAGTATAGTCTATTTGTCACATATCCAATCTGAGATACTTTTAAAGGATTCTTAGCAAATTCTGAAGTTTGCCATAATGTTAGGTGATAAGATACAGCCTGTGCTCTGTGAAGACCCTGATTGTGAAACGGGGTAAATTTTTACTGTATCCTCTTTGCATTCAGAACCACAACTTGGGAGCTCCTGAGCCAGTCACTGTCTCTTTCCCTCTTTGCTACGCACAGCTATCTTTAAGTTAAGCCATTTACATCATTCTTTGATATTTTCTCCTGTATCAGTCTCACCCAGTGTCTCCCAGTTCAAACTGATCACTGCTTCCAACTTATGTTCTGTAATTAGGAGGTGGGAGGATGATGAGGATGACTGATCTGTCAGCTCTGTGGGGTGATCTGTTAGCTCAAAGAGGATTTTTCATACCTTTCCAAAATCCCCAGATAAGAGCAGTGAGAAGTGCAGGGAGTGTTACTTTTCTTCCTGAAGTTCGTCCTGGATTACATAGAAATCCACATCTCCCTTTCATAGGTGTGTTGGCATGAAAATACAGCCAAAAAACAGGCCTCAGAAGCATACAGATGGTCAACTGGAACACTTTCCTTTGGAAATAAATAACTTCCAAGTAGAAAATGTGTTTTAGTCAACACTGTCTTGATTTTGACAATTTTTCTTTTGCTTTTCCCAAATGACATTTCAAACTGAACAAACACCACATGTTGAGAGCCACATTAAAATATTGCATTTCAAAGTGTTAATTTGACTTCAAATGGCATGTAAAATGGACAGTTATTTCACAATAAATAGCAATTTGGCACATCAGAGTTGGACAGGCTGAAATATCAAAATTGTTTTACTTGCTGGATTTGCTTCTCATGCAAATACAGAAACTCTTATATTTGGGGGGTGTCGCTCTGAATTGATCTAAAAAAAAAAGACATAAGAACCCCAAACCACTTTCTTCTGTGTAAATTTTCAGTGATTTCAACTCTGTCCCAATCTGGAATGAAAGTAAATGTGAAAATACTGGAACATCAAAACATTGGGACAGAGATTTTATTTTCTGATCATTTCTAATATGTGCATATACAAAAATGCTCTAAAGCAAGTTTGCCATTTTTAAACCCCAAATGACCTGCAAGAGCTTTTGGAAAAAAGCAGAATGCATCAGACTTCATGTTTAAGGATTCTTTTATAATATAATGTTTGGGGGTTTTCTTAGATTTTATTGATAGTGGCTGGAGTATTACAGCAATGGTTTTGCCAAGGAAGCCACAGTTTATTCCTTGTGAACATTTCATGACTGAGCACAGAGGTATAAACAAGACCTTTGCAGTCTGTGCTTCTTATATGAGGTCTGTCCTGCTCTCAAAGCACCAATTCTGTATTTATATGTGTATAATATTAAAGCAATAGTCTTTGAATCAATATTTATAAATGAATGTTAATCTTTTATAGAGGATTCATTAACAAAATCAAAATTTATTACATCACAAAAGTTAGTCCTGAGATACTATATTAGTCAATCTTACAGTCCCAGCTGACTATGTAAACAGTGCAGATCTGTTACTGCAACCTGCATAAATATCCAGAAAATAATGTATTTTCTCTGTTTACTTTTCCTTAGGATAAACAGTGAAACAGTAAAAAGAGGCTAAGACACAACAGGGGATGCAAAACAGACAAGCTGCAACAGCCTACATGGGAGGATATTACAGAATTACAGTTGTTGTTGCAATGGCTACCAGCTGTGCATCTGGAATGAGCAGGTTTGGAGCCCAGGAGTTTTTAATACAGGAAAAAGTTTGCCTCAGATGCTCACTCCTTTACATTTTTATTTCAGTCTTTACTTCAAATGTTTTAAAGAAGAATATTCCAACAACTCCAGTTATTTCTGTTGTTCTTCTTGTTAACTACTCTGACAACAGCTACAGGCAGGTAGAAGCATATTAAAATTCGTGTTGCTAATATTTCAGATCACTGCATTTGGTCACTGAGGGTTATCTTCGTGCTTTTTTGTGCTGCTTTTGCAATGACAAGGAGAGAAAATTTTTGGATCAACGAGCTCTGCAATTGTCCCTTTACTGTTATTGATCCTTACACCAACCACACAAACAAGGCATTTCACTGAACCAGATTTCACGTGCCCTGACTCTAGAAGCTGCAGAAGTTTCCTGGATTTTTTTTCGAGGGGATGTGTTCATCCACATGAACATCCCCCTTGTCAAGACCTAGTCAGCCTCCAAAGAACCATCTCTTGTTGCGGTAATTGAGACTGCAGCCACTCTAAAACAAGAGCTTTCAATTAAAGAAGGGTGTTCAGGAGCGTACCTCCATGCATATGATAGCAAGTGACAGCAAACTCAGATGGCATAATAACTGTAATTCTGGCTTTTTATCACTTTTAAGGGCTTGACTTAGCATACCTGTTCATTGCAGGTAATGAAAAAGTTCTGAAAAAGCAAAGAGGAAAAAAGAAAATGAGAAATGCGGTTATGCTGTTCTTAAGGTGACAATCTTGTGTGGTGGGGTTTTGGTAGCAGGGGAGGGGCTGCAGGGGCGGCTCCTGTGAGAAGCTGCCAGAAGCTTCCCCGGCTCC
>JAVKLA010000074.1:75942929-75956238 GCA_034782735.1 Sagittarius serpentarius
CTGCCCCTGAGGAGGAAGGAGCGGCAGAGACAAGGTGTGGGGGACTGACCCCAACCCCCATTCCCCGTCCCCCTGCGACACTGGGAGGCGGGGAGGAGGGAGAGAAATTGGGAGTGGAGTTGAGATGGGAAGGAGGGAGGGGTGGGGGGAAGGTGTTTTAAGATTTGGTTTGACTTCTCATTATCTTTGTTTTGATTTGATTGGTAGATAATTAAATTGATTTTTTTTTTTCCCCAAGTGGAGTCTGTTTTTTGCCCATGACTGTGATTGGTGAGTCATCCCACCCTGGCCTTGTCTCGACCCATGAGCTTTTCATTATATTTTCTCCTCCCCATCCCACAGTGGGGTGAGGAGTGAGTGAGCAGCTTCATGGTGCTTTGTTGCTGGCTGGGCTTAACTTGAAGTAAAGGAACTTGACAACTTGAAGTAAAGGAATAAAATTGGGCCAGATTATGATGCCATTCTCTATATGACACATATTCACCGGTAGCCTTTGATTTGCGATTCAGTACTCGTCCAGACTTTCACCTGGTCAGAGTGCACCCCGGTTACCACCTGGGATGCATGACCAAGTTGTCTTTGCGAGGAAACTAGGATGTTTTGGCAGAAAATCCAAATTCCCAGAACTCTTCCTGGTGGCACAGCCACGACAGACTTTCCAACCCAAGAAACTGGAAGCATGTCCAGTTTCCCTGGAGATCACTGTCGAAAGCCAGGATGACACAAGAATGAGACAATTTATCTGCTGATTGCTATCAGAAAAGGAATGAAAAAAACCTAACATTTTAGGTTCCTTTCCAGTCTCTGCGTATGAGCATATTCCAGTGGACAGAAACATTTGTTACCATTTTTTCCTCAGCTGGACCGGATCTATCCTGCACATGATATGAACAAGATTAATACATCCTAAGATGTTATCACAGTAACGATATTAAATCTAATATATTTTTTTAAGTAGCAAGCAAAAAAGTCATCAACAATTTCCTTAGTAATATTTTATCCACTTTCTCCAAATTTCATCACTCGGTTGAGGATGGCGAGTCTTTCAAGACTATGTCTTTTCAGGAGACAAGATCAGTCAAATTACATTGAATTTATTAGAATCAGATGATTTTTAAAGTTATTCTCAGAAGAAAGACTGGAGAACCAATATCTGACTTCTAACCTAGCCTGACTACTTTAGCTGTCGTCTGCTCTTACTCTACAAGCCGTCGGTTCCTTGTCCTCCATCTGTTCTTGGTTACCGCTTCCAGTATTGTTCCTAGAAGCAATCTGTGAAAATAACCATTCTCTAGTTCTTTCCCTTCCTCTCTTTAAAAACTTGGACAACTCAGATAATCTCCTGGCATTCTCCAGTAGCCCTTTCTTTAATTAGAAGATCAGCTGGCTGTATAGCTTTCTTCAGTGTATACTGCCAGCTAATGGCAACTTTATTAGGTATCTGCAGTGAGATGATGAGCCACCTGGGAGTATTAACACCTGGATTTACAGTCACAATGGTGGAGCATATTGAAGTCCTTCACTACACTGAATTACTCAATAATAGCTTTTGGAAACATAAATAATCAAGAAGCATCATTTTTGAAGATAAAAGCCAGGAACATGTCTGGCTAATTGACCATGATGGAGTTATAATAGTGAAATACTGCACACTTTTGGAGTAAAGTTCTCTATCAGGCTGCCTATATCTAAAGCATTGAGGGTTGGCAACTCTACCAAAGTTTATGGATAGTGACTCTTGCATACTGCTCCTGCCAATAAGATGCACATCAGATTTTACATTGCTCTAATCTATTGCAATTAACTGTGGCAATCTAGGATTAGATAATGTGAAACAGGATGAATTCAAACAAGATTAGCTTATAGAGAATGCCATCAAGATTGCTAATTCAGTTTGCATCACAATCCAGGAAAGGTCAGATCCCGGTAACAACAGAGTGTTTCATGCTGTTTCTCTATATTCACTTACAATAGTGCCGAAATCTATTTGTGTATTTTAAATCTTTTAACTCCAGCTGATTAAGAAAGTGCTCAAAGTTACATACAGATATAACTGCTCTCTTGCAGAGAATAGATTTAAGTGTGAGCTTTACAACTTGGCTGAGTTGAGACCTATATTTACTCAAGTTACTTCAGAGGATTTAAGGTGGTGAAAAATGCAAAATATAAAACTATAAAAGTCTCTATGAATATATGAATATATTTGAGTTCTAAATTGTATGTGCTTGTGCAGTGGTTTTCAAATTGAAGTTTTTGTTGCTTGCTTATTGTTGTTGGTTTGGATTGGTTTGGTATTTTTGGGGTTGAGTTGTTGTAAATTTGACTTTGGTTTTCATTTCCAAAATTTCGACAGAAAAAAAGTTGTAAAAATATTCATAGACTATCTAGTCACCTGTATAATTGATAAGCTCACCTCCCTTAAACTGGAAAGATTTTTTTGGGGAAAAAAAAACCCAAAACACCAAAAAATCCCTAAACTTGTTTTTTATTTGTATTCTTCATTTGCTATTTTTACTGTCAAAATTGAAAAACAGAAATAATCCTCCACGTTCTCTTTACCAACACCCAAAATTTCTATGTATATCTTTTCTCTAAATACCAACATATGGGAATAAAAAAAAAAATCACACAACCAGTAGATATTTAAACTTCAGGGAGTGTAACAAGTATCTCAACATACATAAACCAATATCAGAGAACTTATTTCAGTAACTATTTGCGAATAGAAACCACAACATTTTACTCACTGCCTCATGTAATTAACTGGTAAGGTACAGAATCACTTCTCCTTCTCTCCCCAACCGAACAAGTATTTAATTATTCATACAAAGTGAAACAGTTTCAACAGAACAAATATAAGAAATCCACGCTGAATATCTCATAGTCTGGTGGTTAGCACGCAGCCTTACATGTTCCCATTTCTTCTCCTCTGCACCACAGAGGCGGAAGACTTTTTTTCAGGCCTTTCACAATGCAGGTGAAGGCCCTGGCAGGTTGTGGGGGCTCCCTGTGCCTTGTCCCGGGGTGCCTGGGGCCTAGCAGCCCCTGGGCTCACAGGGGCTCACAGGCCCATCCTGACTCTGGCTTAAGACTGAGCCCTGAAGATGAGATGGCTGCTCTGTCAGTTCACCAGAATATCTGACTTCGGTGTAACTTGTATTCCTAGAAGCTTATTTATTATGCAAAGGAGATTCAATAAATTAAGTACGATTTGATCTTGCATCCTCCACAGCCTTTAAAATGCAGCAACCCACACTGCCTGCCTGTTACGGTGTCACGACTGCAGGAACTCCCCCAGGATGGCCAGGCAGGGCCTGGCAGCCAGGACCTGTCCCACCATCCTGGCCAGAAGAAGGGCAGCCAGGGCCAGCTGGGGCAGCCCCAGCCCCAGGCATCGGGCATCTCTCTGGGGATGGCGACAGGCCGAGGCAAGGCTGTGATGTCGGCCTGCAGGTGCACCCAACTTGGTGGGGCCCATGGCTGGGCTGGTCAGGGCTGTGGGGAGCTGGAGACCAACACCCTGCAGCCTCCGCAGGGCAGGGACTGACAGCACCCTGTGGGAGGCTGGGCAGGGACAGTGAGGCCTGTGGGTGTCTCAGTGCATCGATCTGCAGCAGAAAGCAAGTGTTAGGCATCTTTTAGAAACAGAAAATGAAATTAACTCTGTAACTTCAGGCAGGGCTGAACAGGACACAGAGCTCATTCCCAAAATGTTTACATAAATTCACCCTTACTCTTGCAAGCCCTTGCTGCTGTTTTCTCTACAGCTCCCAGGGTTATAAACTGCTCCATAGCCCTGTTTCCCAGGAAGGCCATACTGTCACCCAGTGACATACCCGTCACGGAAGGTCTGACTTGAAACAGTCATAAAACACATGTGCCTTAAAGCCTTTACACATGTGGTATTTAAAATCATATCTCCTGAAGTGTAGTGCAGTATTTTAGACTTTTTCATCCTGTCAACAGCCCTTACAAGTATCTGTTTGATCACAGATGCACTGTATGTGTATTGGCTGAGGGGAGAAAGATAGTAGTAAACTAATTAGAGCAACTAGGTTAATGGGTGTTCTTCCATATACATGCAAGTGTAAACCAGGCATGCCACGCTGTCTTGGGACTCAGTGTTTGGTTAAATGAGGCGATGCTGAATGGGATTTGAGACTGTGGGGATCAGATGTAGAAACAGGGGAAAAACCAGACTGAAGTAGGATACTGCAACCAGGCTAGGATGCTAGCTGCAAGCTACAGATACTGGGGAAGTAAGCCAGTGAGTGGTGTGGGTATTCTCCAAGGGCAACAATTACAGAGAGACAGTTAACTAAACACAGAACTCATTGGAGTGGTCATGGTAAACATTGTATACTTGTTGTGTGAATAAAATAATTATATAGCAACGTTATACCCAATTATTATTTAATCAGGCATGAAAAGTTATTCCTCAAACTGACAAACTAAGAAAGTGCCTGGATTTCAGTTAAACAGTTAGGGCATTTGTAATTTTAATTAAGGAACTGGACATGAGAAACACAAGTAGTGCAGAAATTGCTGAAAGGAATAATTAATGAACTACTAAACAAGGGGCATGAAGCTTTTTAGAGCTGGTGCCATTTTACTCCTTTCACTGCCAACCAGTTGGATAAAAATTTGCTTAGACGAAGGCATCCCAATTTAGACTCAAGGGACCTCGGTGTCTATTGGAATCAAGACAATCTAAAAACAGCTCTGTTCTGCTTCGAAAAGGTAAATGAACCTTCTGTGGAAAGCAGAAGTGTGAAAGGTTCAGAAGAAACCCATTACAAGCTTCAGCACACACTTGTGACAAGAATTGTGACTCTGTATTTGCAGAACACGGTCTCCCCTAGGGATGCCAACTAACCTGCAAAGTTAAAACACTGCATTTGCTTCAACTGTATAACTTCTCTCAGATGGTGGTCTAATTTTTCCCTGTAATGTTGTTCCTCATACAAATTAATATATTTTAGCATTCTTAAGAGCAGAGTTGTTAAAGGTTGCTGGTCAGAATGTATTTTATTAAGTTAAATTGTATCCTGCCATTCTGTTTTGTCAAAACGGAAGTATTATATACAAGTGCATTGGCTGCAATAATGTTTTCTTCAGGATAAGTTTTATTTTTCATTTAATCTTTTTTTTTTTCTTCCTTTGAAAGGGAAAGATGGGTGCCCATGTTCCTTTGGACATGAATCCAAAACCCAAATTGTTCATTAGGAACATAGATGTTTCAACACAGTGTGGAAAAAGAACAAGTTTCAAAACCTTGAAAGTTGCCTCAAAATGAAAGTGTCATCCTGTCGACAGCTCCAATTCTTTAAATTGTTTTGCCTGACACTTAGTAGAGCTTCCAGTAAATGGACTTCTTTGATCATATCTGAAGAATTATATGTCAAAATCGTGAAGCTCCTTGTTCACTTCCACTCTCTTTCTGTCTTGCTAAACAAACCTTTGTAGCTTGTTTTGCATGCTACTTATATTAGTATAGAGAATCAATATTGCAAATAGTCAAAATAATGCTTCAGTTGCTATCAGAATATTGTGATATATCCATACACACACATGCACACACACACATTAACATAAATGCGTAATTTTATATGTGCTCACTGCCTGGGTATATTTACCATCCATCCTCTGCTACTGGGGTTAACCCACAACACCAACTCGGTCAGTTATGGAACATGCTTCTGAAGTGCTCTCTTTGATAAACAGTACCTGCTGCAGATCAGACCCCACGCTTTTAGTCCTTCAGACTTCACATCTTTCACAGACTTTGGAGAGGGTTCCCAGAAAATGAATTCCAGGAGTTGTTTTTAAGAGTTAAGTAAGGGAAGCTGTTTGCAAAAGCCAACTACTAAAGAAAAACTATGCACTTACAAGAAAGCTTGCAAATTCTTACATAGCGGTAGGAATTATTTCTATTAAGCAGTATCTATACAAACTATTTCATTTCAGAAAGTACTCTCCTCTGACTATCACTAAAGGCCCAGGAGTAGAAGGGCAACTAAAGTAAAACAATTAGTGATATCTCATACTTCTGGAAGAAGAATATTTGGATGAAGGTGTTCCTACTTTTTCCCAGGGGTCAAAGATTTCCCACACTAGGCAGGATAGAAGGGTGTTACTGATTTTTATATACATAGCATTTAAAATAAAAAGGGGACACAATTAAGTCTTCTAATGTAAAAAATGCAAACTCAGCTTTAAAAACTGTTATGAATGGAAATAACTACAAGCACTGGCATCTCATTGGCTTTTTTTTTGTTTGTTTTTCCTGTTTTGTTTAGTTCTTCAGTACAAAGTCTGAAATACTGCATTAACAACTGGCTAATTTTGTCAGGAAGCTTCATTTTATGCTTTTTCTACATCTACTAGCCTCTGGATTCCTTATTTAGAGTTTGTCCAGTATAGATTCCTATTCACTTTGCCTGCAGCATCAGTTAATGAGCAGTGCCTTTATTCTAGAACAAAGTAAAGGAGTCATTATCACAGAAATTGTTTTCTGTTAGAGATCCAGGGCCTGGTCAAGGCAGGGAATTTGTTATATTTCCAGTGCTTAATTTTCAAGTCCTTTATTAATCATATACAAAGATAGAAGTAGAGGTAATTTTTGCATTTGACTGCTTTGCATTCACATGTGGACTACTGTAAGTGAACACACAAATCCTGCAAAACTTTTGTTCCATCCACATTTTACACTCATAAGCAATGGTTCGCAGGTATGGAGTGGCATATGCACTTAAACAAGTGTCTAGTTTTCATGGCGTGCCTGACCTTTCAAAAAACGAACAGAGGTGCATATAGATCCTATTACAAAGCTCAGAATGGAGCTCACAAATGCCATGGGAACCAACCCCCTAGTTTAGTTACTTTTTTTCATTTTGTTTTCCATGCAATACAAGGTGCAGTGTGCGTTTGTGGCCAGAAAGCCAATCGTATCCTGGGCTGCAACAAAACAAGCGTAACCAGCAGGCCGAGGCAGTTGATACTCCTCCTCTACTCCACCCTTGTAAGACTCTGCCCAGAGTACTGCATCCAGCTCTGGGTTCCCCAACATAAGAAGGACATGGACCTGTTGGAGCAAGCCCAGAGGAAGGCCACGAAGATGATCGGGGGCTAGACCACCTCTCCTATGAGGACAGACTGAGAGAGTTGGGATTGTTCAGCCTGGAGAAGGCTCCAGGGAGAGCTTCTAGGTGGCCTTCCAGTACGAAAAGGTGGCCTACAAGAAAGCTGGAGAAGGACTTTTTACAAGGGTGTGTAGTGATAGGACAAAGAGTAATGGCTTTAAACTGAAAGAGGATATATTTAGATTAGATGTGAGGAAGAAGTTTTTCACTGTGAGGGTGGTGAGGCACTGCAACAGGTTGCCCAGAGAGGTTGTGGATGCCCCTTCCCTGGAAAAGTTCAAGGCCAGGTTGGATGGGACTTTGAGCAGCCTGGTCTAGTGGAAGGTGTCCCTGCCCATGGCAGATGATCTTTAAGGTCCCTTCCAACCCAAACCATTCTATGATTCTAAATTAATCCAAACCCAGCACTACATACTTACAAGTTTCTAGTACCAGAGTTTTGCCTCTCTCCTCTCTAAAATATTGTAACCAAGCAACAGAACTCTCAGGCTATTTAACCAGTGATATAAAGTCATCATTTTGTTATATTCATTATAAACTGATGTCTTTCCCTCCAGCAGTTTCTTTTTTCATTATATACTTTCTCCGAGCCAGGATGAGTTTGACTGGTTTCCCTCCAGAAGGTAGCAGGGACTGCAAGATATTCTACATCTTGATGCCAGAAGCATTCAAGCATTATTTATTTTTTACTTTAAAAAAACAAATGGAAACTTGTAAAGTTTCTCACCAGTTCCCATATAGACATAAACAGCCTATCCTTCTCTCAATGTTCTTATCTTAAATCTATGCCGTTGCAGAATTTTAAAAGAACAGTCAAGTTGAAGAGTGTAGCAGCACAGCCAAGGGAGTGATAAAGGAGAAAAAGGGAAAGAGATGTAATAAGACTGGGTTTGAAAATGAAGAGGAAAAAGGAAATGCTTAGTCTAGCAGGTTAAAAAAAGGCTCAGTGAGGACAACTCCACCCAATTTGGCACAGATAATACAGCTGACTGGCTTGCCACCTCGTATGTACCAACTTTCAATCTGTGAATCTCTTTGGAGCCATAATGCTTAGCACTGCAAATCATACACTGAAAGAACCTTCAAATCTTTGGAACTTATTGACACAATTACCTTTGTGCTGCTGAGCTGAATGCAATGTCCATTGTTTGTCTGTAAACTTTGTCCGCAATTGCAAGAAAAAGAAAAGAAAAAAAAAGTATTCATCTGTGCAGCATGTATTGTGTGGGTACTCTTCCTTTTTGGATAAATCTAAGCTAAGAAATTCATTTAACCTTTTAGTGTCAAATTTGATGGACCCAAGGTGACACAGTATTTTTTCATTGTGCAGTACAGTTTATGATTGCAATAAAACTGAAGGAAAAATTGATGTTGACAAAGATTATATATATTTTTTTCTTCTCCTCCTGGAAAGATGGAAAAGTGACAAGTGTCACTTTTAAAAAGCAGTGGCCTCACGTACAATCTAAGGACAAGGTTAGTCATCAATCATGTCTTTTCATAAGTCTTCACTGATGAGTTTGACTTTGGACCTGCAATCTTTGAACCTTGTTTCAGCTTTTGTCCCAGAATCATAGATTCATTCATTCATTCATAGATTCATGGATTTTTAAGGCCAAAAAGGACAATCACAATCATCTTGTGTGACCTCTTACATTACACAGACCACAGAGTTCAAACTTTCATTCTCCCTACCCCTACTTCTTTCACAAATGTTTTCACGTTGTTCTTCTCTTGCGCTCAGTTGCTTACTAAACTCATTGTGATGCTTAAACCGTGTTCACTACTGCTTCTGCCTCCACTTCTCCTTGTTTAGGATGTATTCCTGCCACGGATCTCTCGCAGAATAACTCTTGCATGAAGCTTGAAACTAATGACCTACAACAATTGCTTGTTAACACAGAGAAAGTTACCCAAGTCTCTTAAAAAATGCACATCATCTACTAGTGTTCATCAGCAGAGACTGTCTTCCCTGACCCTAAATGTTCATTAACTAATCTCTTGAAACATATGCATTTAACAAGTGTGTTTCCAGAAAACAACTTTGTCTTAGTAAATGTAGTGGAATTAAAGGTACCATTTCGTTTCATATCCATATCTGACACTTCTCCAGGCCTCAGCCTCCCACTTCACTTTTTTGCTCCTCCATCTCTTAAGCCTGTCTGAATCTGTCTCTTTGCTTCTCTGTCTGCCTCATAAAAGTTTAAATGCAAAGAACTTCTCAGTTCACAGGTAAAATAAATTGTCAATGTGTGTCTAGTAACAGTTCATAGTGTTTTATTCCCCCCACCCCTCATACAAAAATTAATGGGATGCACCAATGTGCCATTGTGTCCTTGACATGTAATTTGTTATAAATAATAATACAAATGATTACAGGGAAAGCTACTACTGCTAGGAGTGCATCAGTTTGCCAGCATGGGGATAAATAAGACAGCTCTCTCTGTGGGTGACTCTGTCATCACGTTTTGTACTGGCGCTACCCAGCAGGCTTAACAACGTGAGTCCTGTCATGGCTAGTCTCAAAGTTTCTTCAGAGAGAAGCTGGAGGGCTAAAGCCCTTTTAAAAGAGAAATAACTAAAAGGAGTTAAAAATAAGTGGCTCTCTGATGGGCCGCTGTGTCGAATGGATTTAATTGCCCACAAGTCGCATATCATCCCTTCTTCATATTATTGCAAAACCTGCTACATTTCTGTGGTACAGCAGTTACTCAGGTTTTATCTTCTACAGAGACAAGCTGTAATTTCTTTTATAGGGAAAGGGGAAAAAAGACTCATAACAAAGAAGGCAATTACAGGAGAAACATTCAATGCCAAAGATGGAAGAAAGGGTTGCGTTGTTATTCAGGTGTAAACCTGAGAATCAAAAGTCCTCGAATGTATAGCAGTTCTGCCCCATACCTGTGTGGGTAATTTACTTAGACATAGCAGTAAACTGGAGCAATTTACAGGGAAACTCTTTTTTTAATCCTTCTCCCAACTTTGAAACTGATTTCACCTTCTTACTGATAGTAGTTTGTTGATATGTCCAGATTGCTTATATTGTGGTACGACTTACGAAGCCTTACTCAAATGCAGCTGTGCAAGCTACTATACAAATATCATGAACTAATCAGTTACCAGAACAATTTAAGCATTTCAAGTCCTGTGTTTGGTTGTTTTTAATTTATGTTTGAACACAAAACATATTTTCTATGAAAACATGTATGAATTACCACATCTCTTTGATGAACTGCTATAAGAAATATGTTACAGAATCAGAAGAGTTGAGCAGAAGATTTGATGAATCAGAGATCACTGAAACACGGAGTGCCAGGCAGTTGAAGGTTATACCTTACACTTGTCCTGCTGATTTGGGTTATTTTTTTCCTAAAAGAAGCTTTCTTTTTGTGCTTCACAGTGTACTGCAAAGTATAATTCTCATTATCCCATACTCTTTTATGGGTGGATGAGCTGTGCTGTTCATAATGAACTGAGGCTTTGAGTGATGCAATTTTTCAGCAATCACGTATCTTTTGGTGCATTAAGGAGACGTAGTCTGTTGGAGGACTACATGCTACTGGAAAGAATGAGTGCCAGTTACCTGAATGGTTCAGACTCCAGGAAGTGAAGGCAAGCAACATGAAACCCTGCATTTCAGATTTAATACAAATAAAACTCAGCTGAAAAATGATTAAAGAAATGTTTCATTCTAAAGAAATATTTTTGCAAAAAATTACATTCCATGCAGATTTTCTTGTATTTCAGTTTTTCCATTGTGATTCATGACAAAAATATTAACTTTGAGATACTTGTGTTTCCCCAAAACGTTAAATTTCCTCATCTTATTATTTATCTTTTTGTATTACTAAAAAGCCTCAGAGCGTCCATTATGATAGCATTTAGATAACTGTGGATAATAGTCTGCTTTTGCCACCAGCAGTTCGCAATTGAAATAGGTGGTATTATCAGGTTATATCAGCTACCCCAAAAGTTCAAAACCCAAACTATTTTCCTTTATAGAAAGGACATAATTGTAATCAATGGCAGGTACTTTCAAGAACAGTCCATCCTCCACTGCTCAAGCAGGTCTCCCATTTCCCACTCACACTCACAGACACGCATCCTATTATATAGTGAGAACATGATATTCTAGGTCCAGCAAATTGTTCTGCAAAAGCAGGGATGTATGGATTTCAGTGAGGTTTGCAAGGCAGAAGCAATGTCATGAATTACCTTTAAACATCTCATAACGGAACATTCCCATTAGACAAATGAAGGAAATATCTCACCGGGAGTGACAGGGTTGGTAAAGTGAGGACATCAATTATATTCATTAGTAGAGGTAGCTAGAGGAAAATATTTTTTTTAAAAAGTAAGATTGCAATCGAAATGGCAAAATATTTTGGAATACCAAGAAATTGTGTTGGCATCTCTCCCTAATGTTTTAAAAAGAGAAATTCCACAGTCAGAACACCAAACCTTTATTAAGCACTAACAGAAGGAGAAGAGATTTTCTGAGGAACCACTAAGCATTCCCAGTTTGGATTAATACAACCAGGACCCACAGGTGCTTAGCCTTTCAGAAACTTGGTGTTTATTTTTGTTGGTTATGCCATTTCGGTGGCTGCCTTTAAATCCTTACATCAAAAAATCTTGATCTACCTTTATAAGCAACTGTTGTTTATGCTTTTATTTCCAGTTTGATTTGCAGCATAGATAAGAGTTCTAAAATAAAGCTAGCATGTACTGACAAGCCTTATGACACTGTTTTAAATATTGCTGTGGAAAACAAGACTTTAAGACAAAAAAAAAAAAAAAAGAGCCAAACCAACCACGACCCAATCCTAAAGAAACAGACAATAGCTGTCAGTATTAGAAAACTGTTTCACTGAATTGCATTCTACATATGAAATTGTCAGGTTTCTCTTCAGTCTCTAGGGATACCCTCTAATCATTTATTCGTTTCTACTTCCAAACCTGTTTCCTCTCCATTGGTGGGGAATGGCTGCATAAGGTTTAAAAAAACAGAGGCCTTTCCAAATGGACTTAAAACCTGACAGCTTTGAATTGCAGGCTCCAGATTGTTGTGAAATTTAGTTCTAATAACTGGATAGTCTGGCTGGTACCCTTATAGGAGCTCTGAGCTATTGGAAAGTATTATATATAATACAACCAGGCTATAAAGTACAAATGCTTTAAAGTAGCCAAAATACGTCTTTGTGTTGCCATGTAAAGGTGGGCTGCTTTGTTCAAGCTGCCATCGGGGATGTTACGGGGAATAATGTTGTGGGAGAGAATACAGCATACACAGTGCCCTTCATCTAAGGAGCAGTTGCTGCAAATACTGAGGTGCAATGAAAAAACACATCCTTGAAGCAACCTGATATTAGAAATAGTGTAAATTTAACAATATGATTAATCTTATTTCCTATTTCCTTGTTTTTATATCCACTGAAATTCATTCCTTTAAGCAAACAGCCCTTCTTTTTTTTCCTGTTTTCCCCATACTTTTTCATTTGTGTCATCCTCTGAAGCGAAGTAACCCCCCTCCAGTTTAGTTTAGAAATAAATCAATATCTTTCAAAAGTGGAAGGCATGTGCACTCAATGAAAATAGCAAAAGAGCTTGACTGCGAACAAGTCGAATGTTAAAACTTAATAAAAATAGGATGAAAAGATTAGTGAGAGAAACAAGCTGCTAAAGTTTCTAAAATAAAAGTAATATTAAAAAGTTCTTCATATCAATCAAAAGCAAGGAACTTGCCAGAGAGTTTATGGGATTTACAAATGACCAAGATGTAAAAGAATCATACAAGAAAGATAATGTCATAACAGAAAAGGAGAATGAATTCTTCATGTTCACTGTGAAGAAGGGAAATTCTGTTGCTTCTCTGTGTTTGAATGTCAGTCTCAAAATGAAGTGTCAGCAGAGGAGATTTTAGACATATTGATAAAACGTAACAAATCATCAGGACCAGATGGTATTTACCTAAGAGTCTGAAAGGTATTCAAGTATATAATTACTGAATTAACTGTGTTTTAAACCCTACTGCTTCAGGATAAGAGGTAAGGGAATGGGGAAGAGGGAATGGGGAATGGGGAAAAGAGAAGAGGGAAGAGGAGAGGGAAGGGAAGGGAGACGGGAAGGGACGGGCGGAGAGACGGGAAGGTACGGATACGGAGACG
>JAVKLA010000074.1:75956405-76030044 GCA_034782735.1 Sagittarius serpentarius
AAGGGAAGGGAAGGGAAGGGAAGGGAAGGGAAGGGAAGGGAAGGGAAGGGAAGGGAAGGGAAGGGAAGGGAAGGGACCTTCATTGCTTGTAAATACGTCTTGTTCAAGAACTGAAATCATAAGCCTAATTGGAATTCCTGCTAACATCAGTGTCCCTGACTTAGCATTGCATTAAGATTACATGCAGAGCTTCTACTAGTAGCTATTTGTTGGGTTTTATTTGGAAAAAAGGAATTCCATTATTTCGAAGACCACTTTAGCAATTCCATTAATGTGGAGTCACTTCTTTTTAAGTATTCTGAACATTTAACACATTTTTGAGCTTAAAAGTTTAGATATTCATATTTTCTTCCATTTACTCCACAATGTGCAGCTATCACATCAGATTTCTTGCTCTGCTCATTAAGAAAAGAAATCACAACAACATTAACAACAAATTACTCTCCCAAACTGTGTTTAAATCTTGTTCTTTTAAGAAAATGCAAAATTCATTGCTGACAACATGGCAATTTTCTAATCAAACATTTCTTTTGGTTGCAAAGAAAGCATGTGAAAACAAAAAGACATTTTGGCAGTAACAGCTTTAACAAAGCTCACTACACAGTGGCTGCTGTCGCTGTGAAATATTGGTCTTTGAAACGTAATACTAATTCAAGTAGCATAGCACTGCATACAAGTAAGGGGTCCAAAGACCTTGAATGTTGAAGAGAACCACAGATCTTCAAAGTCTCAGATACAAACAAAAAAATGGTAGTATGTAATGGAGACCTGAATAATGTAAAAGGTTTTTGTGAGGAAGGCAGGTGAAGGGGAGGGAGAAATAGAGGAAGGAATGGAGAAAAAACAGAAGTGGAGAAGTGAAATATGAGTTTTAAGCATTGTAATAAGATGTGAGTTGTCACCTCTTGCCTAGATCCCACAAACAGCAATAGCCATACTTAATGAGCAGCTGAATGTCAGCACTGGCCTGTGAAAGTCAGTAAGGTAATTATACCAAATCAAAGAGCAGGTGAGGATTTTTGATAGGGATGGGTGGTTTGTATATTGGTTTCTAATAGAAAGGTACCAAAAAGGAATTACGTCAGAGGTGGAGAAAAGTTGGTCATGATTGTTGGTAAGGATGCCTGGTCAAAATTTGAAACAAAAAGAAAAAATCTATTGAATTTAGGAGCCTAGCTGCAGAGATGTCTAATGACATTTAAAAAAAAAAAAAAAGGAAAAGCAATGCATTGAAAGACAAAAGAAAGGCCCAAAGGTAAGGGAAGAAACTGAGACGGCAAATTATGCAAATGCATGTACTTGTTCTTCTTTTTAATCTTTACGATGATAATATAATTCGACATTCCTCTTCCATAAAGCCAATGATATTTTTCAATTTAATTTTAATAATTTCCATCCACCAAATAAATTTTTTAGCCTAGCCCCAAATTTAATTCATCTTTGTTCAAACTTGTTGTCAGATAAAAGATAAAAATCAACAATCCAAAACTTACAACTACTGTGTTAATAGTGATAGGCCTGATGGCTAGTGCCGATCACTAAGGATATTAATGTTTCAAGTTCAAGGGGAATTTAACCCCCATTTAAAGTCCTTCATAAGGCATCTTAAATGATCAGGTAAGTAAAGCTCATATCAAAACTGTTTAATTTTTGTAATTAAATAAAAAATAATTCAAGTAAATACTGAAATCTGGAGGTCCAACTGGACCAGAAATTATTGTTATACTCACCCTATGACTCTGTTTGCCACTTAATAATACTAAAGCTGAAAGGGACCTTCCTCTATATACTTTGATAGAGTTTAGGATTAAATAGGTCACTGCTCTGGAAGGCAGTAAGCAAATGCTTTGGATTAAAGTCTTAATTCAGCAGAGTGGGTGATTCAGTGGTTGATTCCTGCTTCTCGCCATATGGATGGCAGGGTTTTCAGAGGGCAGTTTTCCTCAATCCTTCTTCCTCTTGGAAGCAGCCAGCTTCAGCTCTTTTTACATACAAAGTGGGAGAGAAGAATTTCAAAAATTTGTGGTTCTGTGGGATACCTGAATCTTAGTTACTTGTACAAAAATGAAAAATCAGAACAAAAGAGGTAGAGAGATCTTTCTCCAACTATCCAGGAGATAAAAATGTTGAAACACTCTTTTAAGAGGTGAGCTATATTGCTCAAATGTTGTCAAAGAGCAAAGTGCATTGAGGCTGTTCTAGTCACTGAGCTTTTGGGTAAAAAAGAAAAGCAGCTCCAAGGAAATTGCTCTTCATGTCCTGAACTCTTCTTCCAAGTATCTGACAACTAACTTGTACTTTAGAATCAAATGTAACATTTCACTTAAAGAAAAAAAGAAAGGGAAGAAAAAAAAAGATAAAGAACCTTGATATTTAGTATTGTCTAGCCCATTTTACTTGTTTGTTTATCTTTTGCTTATTTTTCCTGTAACTAAGTCAGAAAGTAATTTTCATACACGTGTTTGTAATGGTTTTATTTTCTATGATTCCCTTTGATTTAAATTTCTTTATCAAGATATGAAGTTTGAAGAGTATTGAGAAGCCTGCTTGTTTTGGAGATGATTTGAGATATAATTTTCCTGCTCCATTATTAAAAGCAGAGACTTCTCCTTGGATATATTTATTCTTTTAAACTGTAACTAAGGATTGATTTTCCTTAAAATGATGCTTATTTTATTTAATTTCCTTTCATTTTATTTATTGATAAAAATAGCTGATGATAATCTTTCCCACAGGAATCTGAAGACAAATATATTAACAAGAGCCGACGCATTTAAAAATTACTCAAATGGCCCCTGCTGTCCTCTGCAAACTTTCATTAGGCCCATTTATATTCTTTTTGTTGTATTTTGTTTGGGGGTTGGTTTGTTTGTTAGTTTGCTTGCTTTTTCAAAAGAAAAGAAAAAAGAAGAGCCGATACATTTAAATGGAAGACACAATGGAATTCAAAGAGAAGAACAGATTAAATAATCATTTTAGAATCCGTACTGACAAGGCCATGTTTCATATCATCAAAATATAGTATTTATATTAAGGAAACTGCATTTCTACACTGAATTGCAGGGAGAGGCTTTAAGTCTATGTTTGCTGAAATCAGTCCAAGTTGCAAGGTATATTCCTTTCTAAGCCACAGTGCCATTATTTCCAACCTTTGCAGGAGGGGCAAGAGCGAAGAGCAGTGCAAGGACCCAACACACATGGAAGTGACTGTCTGCAGACAAGCAAGGCACACCTATGGATTTCAGTACGTCAGGGACTTGGGCTCTGGGCAAGTGAAATCATATGCCCAGCAATATGAGGCCTTGATCTCAGTTAAGACCTCAAGTTCCAGCTCAGTTCAAATGCTGTTACTGGTATTAAATTTCAGTACGGACGTCATCTTAAAAGGAAATTGCAATTCCTGGCAGGCAATGCTTTCTCTTGATCCAGTCTATATCTGCTTGGGTTGGGTTGTAATTCTGCTGCTAGGATCTGTCATTGCCAGAGGACATGCTTCCAAGCTCAAAATGATGACTGATGAAACTTGTCCCTTTTTTATGTGCTGGTAGCTAAGATCTCCTGGCTACTTGGAAACATCCAGACTGAAAGTTATTGACTTTTTAAAGTGTTGATGACAACATCGATATATTTCAGTGAAATTCTGATAAAACAGAGGCAGACAGACAGATAGAAGAGAGTGTACCTATATGTTTTCTATTTAAACAGCATACATACACAGAATGCCACACCAGATCATAACTCAGATTTACTGATACTCATCTGAACAAAGTTTAGTACTGCTCTCTACAGATCAAGAATTTGGGGACTTAAACTGTAAAAGTGTAAGAGAAGACTGGTACCTTAAAATTCCTCCATGGTGAGTGTCTAAAATTTCAGTAGCCCTGGGAGGCTGATTGTGTTCTCATCTATTTTAATTTTATAACAGTATACCTCCATCGGTTTTATCAAAGGTCCTAATTTATACCAGTGGAACTGATGACAGACGTCATTATCCATTTCACAAATATCTGTAACCTATCTTTAGAGCCTTCCACAGATCCTATCCCCCTCCCCTCTCCAAATGCATCACACTTTAGAGTACACTTCTGTCAGGTCTGCTGCTATCAACTAGTTAAAACCTGCCTTGGCAATTTGTTGTTCCTGGTAACTTGCAGATGTCATCTAATATCAGTAATTTAAGCTAAACTTATTTTGACAAACAGCTTCCTTTAAAATTGATTGTTTGATTAAGTATGATAGAAAGAATTAGGCCAACAAAACCCATGAACAATTTAAGACCTTAAGGTGACTTTGCAAAGTTGATAAGGAATCAAAATGTAGATATATTTTAAATCAATAAATCAGAGAAATATATCTTAATATATTTTGAAACTGGTCATCATCGATCTGCAAATCATTGCAAGAAGATAAACCTTTGATGAGATAGATGTACGAGTCCATAAACTCAGAGACGTAGTTCTATACTGGTAGGACTTCCAAATTTAACTTCTATTAAATTCTTCTATTCAGGACCCTCCCTGAAGATGACAACAGGCCCTTTTTTTCAGAGTAGAATCAATAAATAAAGGCAAGGAAGAAATTAGTCTATTAAAGATATTTTAATATCAATATTAAAGAAGTCTTCAGCATGTCATCAGTGGAATGATATTGTATACATGTAATTAATATAGATTGCTGGTAAATCCTTTACAAGGAACACTCTGGAAGTACAGTCATTCAGTGTTACCACTAGAATTCTAAGCAAAAGCATAGCATTAAACAAATGGTGAGGTTTATTTTTCCTGTTTACTCCACATCCTGTTTAACACAGCTATCAAAATGATTGGCTAGCACCTTTTTGTCATATGTTCAATACTGATGGTGACTATTATAATAACTATAATGATAATAATAGCAATCGTAATAATCTTTTTTCTTGCTAATTCCACTGAAACATCTCAGATAAATTAAGACTGCATGTCCCATGAAGAGAAAGTAAGAGTGATTTTCATCTTTTTTTACAAATATTTAGAGAGGCAAAAGAAAGTTTCACTGAAATATATTTGCATTCCTCCTTTTTACTTTTCAATTTATTCCTTTTTGCGGGGATGAACTTTATTCAAAATAATTGTGCAAATTATCATCCAAAATAAGGTATTCCAGTTATATGGTAGTTTCTCATTAGATTGATCAAGTGTGTATGCACAGGATACTGCCTTACACTTGAGTTTCTTATCTCTTGGTTACCAAGACATATCAGTCTCACTTTTCTTATTTCACTCTCACTCTTCCTTTTTTCTTTTTTTCTTCCCACCCCCCGCCCCCTGCCTCTCTTACTGTATCATGCTTGTCCACACTGTGAGCTCATTTTGAATTTAGCATGGGGAGATCTTTTCTCCTTTTCTTGAGACCTGTAAGACTCTAGGCTGGTATTCAAAGCCAGCTCCAGAGGAGCACAAGAGGAATTGAAGTCTCATCTGCGGAATAAAAACGGAGTTGAAGAAGATGTTTTCCAGTATCTTCTGTCATAAAAAAAAGCCAATTCTCAGCTATATACATAACATTAATATAACATATATGTAAGATGGCTGTGTAGGTTAAAGTAGGGTAGTTCAGCTCCTGAGGCCTGTTACAGTAAGAGTGGCAAACTTAAGAAAAGCAACTTATCTCAAGGAAGGGAAGACATTTCAGTGACAACCTTCTCTTTTGTAGCTGGTATTCCCATCTGCCCTAGATGTCACCACTCATCAACTTCTGATACGTGTGAACAAAACACTGTGGGCAGAAATGTCCCCACTCAGTCCAGGGAACATAGACATCTATCTCAGCATTGACATTTCTACTGCTAGAGCCAGTTGCCTCACTTCTAGACATTTTAGTCCTGAGAAACACCATGCCTAGGGTCCTTCTTATACCCTTCCCTCTTTGCTTATAGGTCATTGAAACAGGTAGGTCTGATCCTGATAATGGGAGTGTCATAGATTTTCTCTGAGAAAGATGCCATCAAAACCAGTGAGATTCACTCCGTTATAATGCTAATTATTACATCATCTGGCCTTATATTTGACAGAGTGAAAAGAAAGGCTGGTAGACTGTAAAAAAAATGAAGGTTCCTGTTAACTTTCTTCAGATACAAAATGAATTGAAATGCTGTCATAGCTGTGACTCCCCACTGTGATTTAGTTAGTGGAATGGAATGGAATAGAAACAGAAATAGAATAGACTAGACTAGAATAGAATAATGTTTCAGTTGGAAGGGATCTACAACGATCATCTAGTCCAACTGCCTGACCAGTTCAGGGCTGACCAAAAGTTAAAGCAGGTTGTTAAGGGCATTGTCCAAACGCCTCTTAAACACTGACAGGCTTGGGGGCATCGACCACCTCTCTAGGAAGCCTGTTCCAGTGTTTGACTAAACTTCTCCATAAAGAAATGCTTCCTAATGTCCAAGCTAAACCTCCCCTGGTGCAGCTTTGAACCATTCCCATGCCTCCTATCACTGGATACCAGGGAGAAGAGCCCAGCACCTCCGTCTCCATGTCCCCTCCTCAGGAAGCTGTAGAGAGCAATGAGGTTGCCCCTCAGCCTCCTTTTCTCCAGACAAGTCCAAAGTCCTTAGCGGCTCCTCATAGGACATTCCTTCCAGCCCCTTCACCAGCTTTGTTACTTTCCTCTGGATGCACTGAAGGACCTTCACAACCTTCTTAAATTGTGGGGCCCAGTACTACACACAGTACTCAAGATGAGGCCACACCAACGCTGAATACAACTGGAAAATTCCCCCTAAACCTTCAGACTGCAATGTGTTAAGAACATGTGCAAGGTTAAAAGTTAAGTTACTGCTGAAAGACATTCACCTGAGTATCATTCTGCTGACATCATTTCACCTTATCCCCATCAGAGGTTTCTCCACATGATCTGCTCCTCCTGTGAATGCAGAACTGGGGTATTTGAACCAGTTTGAATCCCTAATGACCCCAAGCTGCGATGTTGCAGCCCCTTTCTAGATGTCTCCCACCTGGGCACTTCTTCCATGCAGGGGATCAGCTGCACAGCTGATCACCTCCAGGATGCACACGTTTCTCCCTTGATTTAAATGACCATCAGTCCATTAGGAAGCAACAATTAAGAGGCCTTGGCCAGAGCGCACTTGTCCCATTAAGCCCATTCCTCTCGTCTGCTTTCTCAGTGGAGTGTACTGAAAAAGGTTCAGAGGATGGAGCCTAAGGAGACTAAGCAAGAAAACAACATCCAAAAGGTACAACATACACTAAAAAAGGAAGGGAAATAGACTCCCCAGCTAAAAGGGGAGAAAAGTCAGCTTGTATTAAACTGTTCTTCAACTAGCAGCTCTCACAAAGCTACTAGTTAGTATTCCATTTCCAGGGTCTGGCAAGCACCCCATCCCATTATGACGGAATATAATCTTCTTTTTGCTACATCGTTTGTTTTTAATAAATCGCATGCAGAGCTTTTATATCATAAGCCTCCAAAATAAAACTCGTGTGCACACATCTCACATAAATAAATAAAATAATAAACACACATGCATACACACACAAGCAGAAGCCAAATAATTACTGAGTTGCCAGGGTCCCAAATGCTGGACTGTAAATTATAGATTGGTCTAGGAATTTTGCCCTGTTTGACTCCGTTGTGATAAATATGCTTTAAAATGTAAACTGTGTGATGCTGATACACTGTGGGTATATTCACAGGGAGTCTGGCTTCCTCTGATATATTATTCTGGCTACTACAGAAAGGTCAGCATTTTACCTGCTTCTGGAGCAAAGACAAACCCTTGCAGGTCTGGACAATGCCATGGGTTTTCTTTGGCAACTTACTCTGTTTCCATATGTTAAAAATGGGAGCACTAATTTCATATTTAGCCATAATGAGGACTGTCATGTAATTTTCTAAATAGGCACGGTTATCAACTCCAGATATGCACAGTAAAATACATAAAATCATTCAAAATTATGATTTTTATTATAATAAAACTATGACTTCTCGTTTTGCCTGCTAGTTTTGTGTGTGGGTACTTTTAGTACATGTTTTTCCAGCCTTTTCCTGTAACAATAATGAATACAAATTTGTACAAACAAAGAGGCAAAGTTTTACTGTCAGAAAACCACACAAATGTGAGAAGTACAGATTTAAGAAAGGAAATAAATTTTGTGAGACAGAACAAATTCACAGGACCAAGTGGAAGATGTCTACTGCAGACATATAAGAAACGAAACTTGAACTTAAAGCAAAATTAACTTATTTTCACTCAAGCCTACATTTCAATTTATTGCCACTCCAAGCTGCAACTAGGTGACATTTCCATGAAGGGCAGCTCTTCCATTGTACCAGTGTAGATACGTTGGTAGTGGACCATGAAGAATCCACATTGTGTGCTACTCCAGATAAATGAAAATGGTGTGTTAAAAAGAAAGAAAATCTTTAATAGTAAGAAATAAAATAATTAAAAATCAATGGAGAAAGAAAATGACTTACAGATTGATTTGCTTTGTTTTGAGTTAGTTTTTGGTAAAGTGTTCATGGCAGGCTGTTTTGCATTCATAGTGACAGGAATTATATGAAGCATCCTTGCCCCAATGTACTATAGGATGATGGGTGAGAATTTTCTCTCAGCAAGTTTCTGGATGACGCAAAATTGGAGAGGGGTAGCACTGTGACTCAGAGAGATCTCCACAGGTTGCAGAAATGGTCTTTCATAAAGTTCATAAACTTTCATGAAGTTCAGAAAAGGCGAATACTAAGTCCTGTATCTGGAATGGAATAACACCATCCAACAGTACAGACTGGGAACCAACTGGCAAGAATAAAGCTTTGCTTTGTACTTTCGAATTTGAACTTCTGTTTTTAATAGGTGTTTCTGTAGGCTGGGAGGGGCAGGGACATGGATGGAGTTGTGGTGGGTTTTGTGTGTCTGTATGAAAGGTTTTTCCACCAGTGATTTTGCCACAGGCAACTGGCCCAGAAAACAAGAAAAACAAGAAAAATATAAGTTTGCAAGAACAAATGCCAAAATAGATAATCCCTTTATGCTTCTACATACATTTTCATCATTTGAAGATCACTCATATTCTAGTTTGTGAGCCCAGACCACTGATTCTAATGGCCTGTAAGAAAAATTTTCAGTGTCCCTGTATAATAACTCAAAGGTTGAAATGCAACAGACGAAATAAAAAATACTCTGTGAGGTTCCAAGCAGAAGGGGAATGGGAATGGGAAGGGGGAGGGGAAGGGGAAGGGGAGAAAGAAAGGGAGAGGGGAGGGAAGAGGGAAGGGAACACAAACCTGAGCATAATTGATGGTCTAAAAGAATTACCTTTCAGCTGTGGTATTTCATAAGAAAGGATTTAAAATCTTAAGTGGCATAAATTCTTTGTCTCTGCAAAGGTGTGTAGGCATTTGCTATGTATTACAGATGCATTAGACACGTAGATAAGATTGTAAAAGGCATGGAACAATCATTGGATACAGAACGGCTTCAGGCACACCAATCTACAGGTGTTAACGTACTACAATTACAACAACTAGGTTGAATTACAGCTACCCAGCAGAGATGTAATAAAGGTATGAATTATTGACTTGGCATCATCCTGAGACAGCTTTGGTCACAGCCTTGCTATGTTTTGGAGACGATAGAATGAGATTTGTGTGATGTAAAATTATAATCAAAGACAGTTCAGGATGAAAGATGACCGCCAAGGTTATGAACCTTAGTGGGAGGCTGCATACTCTGATAAAAAAGGAACTGCAAGAGAGAAAGTATTGATCATTTGGTTACATGGAGCCAACCCAAAACACCAGGCTCCATTCAGAATTTAACTTCAGGATTTATTCTCTTGTCCAAACAGCACATATAGCTCAGGAAATTAATTGTATCAGAGTGAACAAGGATGGGAACAAACATACCAAACAACAGCTTCAAACCCAGGGTCATGCATGTTGCTACTGCCGAGACAAGAAAGTGGGAGGAAAGCAGCTGTGATTCTTGGTCCAAGATGCGGGGAACACAGGTGTTAGGATTAAGATCTATAAAATCACTTTGTAAAGCAGAAATAAGGCCCTGTTTCTATATCTTGTGGCTTTTGCTTGTTTTATGTTTTTTTTTTTAAATATTGGCCGTATGTGGCTGCTGTTTTTTCTCTGAAATAGTTATTGATATCTCATGGCATTCAAAAAGGGGAACTTGAGAGAAGTTAGGATGAAAGTGTGCTGCATATCAGGGCAGGAACAGGCAGATAAACCTCTTTCTCTGACACAAACACCCATAATGACAAACTTTGTGCACTTTCTGAAATAGGGTTTGAAACCACCTTAAAGAGTCTTTCATTCTTCAGGACAGCTACTGAAGCAAGGTTCTGTGGATCACTCCTGTTGAATACAGCAGGTGCATAAAATGTGACATGGGGTAAAGAGCATTACTATGGCTACAACATCTTGTGCAAACTGGTAGTAGACTGAGATGGGGTGGTTGGATGTGTGTGTCCTGAGAGAATGAATATGAGGATGTAGTCAGCCAAAGCAACCACATAATGTCAGCAATACTAATAATGTACTGAAAGAAGGTAGAGGTTAAGAGCAAAGTCGGTACAACACTACCCACAATATCTTTCTTTCCTCTCTCTCAGCTCCAATTTATGTTTTTCACTGGACAACTGTATTGAGTTTTAAGAATCACAAAACCTAGAAATCCTGAAAACAAAGCACAAGGAATTGCAGAAATTATTAAAAAAAGAAAAGGTAAAATTAACATAGAGCCTTTGCCAGATCTGAACAGCAAATCTCTAAGCAATTTGAAGTATCCCTCCTCCTTTCTTGTCTGTCCTTTCCCCAGCATTTTACCAATTATAATTAACTCTTGCATTCTCCAGTTTTTGTCTGGAACACATCTTTTAATCAGATTTCTTACTGATGATTTTTTATTTCAGCCTGTTTCATATAACTGATCTTTTTTTTTCTTTGTTAGTATACATTTTTATTAAATGTTTATTGAAAATGTCAAGCTCCTACTAAAAAGTAACTTGTACTTTCATGTAATAAAAAACAAATATTAGAACATATTGACATTAATCAGAAAGACAATCTAACCTATCACAGTGTGTCATATGTGCTTTAACAGACTTGCCTTAATGACCATATGAAAGACCTAATATAAACTAAGAGCCAAGACTGAAAATGTTAATTACAAGCTGATGACTGCAAGCATTCCATGAGGTAATGAATCAATTAATTAAAAAAAATAAAGAAAGGTTTATAGTGAAAGACTCAAAGTCATTTTGATTTCTCAGGTTTCTCAAAGAACAGTATTAGCTGACTGAAGAATTCCTGCGTAGAGTTTGGAGCATAAAAGAACAGAGAATAAAAGGGGGGTGGGAGGCTCAGATAATAGATGTAACCTGGTCTTTATTTTTCCAATTTTCTCTTTTCTTTTTCTTCATTTTGCTACTAAAAAGTTATTGTGAGAAAAGAAAGTGAAAATAAAGGGGGTAAAAAGGGAAAGTGTATAAACAAACTGGAAATTTTAATATTTGGAGGTCGTCAAGAAAATGGAAAACTTATCAAACAATAAAAAGCAAAAATAAAAACTGTTAGATGTTTTTCACTTATTTACAGTTTTATTAAAGTATATATTTTCTATAAAAATATTTTATTTGTAAAATTTCACTTACAATATAGTTGTTGTTATAGTTCATCTATATCTCCATCTGGTACTTTAACAATTCACCTAGTTATTTCACACATTCTGTATCTTTCCCTTGTTATTTGTCTTCCATATTTGTGCAGAGGGAGATGAAACAAAAGTCAGTTTCTCTCTTGGAAATAACCGTTCCTTTTAAGGGGTCATTAAACGTCTGTCTCTCATTTGATTATTCTGTCCTCAGCAAAGCCCTTTATTTTTTACTACTAAATGACCATTTTTATGGACTATATTTTTTGCCTTTCTTCTTTTCTTTTATTTTATTCTTTTTTCTTATCTTAAATCCTGACAATGCTTAGAGAAATAAAGGTCAATAGCTGTAATCCAGTATCTCACATCAGTGAAGTCTGAGATGATATCATGCAGCATGGTCTACTTAGTCAAGTTTAGTTCATAGACAAGCTTTTCCAGATGTTTAAAACATTTGGGTCAAAGTCTTCTTTTCAGCCCTATTTGATCATACACACGTTTAATTTAAAATAATGAAACTCTAATTCACAGATTTACACTGTGCCATAGGACAGGTTTACGTCTTTACATAATTTCAACTTACATACAAAAAATACAGTAACTCATATTAATGTATATACACAACATGATCAATTACATTGTATTTCCCAGCTATTGAAGTACAGTTTTATAGCATCAATAACAAATGTAATAAAATTGTATTTCCTTATTAGGTCTTTTTTAAAGAAAAAAACGAATAACTGAGAATTGTTTTCTTCAAAGTTACTTTTTTTTAAAAAATGGTTTAATTGTTCTTATATTGCATAATAAAAGAACAGACGGTATTGACAAAATTAATTCTAGAAAAAATGGTTGTTGGATTTTTTTTATCTTCCAATAAAGCACAATGCTTGACTGGATTTTGAAAAATGGCCTAATAAAAAGAAATCACTTACTTAAAAAAATGTGAGAATTAGTAAAAGAATTGTTTACTTTTTGTCATTCGGTTGCTGATTTGAAGAACCGTAAATTACTATAAATATTTTGATATGATTTTGATTTGGGATAACTTTATTTGCAATTATTCTAATTGAAAAATATAAAATGTTCTAGGGTGTTTGGGGTTTTTTTTATGTATACTTGATACACATTGCTTTTCACCAGACATTTCTTGTCTTTCCTCTCCGCTTGCTGCACAAAGGCTTTTATCTTCAAAACTTTTTTCTTCCCTGCTGATACACAGGCTAGGAGAGAAGGGAAACTTACTTACTCAGGAAGGGGGTAAATTAGCCTGTAGAACTTCTTTTATGAGGTCAGAGAGATTTTCACTGACCTTTGACTGACTGAGGAAGTTGATGTTTGTGTGGATCAGAGACATCAATAATTCTGTGATTCTTTTGTCCTAGGTCTTTGAAATCACACTCAGTCTGGTCCCAGAACTTGTCTGGGTCAGTACATCACCTAACAAGGAGACTGTGGAAGCAGATCAACATAACAGGCTGCCTGGCTCTCCTGTCATGTGTGGAGTTTGGGGAGATGGTTGGGGGGACTGCCTTTTACTTTTGAATAATCTGATTTCCTAATCTCAAACGGGCACACAGACCATAAGGATTCGTTAATATTTCCTATGTGTTTCTGGAATTTCTTGTTTAGCTGTATTTCCAAAATTCTTCCTGAGAACAACTGAGTGTGACCAGTCAGTATAACCTCGTGTTTTCACAAGTGCCTCTCTTGGTCTCTTTGAGACTGGACACTTCCTGCCTCTTCTGTACCTATCCTTAACATAGGATCAAATCTAGTAGATGTTTATGAATACGTTAAAGAATGCTGCATAAAAAGCAAATGGATGGTATGGTTTATTGCTTCACTTTGACACATATTACTTTTTTAATATCGCTGTGATATATTATGAGGTTTAGTAAAAATGTATCAGACAATTGGTTAAAGTTGGGATATTATCCTCATAATGTCCAATATCATTTGATTATCTCTGCAGTGGAAGTATTAAAGCAAAGCAATTTACAGTTCCTTGATGTTCTTCCATAACAGAAAATTTTGAAAGTGGACACCTGTAACTCCTTCAGAATAGGGAAATCACTTTCAAGTTCTTGCCCTGTTCTTGCCAACATTTTCCATTGGAAATTAAGATCTCCCCAAAGATTGAAGAGAGTTTACATGTGCAGACTTCCTTTAGTTAGCAACTTCTGCAGTGCCGACACAGTTCACAGAATGCTGGGATCTTCACATTGAAGCGTTGAAGACCTCTTGTGGAGGGATAATACGTTGGTATTTAGATGGTGCCTACCATTGGAGATTGTTGTAATACTTGTAGCAAAAACAGTCTTAACAATCTTGGCATTCTTAAAAAAGCCAAAGAATTCAATGTGTTCCTATTACACTCAGGCTGAGTTGTAGCACGACATTTATGAAAACTAGCTCTACAGAGGTCAAAACATGAGTAGGTCTTGAAGTCACGGATAAGCATTCATACTTCTTTCATATATTTTCACTCATGTTTCAGTGTACATGAGTACCTGAGTATATGGAACAGACAAATTCAGTTTAGATCACTGAAACTCCAATACTAGGTTTACATTGCTATTTCAAATAAAAATAAAAAACCCTGTATGAACAGCACTATTTCTACATAAGTGATTTTTACCTTGAACCATAAGCCTGTCTTAGCTTCACAGCAGTGATTTATTTTGTTCCCTACTGTTGTTATCCCAAACAATATTCAACAAGACAACAACATTTTAGAATTATCTTACTGCATCCAATTTCTTTGCCAGAAAACACAACCAGAGTTATCTTTGTAGATTGCTTTTTTGTTTGTATTTTGAAGCCAGCAGGACATCAGATTAATTAAAAAAAAAAAGAAAAGAACACAGTTATTCTACTGAATTCATTGATAATAAAGCATTTTGATTGTGCAGAACACCTCATAGTTCATTTCAAGAAATGGATATCTTTGCAATAAACTGACCTCTGTATTGTATTTATGTTACAGAACTTGAAAATCCCATCCTCTGTGGAGGGGATTGCTACATAACAAGTAAGTGTAATTTTATTATTGTCATATACCAATGTATTTCTGTGACATCTTATTTTCAAGTATGTTAAAGCACTTTTTCCTGGTCTTATAATTTTCTGTGTCCTAGAAAAAGGATTATCCCATCCGTTGTCCCATTAAAACTTGTCCATTGATGAGTTCTTTCTTCCCAAGTCCCCAAATAGGGAGAATCTGAGAGAGGAGTTTTGATCTGTGATCTGTGCTTAGATAATGATAATTATGATTATCTAGACACGTACAGAACATTTTGTCAGACTGGGAGAAAGTCTCATAAGAGACTGTCTTCAGAGACATTTTTCTGCATGCTCCTGTGTGATTTCCTATCCCAATTCAACATACTGCACCAATTGTTATAATACTGTTCATATGTCAAAATTATGAGCTTTTCTTTTTTCCATTGTAGCTTAGAGTAGATTTATAAAAATGAATTTAACATCTTGGAGTTCCTTACTACCAACATTTTCCTCTGAAAAGTGTATTCGGACACTTGTAAGAAGATACCCAGATGACTGATCAATAGATGATATAACCCCATAACAGCTTCATAGAACTGGAGCAGCTCATGTTTTTATTTCTGAAACACAGCTCTTCAGTCCCTGGTAGTTTGGCCACTGGTATTTGTTATTAAAATCCTGAAGTTTTGTTCTTCCCCTCTCTTGATAGTTAGTTTTTCAAGTCTGCCTCTATAAATAAATCATATTTTGTGTATTAAAAAACTAAGCACTTGTGGAAATGTTGTATGATGGTTCTCCTACCCAGTTCTTATAGTTATCTGGTTTTGAAACATGAATGATAACAAGTCCCTGGACATTAAAAAGTTCAAATATTGAAAACGGCTAAATACAATGTTTTATGCACAGGTTTATGAGGTATTTTTGGATATTTGGATATTTTTAACTTGCAGTAATTGTTTTTTATTTTTTGAGCATTTTTTTCATCATCTGTTTTATTAAATTGTTATTTTATAACACATTAATCATGCAAAATGGTGTTTAAACATTAAACTGAACTGTTCAGGGCATTTCCCGTGGGAACCTTCACACTGACATCTTTTATCCCTCTACAACTTAGAGAGTTAAAAAACCACTGTGTTATATTTCAGTTCCTGGTAGACACGTTTCCATAGATGCCACCAATGATACCACTCTTTAAGGTATCAAAATGCCTGCAAGGCATCAGAATCTAGCGAAAGAATGACTATTTCAAATGCAACTTGGACAGGTTGAAGTGAAGTGTGTCTGAAGGAGAATGTTTTTGGAGAACAGACATATTCCTTTTCCATCGCCATCAAAGAAGTACACAGCATCAGAAGTTTTAGTTTAGTTTAGTTTAGTTTGGTTTGGTTTGGTTTGGTTTGGTTGACATATGATTGAGACTAATTGGACAGGCAGCATTAGCTAATCAGATTGTCTCTGTCTCTGGAGGAAGTAGGCTGGGTTCATCTGACAATTCTACATCTGAGTTGGCTACTGTAGGACACCTTTGAAGTCAACATGAAAATTCAAGTATGTGAAAAAGAAATAAACATCTAAAAAACAACTGATGACTTGTGCCTTACTTAAGTTCTATCACAGTTGTGAACATCTATGCACGTATCCCACCCAGTGTCTCTTCATGTTCCAGATGAGGTCATGGGACTGATCAGCTTCCTAGGACATGCACTGTCAGGAGGCTGACATGAGAAGGATACCAAATACTTTTCTCAGAATAGTTGTATGGAGTGTCACATAGTACTAAGACAGTTTGTGCAGGACAGCTGACTCTTGGAGTTCTGACTCCAGGAACTGGTTGCAAAAGGATTTGTTAAATGAGTATCAGAAGCAGCAAAATCTCTTGTGATTAGGGGAGAAAAAGAGTGATCAGACCAGACACGTGGTATAAATGCAACTGGTTTAGTACACATTGTGGCAAACAAATGTCTCATAGGTATGAGGTCTATGTTTCTTTTCTAAAAATAGAGCCCCTGGGGACAGAAGTGAGTTAGTCAAGTATTTGTCTTGCTTTTTTCCTGCAAAGCAATGTATTAGAAGGCTAAATTGTGCTGGAAGAATTAATCATTTACACTTTTTATTGCCCGTAAGAACTAAGTGAGGGAAGGTACAAAGTCAAAAGCCTCTGTGGGCAAAGGTTCCAGAAGCCAATACCCATCAATAGGAGCATTAAGAAGAGTTTTTTTCTAGGGAAAAAAAACCCAAACCCTTTTAGATCAAAGTCTGTGTAGAACAGAGCTGCTTTAAACAGTTCTCTGCATGTGCTCACATTCTGTGGGTGAAACCCTAACCCTAGTTAAATCACTTGCTTCAAGCAGGAAATTTTGTTACCTATTTCTCTGTACCTTTCAGAATTAGAAAGTTCTTATTGAAGATACTGGGGGGAAAAAAAGACCAACAAAACAACAACAACAAAACCAAGTTGGTATGATTTCATTTTGTTATTAAAGCAGGCACTATTTAGATATGGGAAGTCTAGATTGAAATTACCAGAAGTATAGGTGCATTTTATTTTCCTGAAGGCATCATCCAGGTGATTGAAGTTAAACTTTGTAAGTATGCTGAAAGTCTTGTTTAAGAAGCTTGGTCTACCTTGCACTTCCTGCAGCTCGAAATACTAGCTGTTTTTCTTTCTTTTCTTTTCTTTCTTTCTCTCTTTCTTTGTCTCTTCCTCTCTTTCTCACTTTCTCTTTTTTGCCTCTTCTAATTTTTTATTTCAGGATCACTGGAGTCTACTATTTTGGAAAAAAAAAGGAACTATAAACCTAAATTATAGCCAATCAGATTGTACTCACAGTTGAACTACTAGACAAATTGCAGCTCATGAAATTTGCCATGGGTCAGGAGACTGAGTAATTTCATTTTAATCAGTCTTATTTGAAGCAGAGATGCCACTGCAGCAAAAGATTCGTAGCAAGTGAAACCTGGCAGAGAGAACGCATCAAGGGATATAAAGTTGTAGTCTTATTTTTATTACACACTGAGTAGCTTCCATACCTAAGCTAAGAGTCTGAAATATTAGCAGAGATCTTGGAATTATCATCTAGCCTGAAATGTATCATCATTTGAAGCTTACAATTTACCAAGGCCTTTATTACTGGTACAGTTAAACTGTCCCTAATTATATCCCAAGAATGTGTTTACCTGATGTTGACTCTGGCTGAATCAGTACATTTTTACACAGAAGGTCTTTGCCCATCCAGTTTTCTCTTTTACTCTGCAGTGTTGTTGCGTGCTCCACAAGCAGAATAAAAGTACACCTCAGCTGCACAGCAGAGAAAAAGAGTTTTGTTTTTTTTTTTTTAAGGACCATCTTAGAATCTTTAGCCGGTAACTAGAATTACTAATGTAAATTGCATTAAGATTTCCCACAAATTGCTTGTATTTCATAATCAGAACTCTGCATGCCGATTAGGTTATAGCTGTAGGGAAGAGCCGATCTTAACACGAGGAATTACTGTGCATAAAAGAAGAAAATTTATTATAAAAGTTCATGTCTAATTTCTTGGGGAAACTGGAAGTAATAATGAGGCTTTGCACGTATTTAATTTTAAAATACAGATCTTTAAGTGTTCGAGGCAAACAATAAAGACGCCAAAATACTATTTTCCCCCAGCTAGAATTTAGAAACAAGGTCGGGTATGTACAGTTTCTGAAACACTACTTAGCAAAGGAAAAAACATTAACAGTAAATTCATTCCTTCCTTGTCTTATACAGCTGATCAAAGCCTAGCATATGTGGAAATGGGCTGAATGGCTGTTATCTACTTTTTATTCACAATAAAATAATGTTTTTAGAATAATTATTTTAACAAATCTAATTCAAAGGTCCTGTCAGAGCTTGCCTTTGGAGAATTATGGGACTTTGTACAAACAATTTGGTTAAAGTTCTATATAACTCTTTTTATCAATATAGTTGTATCAGTATCAGTCATCATGTAAATATATTTATGTATGTGATGAAGTACAGTGATGAGTGACACCTTCTACTGCCACCACATCTTCCCTTTCCTGTTTAATAATATGAAGGTACTCAGATACTATATAAGAACAGAAAAAAAAGGGGGTAAAAACAATAACAACAAAAAACAAAACCAAACAGGCCCCCAAAACCTCAGACCCTACTAATCTGAAGATCTAAAGGCAAAGAGGAACTTAAGGTGAGAAGTGTAGGATTTACCTTGAAAAGCTATATGGAGGTAAAAGTTACCACATAGTCTCTGCTGGGGGGATTATTCAAGCTCCCTGTGCAAAGCTTTTTTTTAACCTTTTTTGTTTGTTTGTTTTCCAGCAAACAATATTATTTTTCCATAGAATCATGTGCAGACTGTTATCACTGACTATTTGAGATACTTTAGAAATATACCTCAGTTATCTCTGATATACCACTAATGGAAACGATGACATTGTAGGAAGCCCCTGAATACAAAGAAATAATAAGTGACTTTAACACTGAGTTTAAGAGATGTGATGTATTTCACAGAGAGATTTCATGTGCACAAAGATTTCATGATCCACATCTCACATATTTCTTGCAAAAGTGGTATTCTTCCTCTTCATTAAAAAAAAAAGCGAGACTTAGATTTTTCAAGAATATACTTGCTTAAACTTATGGGTTTTTTGTGGGGGAAAAAAGAAGCAGAAAGAAGAAGGAAGGAAAGGTATTCCATTCATCTATTCCAACAACAACAAAAAATCCCTTCATACACCCATTTTGCTGACTACTTCACTAGGTCTCATTGGGAAACTGCATTTGTCAGGAAAATGTGGTTGATATGAGCTCATCAGCTGAATGAATGGGGCTGACAGTACAGAGAGCTTGTCAGCTGAATGATGAGTTCTCAACATGATCGGTGTTATGATGCCCAGATACCAGATTGCATAACAACTAGTCTAGCAAATGTATTGGTTTCTTTCTTCTTTGACCATAGGAACAGGACACTAACACATGTAGGAGCCCTGAAGGTCGCTGCCAGAAGGAGCTTTCTTCTGTTAAGTGTATACTGTCATTCTTTTCATGCTAGCCTAGAAGTAGAGTTGATATGACCAGAATGATCAATTGTGAACCATAAGTTCCAAGATCATATATGTGAACAAGTGTACATTTTAAAGAGAAAAAGGTATGTCTCTAGAGAAAGAAAATAAGTACCTCAAATATGGATCATGATAAATACATGTATCATAAAATGCTTGATTTTATGATCAATACTTTATGGATAAAATCAAAGCAAAACCATATTTACATATAATTTTTATCTTGTCTCTTCTCGTTAGTTTTTTTACTCATGCGGTAACTTTACAAACAGAGAACATGTTATTAATTTCTTTTTATCTCTGTATTTATTGAAGCACTCTTCAAATAATTCTTTTAGCATCTAAAATATGCCTTTGAATTTAGGCCTGGTTTATGCCATCTTATACCACTTAGTTCCACTGTGGTGTCCTCATAAAGCTGAATTCAACTCACTTCACATTAGCCAAATAAAATATAGGTATCCAAATATAAATCTAATTGCAACCTGAGTATTTTTTCTTCACACTAGAAATAATAAAAAATCTGTTCTTAACTATTGCATTTTACCAAGCCAAGAGCATCCCACATGAGCTTGGGAGCAATATGAAGGTATAATTCGTTATTTTATTGCAGTTTAGATTTGCTAACTACAAAACAAGTAGTGTGTACTGTGTTGATCTTTACCAGTGGCTTGGCTTCCATTGTACTCAAAGAAGACAGATGCAGTCAAATCAGCCACTAGAGTGAAGCAATTCAGATCCCGAAGTAGAATCTGTATTTGGCCAGCTCTTCAGATTACATTGGATTTAGGGGTCAGTCCAGTCACTTAAACTAGACCAGCAGGTATGACACAGAGCTAAAGGGAGACCCACATCCTTTTGGGAAGGGTAGCTGGAGGGGAGACAACACTCAACAACATCTCAAAGAACACTAGACACCTGTGTTAACAACTACGTAATTCTTCCCAAAGCCTCCACTGAATATAGTGAGAATTTTGACACAAATTCTTATACAGACAACTATGCATTAGGCATACACATTTTGATGTTTGACTCTGGAGCTGACTCCTAGTAAAAAAGTATTTCCAAATTATTACTTTCAACCAAGGAAAAGAAAAATATGTCAGAAGCAGATGTTCAAGCAAAATTCCTAGTAAGGAAGTCAACATGATTAAGAGTTGACAAGTTGATGTTTAAATGCAAAATAAATAGGTTGCAGAAAAGGAAATAGATATTTTCAAATGCTAGAAAGAGCAAAGAAAAAAAAAGCAAACAAATGGAAGAAGGAAGGAAGGAAGGAAAGAAGGCGAAAAAAAAGAAACAAAAAAGAAAAAAGAAAAACAAAAAAGAAAAAGAAAGGAAAAAAAGAAAAAAGAAAAAGAGTAAGAGAGAGAAGCAACAAGCTAAGTTCAAATGTGAAAAACTGAGTTTAAATGTACAAGTTTAGCAAAGTTGTTTCTTCTTTCTCATAGAGCGAAAAAGATGGAAACTTATTATTATAAAAAAATGCTGTCCAAGTCAACATCTATCAGCAGCTGTAAAGGAGATTGGAATTTTGTAAATCTAGTATCTCCACTTAAAATGAGAGAAAAGATCTGTGTGTGTGTTGCCACGTGTTAATCCAAGATAAAATGCAGAGATTTCATTTAGATCTCCATGCAAAGATTCCTTTCATTAGAACAGGATTATTTGAGGACAGCTTACTTTTTAGGAAATATTGTTGGGAAAAATTACATTAAACCCTGGAAAGTGTTTAATCTTACCAACAATGGTGAGTTTTCTACCTAGAGAAAGAACCAAGACTGCCACTAGGTCAGTAAAAGTTCACAGCTAAGACAAGTGGGAACCAGACCAACTGAGAAAAAGGACCTCTTGATCCACTGTATATCCTGTGGAAAGCAGTGCTAAACATGGAAAATAAAACAAAACAGAAAAGAAGTCAAGCCTAGACAGAGATAAAAGCGTGAGCTATGAAAAACAGAACCACTTTATGATCTGTAACTGCAGCTCAACCAGCCAGCAGGATCTTCATGTTCTTCTATTCATTTGTCATATTACAGTTACTTTTTTAAATCAATGATCAATTTGATTCTTGCTGTGTTTTGTAGTCAGGAGCAATATAATCCCAGAAAAACTGATAGGTAAAAGACAAAGGTGATATAGCCAACCATGTACTAAAAAAGTAATTTTGAAATTAAGGAAAAATTTAGACATTTGATTTAAAAAAAGAAAAAGGAAGAAAAAGAAAGGAAAAATATAAGAATTAAAACCAAAGAGAGAATATTACTTAGTATTCAAAGCACTTTACTTGGAGCAGTACAACATACTGCTACGTAATAGTAAAGGCATGTTGTGGTTTAAACCTAGCCAGCAACTAAGCACACACCATACTAGCTACTGTGAACAAAATTAACTCTATCTCAGACAAAACTAGCACATTCTCCACCCCTTACTGCATACCATTTACATCATGCTCAGGTCCCACTATTCAATACATTCTCATTACCCAGCCCCTCCCCTTCCTATCTTTTGATATAATACACATATAATATTGCCTTAGTCTATGGAACAGCCTTGTAAAATGTCCATAAAATGTCCAGAAATGTCCACTGAGTTATTTTAGTCCATGACTTTGGGCTCCATCTGTTACGGTGGTCACTCAGGACAGGAGAGGTGGTGTGTTTCGTGGAGTTATTGGGCACCAAAGCCAGCTCAGTTCAGGTCACTGCTGCACTTGTACCGCTTCTTGTAAGGCGTGTCCTCCGTTGGTTCAGGTGGTTCCTGCTATAGCAATTCTTACAACATGCAACTCAAATCCTGTATTACAACAATTTAAAGGTATTTCCATTACAATCTCCACCCCTGATCCCTTTGAGCCAGGTTACAAGGTTTAACATTGCAGTGACCTCCTAATCTAGCTAGCAACAAGGGTCTGTACCTTCTCCAAGTGGAGCCTTACTGATAAGCCAGTCTCTCCAGGGGTGTACCTGCTGCGGCATAGGCTTATCCACAGCCACAGTCACTTCGAAGTGCACCTGTTTCAGCGTGGCCTTCTCCATGGGCCACAACGCCTTCGGAGATAGACCTGCTCCAATGCGGCCTTACCCACAGCCACAGTCCCTTCAGAAGTAAACCTGCTCCAACACGGCCTTACCCATGGCTACAGTCGTTCCAGGGCTGTTCCTGCTCTGTCGTGGGCTTATCCATGGCCGCATGCTTTGAGGTGCTCCAGCATGCTTGTGCAGAGACACAGATGCTTCAAGGTGTACCTGCTGCAGCATGGAGTTATCCACAGCCATAGATGCTCTGAGGTGTATCTTCTCCAGCATTGAATTATCCTTGGGCCACAGTCCCTTCAGAGGTATACCTGCTGCAGCACAGATATAACCACGGCCACAGATGCTTACAGATGTACCTGCCCTGGTGTGGACTTATTCACAGCCACAGACACTTCGGGGTGTTCTGCTCCCGTGTGGACTCATCCACAGGTCACAGTCCCTTCGACTCAAGTTCGCATTGGAGTTCAAGGCTGTCCCTTACAGCAGCACAGAAACAGCAGCGATGCCCTGGCCATCTGCCAGCCCAGGCATGTGGCCATTGCTGTTATCAAACTGTTCCCAGGCCCAGCAGGGTAAGACGATAAGCAGTACAGCAATAGAGCCAGCAGCAAAAGCAAAAAGCAGCCACTAACGAGCCCTAGACTCTAATATACAGTAAGGCAAGCAAGCCCCATGGCAAGCACAGGAGCCTGCCAATTAATAGCTAAACAGCAATAACAGCTATAAATTCAATCTAGCACATTCTAATCAAACCTGTCGTTATCTTGAACACTTCGAGCCCCAAGTTGGGCACCAAAAAAGGACTGTCATTGTATAGCCCCAGCTGGCAACTAAGCCCCACACAGCCACTTGCTCACTCCTCCCACGATGGGATAGGGGAGAGAACTGGAAGGGTAAAAGTGAGAAAACTCATAGGTTGTGATAAAGAGAGTTTAATAGGTAAAGCAAAAGCCGCGCGCGCAAGCAAAGCAAGACAAGGAATTCACTCACCACTTCCCACGGGCAGGCAGGTGCTCAGCCATCCCCAGGACAGCCGGGCTCCATCACGCCTAACAGTGACTTGGGAAGACAAACACCATCACTCCAAACCTTCTCCTTCCCCCAGCTTTATATGCTAAGCATGATGTCATATGGCATGGAATATCCCTTGGGTCAGTTGGGGTCAGCTGTTCCGGCTGTGTCCCCTCCCAACTCCTTGTGCCCCTCCAGCCTCCTCGCTGGTGGGGTGGGGAGAGGAGCAGAAAAGGCCTCGGCTCTGCAACCGCTGCTCAGCAATAACGAAAACATTTCTGTATTTTCAACACTGTTTCCAGCACAATTCTGAATCATAGCCCCATACTAGCTACTGTGAAGAAAATTAACTCTATCCTAGCCAAAACCAGCACAAGACAAAATCAGCAGTTCAGTCATGTTAGGGCACCAGAACAGTGTAAAAGTGTCAGCTTCAGTCCTGCCCAGCTCTCCAGGAGGCTATAAGGAGAAATTTCAAAAGGAGATGCACACTTGGAAGGCAAGCTAAATTTGGAAATATATCCCTCTCAAACAAGCTCATGAAGCTACCTAAGTTTCCATTACAGATCAATATAGATGCACACAGGCATATAATCCATCACTTGTCTATTTAGATTACAAGCTTCTCCACAACAGAGATCGCTTTTGACTCTGTGCTTCACAGTGCCTGGTGCAATGGTGTTTCAGTCCTGGTAAGAGCTTCATTCTAAATTAATCAGTTAGTAAAGATTCTGGGCATTCTTTGCCCCTGTATGCAGTTTCTGCTACATTTTCTGTGGGATTACACATGGAAGGGCACCTGTATGTACAAGAAGAACAAAGGAGATGATTTATATCATATAAATAGAGGTGTCTGTAGTATAGAAATCTATATCTAGTCATTTCTCATAGTCAAATTAGAAAAAAAAGTGCTTTCAGGGTAAGACTCATATGATGTATTTGCAATGACTGTTTTAGGATGAGATTAGCCTTACTCTAGAAGTGCTTGTTTCTCTCTGTTGGCAATATAGGGAGTCTAGACGACTCGCCCAGATATACACGGTTACATGTTAGGTTTCTGCGCTTGGACAGACTAGACCCAACACAAATCAGCTGAAAACCATAACAGTACAAAAAAAAGCAAAAAGCAAAAAAAAATAAAAGCCGTTGCTCATAGTGTTTTTGAAGTTCTTGATGGCTGACAGGATACTGGTTTTATTTTCATTTTCCCTAGACATTTCTTCCCTATAGGGCAGCAATATTAATTCTGAGCTGTACGGGTTAAAAAAAGATGATTGAACATGTGCAAACTACTTAAAGTAGCTACAGCACTAGATAAGCAAATAGTGGTATTAAACAAATCTTGTTTGTGCTTAGCAAAAACATTTTTCTTGCACAGGTGCAATGGATACTAATAAGACAAAATATTACCCTTTGAGGAGGGTTAAATTCAAGGGAGAGGTCTGGGATGCTTGCTTTGCCAAAGCTGATTTCTGTGCTGATGGCAAAAACATAATAATTGCGCTGTGCCTGACTATTTAATTAAATCACAAGTCTACCCTACATACTTAGCACTTTCCATAACTAATACGCCGTGATGGAAGAGAGCCGATGTTCTAATGTTTCCCACAAGATATAATCCTGGAATTACCTGTGCTCAAGTGGTCTACACAGAAGTTAAAAATAAGCTTGAAGGTAACACACACTGAACATGAGTCATCGGTGTCAACGCTCGTGTATTGTTTTGAAGAGTTTCTTGGCTATAATTCTTCCTTCAAAACTATTTTTTACCAGCCCTTCCTAACCTGTTCCAGGGTGGCTTTTTCTTTCACAAAATTCTTGATTCATGGCACGTTCTATCCCTCTGTCATAGGTTTCCACATCACAGTTTGCTCAGCTAGGTCTCTTATTTCAGTGGAGAAGTTAGACAGTAACTTTTGAAGTCATTGAAATACTCACTTCCACTCCCAAAACTAGAAAAGGAAACTACTGAAACACAAGTTTGAAATTGGCATATTATTCAGCATATTTAGTATCCGTAAAAGGCAAATAAAAAGTAAGATCCAAAACTTAGATAACGCTAAATAATTAAAAAAAAAACTGAAAAGAATATATACATATATGGCAAATATTTATACACCATGACACTAACGAAACACGTTTTAAAGAGGGATTCATAATGTTTCAGGAACATAGATTGTTACATTGAAAATCAGGGAGCTGTTCTAATTGTGTGTCTCTTATTAAGGTCTTGTTCTTGTTAACCAGTTATAGCCTGATTCCTGTTTTGCCAACTGTAGAACAAAAATACAGTAAGTGCATAAACACCATATTCTCCTGTTCTCTTCTAGCACCTTCAAAGTTGTTAAAATTCATGGCTTTTGGCTCAGTAACTGTAGCTGGTATGCCAGCCAGGAGCAGGATGTGCTAGAACACAGTCAATACGCATATGGGTATGTATGCATGTATATATTTCCATTAGAAGACACTTTGTGACCTAAAAGAAAAGCATCATATGGAAAAAAAAAGATGTTAAACTTTCTGTACTAGCATACATATAGAAATAGATTTTGCTTTTTTCACAAAATTGGTCTGAAGACTGTAAAAACACAAAAGAAAAGTAAAAGGTTTGGGAAAGTGGTTTAAGAACATTCAAAAAAATGTGCTTTCATAAAAACATAAACCTATAAACCAAACTAAATTTCAAAAATAAGCCCCCTAAAAGATGTATTGGAAATACACAATTCAATTTTACCATCTTAAATGTTGAAAAGTAAGAATTGGTTCTAAACAAAATTTTATCAAAACAGATATAACTTCAAATAAAAAAGTTTTCCTAGAAAGTTTTTCCTGAAGTGACAATTTTCTGATGGAGAACTTCTTATGGATTTTCTGTTTTGTTTTGTTCTATTTTTTATGAACAGCTATAGAAGGTATAGATATTAACCCCTCCACTTCTGGCATCTTTCGTGTCAGTTTGTGACATTATGTGGTATTTTCAAAGACATTGTGGGTTGCTTGAGAGTAGAGGAAATCTGCAGAGAATGTGTACCATTTCCCCCTTGAAAATGGTCTGAATCACATCAGGTTTCTTTCACTCATGTCATTTTCCATGATGTTCCATGACATACGCTGAAAACACAGAGAGAAAAAGCCACTTTAACTGTGGGTTTTTTTAAGTGCCAGCCACCTGCCAGAACGTATTATCCTCAAGAGCACTGACAGAACAGGTTTCTTTAAAAACATGATTAAAAGAGTCACAAAATGTCAAGGAGTAAAAGAAAGGAGGGAAGCAAAAGACACAGGCTGCTAATTACTATTTTACATCCAAAGTATTAGATTTAATAGTTGATTAACTTTTCTTCAGATACTTATCCACTGATACAATGTAATCGAAATGTAAGCTCAGTTTATATTTCCAAGATACTGATTACTGACTATATGTGTGTATGTCTGATAAAAAGAAAATATAATAGTTAAAATATATCCTCTCTGCTGTGACACTAAAAATTCTTTACCTTGTACATTTAACACATTTTTATTTTGCTTATGAGATACAGACAAATATAATAATTTCTTCAACATCTTCTACAGAAAAAAATTACGAGAAAAAATCAGTATTGCCTCCAGAGAGTTTTTTGTAGCATTTTGAAATAGCTGTGTTAATGTAAAATCACATTGGAACAAGTTATTGTTATTTCTTACAGTACTTTGACCAGGCGAGGTCAACGTTAAATTCCTTTCCTAGGGTTGACTTTGAATGCCTACCTCAAGGTTAGAACGATGTCCAAACTTCACACAGTGTGTCATCCATGCTGAGACACTGTAAAAATCTAGTCTTTTTTCATTTAAGACCTACTTTTGAGAAAGTTTGTATAAAAGTTATGTCTGTCAAGGAAGCCATCTGTATTCTGTCTACAAGCAAAGGACAGAAGTTGTTTTTTCCCTGGGGGGATTTTATCCCATCCTAAAGTGAGAGGTCTCACAGGCATCTTTAGATATTTAATATTAGGCAATATCAATCCTATCTTGAGTTATTACCTTTGGAGTAAATAGGTGGGACACCAATGAGTTAATTTTCCCTTTCTGTTCTTTACCTAAGCAACCTAGTATTTTAAACCCTCATGTATTTAACAAAATACTAAAGCTACAGGTGAAACTTGAGGGATTCAGTCTGATTCGGCAATGAAATCTCAGATACTTGGAAAAGACTCAGTAGCCAAATGTTTGGGGGGGGGGGAAAAACCAAAAAAATGAAGGTCTGTGGGTAAAATAGTTTTAGTATTTTTATAAAACAAGAAATGGGAATTGCCTTCTCCAGCCTTTTGTCATTTGGTGATTAAATCACAGAGGTGAGACTTACTTGTTTTAGCACGAGAACAATTAAGATTTTCGGAGAGTCAGATGAAACAGTAGTGAAGGACGCACAGATATCAAAAATGAAGCATATCTGTTTTCATAATGTCAGACTTGAGGTTCAAAAGGACATATAAAGCAACACTACACAGTCAAAACCATTTTTAACTTTTTTTAAAGACAGTAGTAGGAGAAAAATAGAGAGTGATATAACATTCATTTCTACAGCTATGTGCTGCAACCAGAACAAACAGGCCCATGTGGGGCCCGCTGCATGAAGGTTCGCTGGAGGTTGTTCAACTGGGGGATACAAAAGATACACCAGCACTCATAAAACAACAGCTGAATGAGCAGACAATAAAAGCCTAAACGCAAGAGGCAGTTAAATGATAAAGAGATGCTGCGGCAGTGAACTTGCTTAGGTAAGAACTTTCTGGCCAGTGCCACTCCGTTATGATTAATGTGTGCACATGCGAACTTTATGAAAAAGATAATGAATTGATTGTGTTCCTAAACGATGCCATTTTAGACCTGTTTGGATTCCTGCCTTCCCCAGGGAGCAGATGACCACAGTCTGTTAGCTTAAACAAATGAACGTTTAATGGTCGTCTTTCTGCCAGCCAAGTGGAAAAGGGGAAACATTTATCAAAAGAAGGGAGGAAAATACTGATCAAGCTGGCTATTCATCTGGGATATAGGTGCTGCAAAGTGGCTATTGAGAAGGGAAAACTGCAGCAGTTACCATGCCAAACTCACTTCAGGCATTGTTCAAAATGTGGAGGTCACAGAATCCACAACTGGGAGAATTTCACATCCTGGGTTTCTCAGAATACAAAAGACAAGAAAGGTTAGTTTAATTACTTAACCACACAAAAATGCAAGCACAGGAAGATCTTGCAGTTGATGTGGTTATTCTGCAATGTTTTTATATTTTACATTCAGTGTTCTGTTCAATGAGACTGGGAAAACTGACAAAAGCTTTTGGCTTTGTAAAGAGTTTTGTTTTCCTTTGTTTTGGTTTGTTTTGGTATTTTTACATCTGTTTTCCTTTACATATTTTTTAAAACACACCTAAATTTATCTCCTTCATTCAGTTGCTTTTATTCTTAATAGATGGGTTCCTTAAGCAGAGCAGATAATCTAACAATTCAGTGTCTTTCCATGTATTGTCTTTATTTCACTTGTTTTCAGCTGTCTATTTTCACTGAGAAAAACTAGCTCAGTGACTAGTTTAAAATGAACACCTAACTTAGTATGATTAAAGTAATACAAATCTGTTGTCCAGAGGCATGTCCTCATCTTTCCCATTAGTAAATCATCATCCATGTTTTTGTGCTAGTTATGGTGATTAGACAACGAAAAAAAAAAACAACCAACGTAAGAATTGAAACAATTCTATGATATGGTAACTATGGATTGATCATGTTGGGGCAGAAATTATTATTCATCTTTATGACAGTAATATTTCAGTGCCCACTGGAACAATGCAACATTAAGTATGTAATAGTACAGGCTGGGTGCCAACTCAGTAGAAAACAGCTTTACCAAAGAAACTTGTTATCCTGGGGGTAGGTTGAACATGCCAGCAGTGTGCCCTTGCAGAGAAAGCTAACTGCATATGGGCTTGTATTTGCAGGAGTTTAGTCAGATTGAGGAATTTGATTATTTTTCTCTATTCTGCGCTTAGTAAACTGTAGCTGTAGGACTGTGTCCACTTTTGCACCCCCAGTACAAGAAAGAGGTTGGCAGACTAGAGGAAGTCAAGGTGAGGGCCACCAACACGCTTAGGGGGCTGGAGTATTTGGGGTATGAAAAGACACTGAAACATTCAGGTTTGTTCATCCTGGAGGAGAGAAGGTCAGAGAGTGGGAAGGCTAAAAGGCTAATAGCTGTTTACAAGTTGCAACAGAGAAAATTCCAGCTGGGTATTAGGAATTCCTTTTTTCTTTTTTTTTCCCCCTAACCTTGAAGATGATCAAACAATGGAATAGTACCCCAGAGAAGTTGTGGACTATCCATCCTCTGAAATACCAAAAATCTGACTGGACCAAGCCTTAAGCTACTGATCTAACCTTGAATTTAGGTCTAAATTTGAAGTTGGAGCAGATGACTTGCAGAGGTCCCTTCCAGGTTAAATTATTCCATGAGCACATGATTCTGTGATCCTAAAGCAATGATATACAAATAGTCATTTACACTTAAAGATAATATTCAGACAAGGAAAGACTGTAGAAGAAAGACGCATGAGTGAATTACAGAGCACACAATAGCACCTACATTTTGACTGTGGTACCTTATTAACTGCACAAGAAAAATGGATAAAATTCTTACAAAGGTTTTTTTTTTTAATGAGTTGTTATGTAATGAAAACAACAAATCAAAGCTTCTCAGTCCTTTAAATCAAAGAGTAACTATTTTAAAAAACTAAACTCAACTCCATCTCTGTCCACAAATAATGGTTTATTTTTTATGAAATCTTTTTCTCCTTGAGACAGAAGAAACTATCCTGATTGTGCAGAACTAATCTTCTTTTCAGCCTCACTCACCTATGTGTAGTGGTTCCTCTCCAGTTCATAGCTCTGCCATTTTGAAAACTTTCTTATTCTAGGTATAGCTTTCCAGTACATATGTGTACCATAACAATAAAATTTTTTCATGCAAATAGCGAATTTCATTCCATGTGTTGTAAGCATGGTTTAGAAATACTAGACATTCATACACAGAACTCCAGTCAATGCTGAACAGGAAGCTGGCAAACATAAAGAGTAACAGCTAGACAGCACCCTAATTTTAAGTGACTTGGGCAATTTCCTGGGATCTTTATTCAGCACAGGCAATCAGGTGTTCAGTTTTATGTCTCATCCAAAAAATACTACTTCCCATAGCGAGCACTGTTCTAATACAATATTGAGATATTGCCTGAAAAATGCTTTAAAGAGAAGAGTATTGCATATTGAAGAAGTCACCCCCTTCTGTTAATGAATACTCTTGAATTTCCCAAAAGTGCAGAGCTAGTCTTCTTGAAGTACAGTCCCTTTGCTAGGACTTTTCATGAATGTTGGATGTCCAGCTGAAAGTATTTATGGCTTCATTTGCAGAAAATTTTAATCATCAAGGCGTACTCCATGATTTTAACATCTCCAGAGCTAAGTGTAAGTGATCACTGAAATTTTAATTAAGACTTTTTCTGAAGTTGACTTACAGTTTCTCACAGAATGAGCTGGATTGTAAATGCAAGTAGTCATGAACTTGAGGCTGAGCTGTGTGCTTTAAGCTCATCTCTGGCAGATACGTTCTGTCAATAAATGTTCTTAAGAAGATCTCTATTAATGGGGGTTTGTTCTTCTGCCAGATTCCTTTTTTCAGACTACCTGAAGGAACACAGCTCCAGTTAGCGATGTAAACCAGATGCTTAGCTCAGTTGTTCTGCTAACTGTATTTTCTCTTTGTAAATTATAGACATGCTAACCTATTTAAAACATAACTCAGGTGGCTGGTGAACCACAGCGCCTGCCAGCTCCTCAAATAAAGAGTATCCACTTACTCATCTGCTCTGTCTCCATCTGCCTGCTAAATTTGGATTGACTGCTCACTGTCCAAACTGATAGCGTAAGGATCTGTTTGAGGAGAGAATTCCTCTGAACATTTTTTTTTCTTTTTCCTCTACATTACCCTCTCCTGTTGTAAAACAGGTTTGTTGCTCTGTGTTAATGTGACATGATGTAAGATGAACTGTCACCACACGTCAGAAATTAGAAAGAAAATATTTTTTCAGACCAGAATTCCTTATGTGATTTTTATTTCCTTTGGCTTTTAGCAGATTGAGTATTGAATTGTTCAGCTACAGCCTGTGGATAATTTAATACCTGGAACATTCCTCCTAGTGTGAATTGCAGACACATTTGACTTGTTCGACAAGGCCCCGAACATATTGTGTCAGACCTTATCTGTTTCATGGGAATCTTGTAAATATCGATTGATGAAATCCCAGAGAAATCTCTTTTAACAAACCTGCTTTTTAAAAAAAACAAAAAAACAAAAAAAAGAGACTAGTCATTATCCTTTACATCCACTCCCATGTAGAGACACTGGATGATTGTCAGGTGATGTAAATCAGCATAGAGCCACTGCCTTCAATTGAATGACGTTCATTTTCACTGCCGGATAATCTTACTCCTCTTAAAATTGTTTTTTGGGCTTTGTTGTTTTGGGGTTTTTTTTGTTTGTTTGTCAGTTTCACGGAATATACACATTCTAAACTGAAAATGGTCAAATGAAAAATTCTCATATCAATTTCACAGGGTGTAACATTCTTCCTGAAGTGTCACAGAAAGAAAATACACTTTAACACAATGTGTAATAAAGGAGGGGAAAAATTTTTGATTTTCAGTATAATATGGGCATCAAGAGATTTGAATAATATAGCTGAATACTAGCATTTGCTTTGAGCAAGTTAAATAGTTCCCAGCACCGCATTGACTCTACCAGTTAGTTCTCCACTAACTACAGTACAAGCCAGTAAATTGTCCAGCTAATTGAGTCATATCCAGGGATGGAATTACTTTGACCAAAAGTGGTGCTTCTAAATCTACAGTCTGTCTCATCTTAAAGTAGGTCTAAATATGTGAGAAGAATTGTATCTTTGGAGTGCCTGCTTTTCTTTGCTGGCTGTAAGGGGAGCGTAAACTGTCTAGCTCAGAAGTATCTACTCCATGAAGATAATTAAAATTAAGTGAAATTAATCACACCCCCAATTTCTTTGGAAACTCAGCTTGGGATCCTAACAATCAAAGCTATAAAAAGTCAGAGGGTCAGAGGGAAATCATTAGGAAAGCAAAAGGAGGAAGTCAACAACGGAGAAGTCGTGGGAGGACATTGCTTCTGACTGCTTGGAACTACAGCCCCCTTTTAGGACACCTTAAAAAACAAAAGTCTAAATGTTACTGATTTGGGGAGAGACAGAAAACCTTTAAGGATGAGAGAAGCAAAGCATGACAGTTGGAGTAAGAAACCTTTTGTTTCCCAACAAAAAAATATTTACCCGAGAGATGATGGATTCTGTGGGGTAACTTAGAAGGTCATTCTTTTGTATTATTTATGTGTATTTTTATTTATCTACTGTAGTGAAAAATATTTTAATTGAAAATGGATCCTAAAAGGTCTTCCATCATACACTTTCTTTTTCAGTGTTGAATGTATTCATCCAAAAGCATACAAGTATTTAAATGCAGTTTCTTTTCCCTGTAGTTGGGGTAAATTAAAAAGTGGAAGACTGAAAAAATGCCAAGAAAATGTAAATTTAATGATTTATGTGTTTATTTATATGTGTTTGATGTAAATTACTTTTTCCTTTTTCTTTTTCCCTTTTAATAACCTTTTTTGGCATTTTAAGGCTAATCTAGTTAAATAAGCAAGCAATTGGTTCTGAACAAAAAGAATGAAGTAAAGGGAACATGTAGTTTATGTTGTAATTACAAAGTTTCAGCTTTGATTAATTTATAGTCATGAGCAAGCAAACAAAATGGGAGGATGAAAACTTTAAGAAAAAATAAACCAGGAATTTGCTTTGCTGTCGTGGCTCAAGCGTCTTGAATATTATCAACACTTGCTATATAAAAAAGCTGTTGCAAAACCTGTGTGAGCGCACGTGTCAGTGATAGATTTGTATTTCCTGAAAAAGAAACCTCAGCAAGACAGGCTGAGCTTCTACTGTGAATTTGAAAAGACAAAAATCAGTGTAATACTCAGTTTTATATTTTTTTATTTGTGAAAATATTGTGCATGGAAAAATAACAGAAGTCTATGTGGAAGGACAAAAATGTGAGGAGTAAGTGAATAATCTAGACAAGTTCCTAGAACCAAATGCTAGAGAAGTTGTTTAGAAAAAAGAAGTGTGGGATTTTTAATTGTTTGTTTGTTTTTCTCTTAGAAGGGGGATATTATTTCAACACTATAGAAATGTGAAGAGGTCCAGCTGAAAAACTGTAAAAAAAAATTCAAAAACTCCACCATCAGTCCTGAACGTCATTCTAAAAATAGCCAATGCAGGATGAAAAACCTACCAGACAAGAATTTCTGGAAAAAAAATCAAAGAATATCGTCATTCATGCCTAAGTCAATGAAGAAATCTCATCATGAAAGGCAGAATCTGTAGGTGAAATCTGTAGGCCAAAAACTTCTTTAATTTCAAGGAATGAGTTTACACCATGTAAAATAGCAGCAAATGAAACCTGAATAGGTCAGCTACAGAACTGTTAAGCAAACTAATTAAAAAAATAAGGTATTAGGTTTTCGCAGTCTCAAGCCACTTGGCATGGTCTTAACTACATGTGTTTAGACGTGGTTTTCAGAAAAAATGTGATACTTCTAGAAACCTGAAACTGGAAAAGACCTGCTGCCTCACTCCCTGAGCTATTAGACATAGGTAACAAGATTATTTTATAGGTCTGTGTCATAGAGAATGCATCATGCTGCATCTAAAAAATATTTCAGTTGTGGGGATTTTTTTGCCATGACTATGACTTTCACAGAAAATATAGGCATTATGCATAAACGTGTTAATTTTGCACAGAAAATTTTACAGAAAAAGTTAAAATGTGTACAGAATCAAGGCTCAGAAATGTAAGCAGGTCAGCTAGTCTTTCTGTCTGTCTGTCTGTCTGTCTATCTGTCTATCTATCTATCTATCTCGTGTCCTAAGGTTCCACTTTATCAATGTCATTCCTAAGAAATATGCTGTTGAAGTGCTCTAGTTCTGGGTACTCCACAACTTTTCCAGCCAAACTAGTCCACATTGCTTCCAGATGTAGAAATTCTGGCAAGATTCTTCTTGAATCCAGCCTGGCTCTTTCTTCATGCAGTGAAAATCCATTAATTTGCCCCAATAATGATGGACTTGCAAAATAAACTTCTCCCATTATTTTTTAGCAGGCATTTACATATTTGAAGGATGTTATCAGTTACTCTGGCAGTCTTCTCTACATTAGCAAAATGACCCCAATTATTCTGATCTTTCCTCATAGCTTGTTTCTGGACCTCAGATCACTGTTTGCTTTCCTGTGTGCACTTTCCACTTCTATCTCTGCAGTGCAGCGCTCAGAATTGGACACCATACTTTAGTTGAGGCCTTATCATGAAAACCAGAGGATTAACTCATGTATCTCACAGGCTACATTTATGTTTATATTTCCCAGTATGGTGTTTGCCATTTCATCTTTCGTCCTTTGTTTCAATTTTGTGTCAAAACATCTCACTTATATAATGGAAAAATGAGTTTAATCTTATTTTTATAATTTTTTTCCTGCCTCCAGCAGTGCTCTGATAGTTGTCCTGGAGCAAGTTACTTTTTTTTTTTCCCCCTTGTTTTTCTTTTTTTTAAAGTGGGAATACTGACACTACCATCTTTGTAGTTTTTTGAAATCTAGGGTTAACTTACAACATGTGATGTAAAGATTAGTATTTTAGATTATAGATAACATTTTAGTACAAAGTTTTACTGTTGTCAATTCACTATGTTCCCACACTAAACTGTTTCTATGTTTTAGGGAAGTACGAGAATTTTAAATCTTTTCGGCCTATATACACTAGAGCTTCTGAAAATCCTCGTTTATAATGATCAGTGTTCTTTACTGATTACCCCAAACCGCTAAATGACTACTTGCTTAGACTCCAGTCCTACACTCTGAGACTGGATTTATCAAAAACATAACTCTGATTTCTTTTTGTGCTGTTGCAGTTCATATCCTAACTGCCCCCATTCTTGCAATAGTCAATTATTTGCCACTACCAGTAAAATCTAATGATTAACAAATCTGTGAGACTGGGCCGAATGTGTGTATGAAGGTCTCTTAGGCACCAGTATGGACTCCAGACTGTTGGGATTCATCAGCAGAATGCATTAAGCAGATGAATAGCATTTTAATGATAATAAAAACATTGTTTGCATGTCCATTACACAGTGAATTCAGTGGGAAAAGAATTTCCTAAATTCTTATTTCATTATTCCTATGTGTTACTAACAGGAAAAATAAAAGGCTACACACAAGTATTTTAGGATCCCTTTTGAAAACTTAACAGATAATTGGAGCATGAATATTCATTTAGAAAGTTATGCCTAGGAAGCTGCCTGGACTTCTCCTGAAGGCAATGCTTGTTGCTTAAAAGCAATGTTCTGCTTCTGAAAAAAAACTTTTTCTCAAAAAAATCCCCCAAAACCAAACCACAAACAAAAACCAAAAAACAAGCCAAAACCCAAAAAGAGCATTTAGTATTGTAAGGGGATACCAAGCAAACTTAAGAAAGTCAGCAATAATAAATCACCACTGTTAATGTGTAAAGATATCATATTTTAGAACCTGTCTTGTACTGTCTGCTGGTTCTGCCAGCCACCCTAAAAGCATTGTGGCAGAAGTCCTAACATCAGTCTTTTGCTGCCTGTTTCCAGTAACATTCTGCAGTCAACCAATGACCCCATCTACTGGTGCACCACTAACTGTGCTCACTGTCCTGAGCTTTGGTAAGTCCAGTACATGTGCCTGACTGTTATGTGAAACGCAGAACTAAAGGGAGCCTATGGACTCCTCATCATGGGTACCACATCATACTTCTCACGGTTTGATTGTGATATTTGTACTCCATTGCTGGATCTCCTTAACTAAGCTGATACTTCTGAGATCTTCAAAAAGCTTCCTCTAAGCCTCGGTCATATTCAAAAGCAGTACCTATTCACATATGGTTTCCACACAACACATCAGTGAAATATTCAAAAGGAAATTAATGATGAATGACAGTAAATGACAAATGACAGCATTTAAAATGCTAAGAGCTTGTATCCCAGTCACCATGATGGACTTTCCCTTACCTTATCCCAGCTGCCCTAGGCAGCTTTCCCAGGAGATGAACACAAGAGGAACATCTCCTTTCCTCCTTACTGGCTAGCGTAGTTTCTTCTTGTCTCTTGTTGGAGAGACTTGCCCACCTCTGAATTCACCCTTAACCTTTTGAAATGCTGCAGACCAACACATAGGTAGATAAAAGCCTGCCTTCTCACGGTATTCTATGTTCGCACGGTGCTCCCTCTTCCCTGGGGTCTCGCTCTCTCCCTCTTGCTGCAGCTCAGAGCTGTTCTTTCCCCACTTCAGCAAGTGTTTAACAGCAAGCTCCCAGCTCTGCAGAGCTTCAGGCCACAGTATGTATATCTGTTTGAACTGCGAACTATTTTTCCTATACATTAGCATGGAAGCAAACTCAGTATTTATGCACCAAGATTTTAAGCACCAGCTGAGCAAAATTATGCACAGATTGAGCAAGAGGCTCTAGCTATCATTTTCGGCGCGCAGAGCTGTTGATAATATCTCTCTGGCAGGAAACTGCCCATAATCACTGATCACCAAACCTCTTACTCTGATTTTAAGAGCGGGAAAGGGAAGGCAATTTTAGTTTTAGCTGTTCGACGATTCAGAGGAGGAGGCATACTGGATGATGGTTTAGAAATGCTGTACTGAACACTGATCTTCAGCACAACAGTTTCTGATACTGATGGACTTCACTTCAAGGTTGTGAAATGATTCTGCAATGGATATAAGATGCCACAAGCCACAATAATGTCCAAATCAACCAGTTACTTGAGACAGTGAAGCAAATCTTCCAGGCCAAAGAGATAACTTTTCATCTGAAATGTTAAGCCTTATAACAAAAAAGTGAAGAAACAAAAAAAATTATCTTGAGGTATTATTTTTATAGGAAGGATATAATCTCCTGTGGTTTATAAGAGTTGTTGATCTGGAAAAGTACTGTCATAAGGTTTGAAAACACTTTTAGGAGAAGTCTCTGAGTATGGTCCATAATGGTTGTTAGGTGAGCAGTGATAAATGAAGACGCTGGCTTGTATTAAAGATGTCCATGTGTAAGGGTTTCTTCTTTACGATCAAATTTCTGGATAGATCCAATACAAATGGAACCTGTGTAATTTACAGGTGCTCTCTTATGATACTGCAAACTCATTACAGTCCATGTCTGAAACCATTTCTCCAATTCTTAGTGCGTGTGAGCAGACTGAATAGTTCTGTTTCAGTTTTACATTATATACATTATCTGGTAATAAATTTTAGCATATGTCTTCATTTCAATCACACAATTTCAAGAAATATTTTATTCTGTTTTCTTTATTTCTTTAGGATAACACAAACATTTCATATGTGTTTCTTGTTTTTGTTTTCATCTGTGATGTACAAGATGGACCTCTAATAATTTCATAAACCAACAAAAATGTTAAGGAAAGAAAATATCACAAAGTAGAAAGTTTATTTATTCCCTTAAATACTGTCACATATACATCTGTAAGTTCTCTGCTAAAGTTGTACAGATTTAAAAAAGGGTATGCACAAGAATCATGTGCAAGAGTGGAATCTGTGAAACCTCCAGTGAGGAAATGTATTTATATTTATTAAGTAAACAACTAAGCAGGCAAAAGTTAAAATGTAGTTTGAGGTCTATATACAAAATTGTAAACTCAGTTTAAAAATAGGCAGTGAAATTCCACTCCCTCTGAAGTGCATTGTATCAGGTGGAAAATAGGGAATGGGATTTTAGACATGCTCTTCTGTTTTCCCCCCCAGGTGCTAGGAATCCATAGATAAAGGTTTTGCAACATGCAAAATTGTACCATCCATGAACTCTACCATGATCTGGAAGGCAACCGCAAAGTCCCTGAGTTTCTTCCTTTTGTCACCATCTAACTAAAGTTCTTTTACACAGGACTGGAGCTTGTTATTTGTGGGATTTCACCAATACACGAACACCTTTAGAGGAAATACCAGCTATTGTTGCAAGATGTCCAGCGACATGATGTTCATCTTTACACTAAATCTTTCTGTACATATATACATACATACTTGCATACAGCAATAAAGCACATTGATTTTTGTTGTCACTAGCATGTTTTCTGTGTGCTGCTGTTTCATTTTACCTCTCTAAAAAGAAATTTTCTGAAGTATGTCTTCATGAAGTGAGTAGTCTGGACTTGCATTGTTGTATGGGAAATAGTGCGGGCAATTCATCCTCAGCTTCCGTCTTCACACTTCACCAAGATTTATTAATTAATAAGGATGTATTTTCCACAGAGGGCCAAGAGGACTCTAGCTCCCCATTAGCAATAGCTTGTAGAGGCTCGCGGTCCCTGTTAAATTACAATGGTGATGCTGTACGCCTGCTTTGTCCTCTCATCAGATTGTGGCTGTGTCCAATCCTGACTGCTATTTCTGCTGTAATTGCAAACAGTTTGATTTCTCAAACAATCTCAGCTCTTGCTATGCTCCCCTGGTCCTCTTACAGAAAAATAATTTGTTTTTCTTTCTCTGCCTGCAGATTCCGTAAACATCAGATCACATTTTGAAGTGTCCCCTCCACCCCCTACCCACTATTTATGGAGCCTGCGGTGACTGATGGATCATGAGGTGGGTGTTATTGGCGGTATGTTTTAACAGGCAGGGAGTTTTAGGGCTCAGACACAAACTCCCTGCACAACTTCAGCCCATTCACTTAGTCTTCCCTGTGCTCCTGTTGAATAAGAGATTAATCATACCTTCCTTTAAAATGTTATGACATGTTTGCTGGGTACTATGCTATTTAAGCATGTGACCTTTGGGTAGTTGCTATTTTCTCCATTGTCTATTTGTTTTATTTATGTTTTTAAATGAATACCTAAATCATAAGAAAGCTTCTTAGATTCCTAGATTCTGTTTCCATTACAGATCCATATGTAACATAGCTCTAATATTAACTGTTATGTATTTCTACATAATGCCAAGGAAGTGTCTTGAAAAATATGAATGATTAGATAAGCTTAGCCACTTAATTTTTATACTGTTGATAAAGTTTATGCTGTGTCTTTTTAATTAAAATGAGGGAGGGTATAATATAAAACATGTCTTTTCTTATGGGAAATGACTATTTTAGCATGTGTTTTCCTGTCAGCCTTTTGCAAGAGTTGTCCTTGACGCCAAATGCCAAAACATCTTTTTTATATAAATTATTAAGAAAGAGCATTGCATATATTTTGCACCAGATAAATTATGCACCCATTTTAATCTAGATGAGAAATAAGGAATTCCTATTCCACTGCACATCTGAATTTTGTATGGAATTTTGCACATACTGTGATGTTGGGCCCAATATTTTATGCATCAGCATATCTCATGTTTTCTTTATAAACTGCAGAGAATCTGCACACTGAGTTATGTGTTTTATAAGAGGGAAGAAAGAATCCAAAATTAAAATAACGTAATCAAATAAGGTGGGGGTTTTGTTGTTTGGTATTTTTTCTACCTTTTTCTGCTTCTTGCTTGCCCCTGTACCTTTTCCCATTCTATTTTGGATCATTCTGAATCTCTTTAGCTGCATGTAATTTCAGAAATTAATTTCTCAGAGGCTGAAGAAACAAAAAATCCAGTGTACCAAATCTGGTAATTTAAATGCTGCTCTGCTCTCCAGCCACAAACTTTTGCGCATTTGAAGTAAACTCAAGCTAAATTTTTTTTTTTGATGTGTTGAATAATGCGGTTACCTTATTAATTTTCACTATATTTTTAGTCCTGCCAAGATTGCCTCTAGCAAAGGATATTGATAGGGAAAGATGAGAAACATAAAAGGTTAACACAGAAGGGCAGATAAACAAAAGGGGTTTGATCCAAAGCCTGTTTGAGTCAATGAGATATTTTTCCATTGACTTCAAGAGACTTTGGATCTGACCCATCGGGCATTTACGTATCGATACGCTGAAATGCTGAGCAGCTGCTATGAAATGTCAGTTGTCCTCAGCTCCCATCTGTGTCAGAAAGAGTTAAGGGGGTTCAGTTCCCTGGAGATTTGGAGTATTTAAAAGTTAATAAGAAAGTACACGGCTGAAAGAGGAACAAGGGGACAGAGACCACATACTTTACTTACAGCTTCTGAGAAATCCTGTTAAAGTCAATCAGATCAAGCAGGCACAACTGCTTTGGTGAATTAAGCAGAGAGTGAAAAAAGAGGCACAGGAAGATAGCAGCTGAAGTAGAGGAGGAAAAAGACAGCAAAAAACAAACCGAATTTAACAAGCGAGTGGAGAATGGAGGAAAACTTAGAAGAGAACTGAGATTAAAGAGGAAGTCGGAGGATGAATACTTGGGTTTGTCTGATTTTTGCCTCCTGAACACTTAATATATGATGGGAGTTAAAACATTTTTATTTTATTTTTTCGCTCTCTTTTTAGCACTATTTAGTTTTCACTTCTGATTTTGAACAAGCCCTAAAATTGCATGAGGTCTCTGGGACATTTACAACCTTCTATTTCACACACCACTCCTGGGATCTTCCCTAGGGGCTATATTTGAGAGGCAAATGAATTTTGTTCACAGCTGGTGGCATGACATGAAGACTCTTTTTTCCTTTGCAAATTTAACCCTTTACTATATATTTTTTTTCCTATTCTCTTTGCTACTGTGCCAGAAATGCTTTCAATTTCTGATATGCGGGTTTTATAGAGATACAGCTTCACAAAACTGATGTATTATTAATAGACCACTAGCAAAATGGGAAATGCTGGGAAAGGTAGAAGACCTGATTTGTGTTAAGTTACATCTTGTAGGTCACTAATCCTAAAAAGAGTCAAGAATAGGATTCGTGGATTCTCATAAATCACACTAGAAGGGACCTCCAGAGGTCATATAGTCCATCTGCCTGACTAAAGGGAGGGTCAAAAATTTCAACCTATGTTGTAATCCTGCTCATATAGACAAAAAACAGAGACACATTTTGCATTTTATAAAGAACTACAGCCAATTAAATAAGTTTATCTAGCCGGCATCTTTTTTTTAATAATAATTAAAAAGCAATTGAATGTGACTGCGTAAGTATTTAAAGGAATAACAATAAGGAAATGGTTGCAAATATTGGAAATTGACTGAATAAGTTACTTTACTATGGTGCTAGCTCTCCTAGCAACATCCTGACATATGTTGCATGTGGTATTTTAACCTTTTATGCATAAGCTTTGGTAATGTGGAAAGTAGTATTGCTTTTGTGTTCTTCAAGGCTAAGAATCTTTTTTTTTCCCTGGGCCAAAATAAGGTCTATGTGCCTGTTATGCTGCATGGAAGTCATGAGAGTAATATCAACAGTTTGAAATTTACTTTAAATTGTACATTGTTTTTGTTTATATTATACTGCCGATGTCTAAGTATAAAAGTCAAAAGGAGCATGAGAAATAAAAGACTGTTGAGCTGATATTTCTTTTGAGAACTGAGAAAGGTAAATAATCCTAAGAATCTGATATGAATGACATTTTGAGCCTTAAAGAAGGAAAGAAATATGAAAACCATTTCACAATGTTTCTCTGCATTTTTCAAGTCTTCTCTAAAAGAGATTTAGCAAAATAATGAAAAAAATAAAATAAGCAAAAGAACTTTCTCATTCTGATTTCAAAATATTGCAGTGAGCAAGGACATAAAATATTGCTCACTAAGACTTCAGAGATGACAGTCTTCATTGTAAATACTTGAAGATCAATTTGATTTTGAGGAAGTTTTATTTTTTAAAATTTATTTCATTATAAGTGTTGCTTCTTCCAAAATTCGTATTAACTATTAAGATACTTTAGAGACAGTAAAATTTGCACAAGCAGTCATGGCTGAGACCATTTGATGACTGATTAATTCAACAGTAAGTCACTAAAGGTAGGATTTATTTCAACTGATTTCATAATCTGAGGACTTTAAAGTAGTTATGGATGTTCCCTCTATAGCTATTGATAAGAGAAACCCTTGGAAAAGACAATTCAATGAATGGTATATGAAATAAAATAAATCATACTCCGGACTTGTTTTTCTTCTTTCTCTCTCTTTCTGCCTTTTTCTTTCCCTTTATCTTCCTCTTTCTCCTCCTTTCTCAAGATCTTTCTCCTTCTCATCCTCTTCCTCTGTCTCTCCTTATTCCTCTTTCTCTCTCCCTCTTTTCACTACAAAGGGAATACAAATGACTATTTAGATTACTTGTCTAGCATTCAAACTAATAAAGATCTGGTAAAGGCCCCTTGGGTTCTTCTTAAGTAGTATCGTAAGGTTAACAGAGAAAACACTGATCTTTTTGCTCTGCCATGATGTAAACTGGCAATATTTTTATTCATCAACATTTGATATTGATGTCATATATATATATATAAAAATATATAAAATCTACTCAAGACTCAACCCTGAGGATCATAAGACACTGGTCATTTTATTAATATCTAGTGGGATTTCTTTTCCATTAAAAGAAATCAGCCTGAAATTTATTTATTCCAATTATTTAGCAAATCATTATATTAAAGAAACAGTCACAATTAATTCAAGGAGCAAAACCTTTGGGAAAAACATGTTACAAGTAAGCTCGGGAGAGTATTTGAAACAACTTATTTCAATGAGATTTGAGTTTATATTTAGCAGATACAGTGTGTTAGCAGATATGGATGTGTTACTCATTTGTAGCATGTTGGTATATTCTCAAAGGGTGTGCCTGTGCTGTTTTTACTTAGGAGGCTGACAGTATTCCTGGGAAGGGAATAGAACTCTGATTTTCCTTAAAAAAACCCTCATTATTTGCGCCTCCTTACCCAACAGGTTTGAACAACAAAGTTTTCCTGGGTTTTCCTTTTTTTTTTTTTTTTTTTTTTTCCCAAATGAAAGTAAAGCCACCCAGAGTCTGTCTTTCTGAAGCATGTTCCCACACTTTTGCGTCTGGTCGCTTAGAAGCAGAACTCAGCCGAGTGCTGGTCTGTTACTCTTGTACTTGCTGCTTCCTGTGCATCCACTTTATGTGCTGTCTGTGTTGTCTAAGGAGGTCTGATACGGAGGTCATTATGACGTATCTGCTTGAGAGGCATTAAGGAATCCATTTAAAGTCAGTAAAGAACCTTTGTTATCATTGTTCTGCAGTATGATTAATAATTTTGAGGTTTCTTCTCCCCCCACGCTCCTTCCCATACGTTATGTTAGTACGAAACTTTGACCTTGCAGTGAAAGATAATAACAGAATGTATCTGTGGTATTCATGTGATTAATACAGCAGTCCGGGAGTCACAAAGAGACTTATGGAATACAACTAAGATGCTTGAATACACCAATGATTTCTTTGCGTTGTTCACCTTCTTACTAAATAATTTATCAGCTTAATGATAATGACATTCAAATATCATAATTACAGCCAACTCTTTAAAAAACATCAATTCAAAGGCTGAAAATGTAGCAGTTCTTCCTTTCTCCCTCCCTCCACACTTTCCACCATTAGCTGTTAATGCCAAAATATGGTCTTTATTCATTCTACTGACATAATATAAAACCAACGCGGATTTCCTATTTTTCATAAAATTTCCATCCGCACTATTAGTTTCACTGATAGCAGGCTGGGAAATGTTGTTAGGCTACAAGATGGACGACACTGCAAAACCTCAGCATGTTAAGAAGCCATAAAATTTTATGCAGTTCATTTACTGCTACAGTCCAGTAACCCTATAGTAACAGTGTGCTATTTTTATTGTGTATTTATTTAAAGGTTGAATATTCCCTCTACCGGGCCATCTAACCAAATTACTCTGGTTTCCTAACGAACTCTATTGTAGGAAGTCAAGGGTGTGCATCTGACCCATGGTTCCTCTTTCTTTCAGATATTCTTTGGAGAGTAGTCTGTTGTTTCATAAAAGATGAGCTAAAAAGAAAAGAAAAAAAAAAAGGTACAAAGCAACAAGCCATGAATAAAAAAAGTTTGCCTTGAGGAGGAATGTAGGGATAGGGTCACTGTGTCTGTAAAGGAAAAATGAAGACTTTTCCTGAAATGTGTAGAGACGCTATTCTCATAAGCAAAGTTTCTCCACCCACTTATAGTGGTATCTTGAACCCATTTTAGCAAGTGTGAAGACCCCATTCATCTCACTAGATGCTGGCTTCTCTCCTACAAATTAGTTCAAATCCTGTAATTTCAGATAGCTACTGGAAACTGAGTATTAATAACAAAATCTGTTTATATTTAGTAGCTCAGGAAAATGGCCCAAATAGAAAAAAAAAAAAAAAAAAGAAGACCTAAATCCTATTATTTTCAGACCAGGCCGTGTGCAAATCGCTCCTTTTTGTTTGTGTGTTTGTTTGTTTTAATGTATTTATTTATTATTTTTATTAGGTTCTCTGTAAAGCCTTTTGTCAGTAAATTATGTTGAATAACCTTTCAACATTTGGTTAGGAATTAGAGAGGACACGCACACACAAAAAAAAGAAAAAGATTCCTGTTCTTTAGATCTTGCAAAATAGATCTGAAGTTTAAGTTTAAGGCAGGTGACAATAGGCAAATGTGGTAAACAGCTGGAAGGAGCACAAGGCAAGAGTACAATGATTAGAAACTGCATGGTGAGCTGTGGTCACAAGATGAAAGCTACCTAGCATTGCTGACTTTCTTGTAAAGATCACAGGAGACAAGAGCTTCAGAGCTTTCTCTAGTACACTAATGAATTCCAAAAACATTGTGTAATTTTGCACAAAAGGTTACTCATCCAACAGATCCGTGTCAGAGACCTGCACTATTGGGTACATGTGATACCAGCTGACTAATCAGGCTAAGGCACAGGTCAAAAAAAAGTGTTCTGCAATCACCCATGCTATTAAATTGCCAGGTGAGGTTAAGCCTAGTTTATCTACTGCTCTGTTAGACTTCATTCTGACACAGTCTGGGGTTAGTATAGTTTTGGGCTAGCGGGTAGTCTGGATGAAGCTGGTTTGTTTTCAGAGATAAATTAATGTCTGTGAGTGCAAGCTAGGCTGGACCAGAGAGTGGTTCACTTCCAATTTCTTTTACCAGCATAGCAGTAGTCTTTATTTGCCAACATGCTAAAAAGTAGGCAGGGTGCCTGCTGACTTGTGCCACTAACATCACATTAATGAAGTGAGGATAGAAAAGTTGGACAACAGAAGCTGCTCTTGTCAACAAAGCCGAGATTCTTCTTAAAGATAGCCATGTGAAAACAGGGTGTCTAGTTTATTTTGTTTATCTGGGCTCCCTCTTCAACCAAAAAGAGGCATATCTAGAGAGAAATTCATTCCAACGATCAGCCATTTATCTTGCAACAGGCTAAATTGTCCTCTGGAAGTGCCTCTGTCTCTTTCTGCTGACTGGAGAAAGAACGTAGATGACAATTTGAAACTGGATGCCTAGCTTCCAGATGGCTATATTTACATGAGATGATCTTAATGCATGACTAGAAGTTGCCAACTATACCTAAGTAATGAGGAAGAATCTGTTTAACATAGAATAAAGTAGATGTTCATAAATTAATTATGAGAGCCTCATAAGGACCAGGCACAGCTGTGCCTACCAAGGCAAATCCTTATCTGAAGAAGGTGGCAAGTAGCCTTTTAAAAATTCCTGCCCATATGAGCAAGAAGGACCTGACCTAAAGTGTTAGTAACATGCTGTCTAAAATCTGTGGTTCAGGAAGTCCCAATAGCACTGACTACTGGAAACCTAAATATGGGGGACAAATATATTAATACTTTAAATGTATCTCAAATTCTTTCCATAGGCACCTACAACCTAGGCCAGAAGCTAGATGAAGAATCAAAAGGTTTGTGTGGACATTTTTATACAGACACACCAATATATTAAAAACCACCAGAAAACGACAACTCCCCAAACACCCCAAAGAATCTCTTCATAGTTGTCCAGCTTGAGAATTTTCTCTTTCATGTCGCACAAACCATAAATTCCTCCCAGGAGCTGCAATGAAGTATATTTTTCAGAAAGATACCTGATTTTGTTCTAATAATTTCCAGCATCAGTGAGTCCACTACTTTTCCTAGTGAACTGTTCTACCTTTTGAGTAGTTCAGAAAATAATGTCTGTTTTACAGGAAGTTGTGGCATTTCAACATAGATTTTGATTTCAAAACAAGACACAAAGAAGAAAGAGAAGTTGACATTTGAAATTTTGTCTCTGAACACTATCAATTATTTTTAAGAAATAAAGGATTGAAATGTTGAGGTTTTACACTGATTAACTGCTTGAATTATATACTGAAACATCATAGTAACATAATAAAAAATAGTTACAAAAGGTTAGATTGAGTTTATAATTAATTTAGAAAATTATAAATATTATTTTAATTAATATAACAGAAAAGTTTAAACAAAAGTGCTTTAAAAGCTTATATAAAAAGGAATGTTTTTACTTTTTCGAAATGAGGCAGTTTAAGATTATGAAAACAAACTAGTCTCAAAATTATGTGACGAGATATTTTCTCCCTGGCAAAAATTTGTTGGAATGACATATTCCTGCAAAACTTTCAGTTTGATTGTTTCAATACTTTCTCATGTAGAACTATTATGTCTTTTTTATTAGTCCTGCTGATTTTCCTCAGATTTTGTACTGTTATGAACATTTTTAATGACATATTGTACACTGAAAACCCTCTCAACACTTTCTTTTTATATGAGATTTTGTGGTGAGCATAAGTTTCTTTCGGAGATGAAGGGCAAAGCTGTACAAAGAAGAGGAAATACAAAATACATAAGCAAAATAATAGTAATAGTAATAATAAGAAACAAAATATAAAACCAACAGCAACATTTCATTCTCTTAAACCCTAACTGTATTAGAAACAAAATCTGGACACGCATTTCTGCTACAACTGGGAAGATGATGGTTACAGCTAGTATTATGAAGATACTGCTTTCTGCTAGAAATGGAATGAATGGGACTGATAAAAGCATATAGAGCTTGTTTCCCCCTACCCCCAGGCCAAAATAGAAAGAGAGCAAGATGTGTCCATTTACATTAGGTTAAAAGGTTTTGAATGCATTTATTCCAAAGATCTGTGTTAAAGACTAAGAGGTCATGAGGAATATGCCAGAGACATTTCCCAAGGGACAGGGAACACAGGTTAAAATGAAAAGAGAAACATGTACAAATTGATCTAACAGTGACTATGGGTGCTTTCGGCATCTTTAACACCTGTTGGGGAACATTTAAGAATCGGTATGTGTAGTAAACAATAGCCTCTTATAGCAAAACGTCACACAGGCTTCCCAGAATGGCTAATATCAAGATCCAAACTACTTTACTGACCAAAGCAAAATGAAGCAAATTCAAATAAGAAACCAAACTGTGTGATTAACTGTGAATGAATACAGCATTTTTGCAAGGGATAATTGCCCCAATCAAGAAGCAGGGCCCTGCTTTTCACAAGAAAGGAATACCAGACAGCCCTTTCAGACACAAAGAACTTCATGGGATTGTGAGGAATGAATATGTTGCTTGTGAAGACTGAAATGTTATACTACAGTGAAATGGCAGTACCAGTGTGAAATGAGAAAACCCCAGATTTCCCTTTTGACTGGTAATTTAAGAGATAAATAAGGAAAACAAGGATTAGAACACAGACCTTCTTTCTCTCAGTGGAGTACCAGAGGCATTAGGCTTCCAAATTATGTTTTCTTTTTCATGCTCTCTCCCTATGAATATTGATGAACCAGTGCGTAGCCAGGAATGCCTCAACAGGAGTCATGACTTTATGCATATTTTTGGGGATAGGGCCTGTCCTTGGGTAACAGAAGATGCAGAATTAAACCCATTCAGGCTCACGAAGGCTGATTCTTAAGTAAGTGCTTTAAGCACTAGGATATACAGAAGGAAACATGAAAACTAGGAATAAATCAAAAACATTGCAGAAAATTTTACCTCTTGTCTCTTAACAAAATTCCCAGACCTACATGGTATTCATCTTTCTAAGTGCTGGTTTAAACAATGAAATGTGGCATGTAATGTCCCAGTAAAAATCCTTTATGTATGAAAGCTGAATGCACCATGATATTCAATACTCGTTCTCACTAAATATCTAGGAAGCCAGGTGGCAAATGTTTACTCTGATCTTACATCAGTTTAAGAAAAGTAAAACACAGAATGGAAATATGTATCTATCAAAACCACCATAACAGAAAAAACATGATGGGGATTCTGGGGAAAAAAAAAAGTATAAACATTCAGTAAACTTAGAACGCAGTAAGGGAAAGATAAAAAAGTCAAAAAACTATAAAGAAAAAAGGACGAGTGCAAACCTCAGAAGAGCCTTTTACGAATCAACATATCCAAGATACATTTCAGGGAAAAATAAAATAAAACCAAACTATAAGACTATTATTCAAAAAGAAGATTCTTTGCCCCAAGGCTGTAGCTAAGGCTGGGGCTCATCAACCCTTGCTCCCTGCTGACTTAAAGAGAAGAATTTCAAATAAGAGAGTTCGAAGAACAAAAGATGTGAATCTCAAAGCAACTAATGAAAGAAAAGGAAGAGCAAGCTCCACCTCCCACCCTGAACTAACTCAAGAAATAGCAAAAATGTATGAGCACAGAAGAGCTTTGTTTTTTTCTCTTTTCTTTTCTTTTCTTTTTTCTTTTCTTTTCTTTTCTTTTCTTTTCTTTTCTTTTCTTTTCTTTTCTTTTCTTTTCTTTTCTTTTCTTTTCTTTCCTTTTTTCTTTTCTTCTCTTCTCTTCTCTTCTCTTCTCTTCTCTTCTCTTCTCTTCTCTTCTCTTCTCTTTTCTTTTCCAAACTCTTGAGGAAAAAAAAAGAAGAGTCAGAACATTCCTGGATGGACACTTCAAACATGTAAAGTCAAAAATAAAGGTTCAATGGGCAGAGAAATTCTCCTTGAATATATCCTTCTATGCATGCATGTGTGCAAGCTCTCCCCTTTTTTTCTCTAGAAATATTTCAGGAAATATTTCCTGAAAAAAACCTTAAACAAACATAACTCATGCTTCTGCTTCTATACCTCTTTCTTTCACCAAATGGTCCTTATAGGAAAGTCATCATTACTTAATTTTTTCAGACAGTATCCCAGTGAACTCTAAAGTCTTTTTAGGTTACATACAATTCGCACAGCTCTTCTTCTTCAATATCAAGCTGTTTGGATATTTTTTCCAACTGCTAACTTTTACTTTAAGAAATATTGCTTTCATGAGGAGACTTTTATCTGAGTTAGCCAGGAATATATGGTCCAGTGTTCAGTGTGATGATGAATTACAGTGTGGAGTGATGAGGAAAATCAAATGTTTTCAGCCACTATCAAAGCTCTTTTTTTGATCCGAGTGAACGTTAACGACAGTGTTTCATGAGAAAATCTATTGTTCAGAATGTTACTGGGGAAAACAGCAAATTTTTTGCTTTGAGAAACAGAAGAACATTGTCATGATAAACCAAAACGTCACTTTGTTTTACACACATTTTTATATTTTCCTCTTTATTTCACAAGTTTCTTTTTTAAATGCACTTTTTTTTATTATTTCAGTTTGAAAACAGTATTTTTTCCAGCATACAAAATCTTTAATTAATACCAAAATGAGAATAAAACTTTGGAGAGCTAACACTTGAACAAGTGAGTCTAATAGTTTTGGGAGGTTGCAGAGACATAACCCTCACACCGTGCCCAGCGATATAATGGATCTGTGACAGCTCAGACAGTAGTAATGAACAAACAGAACCAGTGCTAACTCTGATCTGACTTTAAATCAGCTGAAGAGCTGTCAGGAAGGTATTTGACAAAGGGCTTTAGTACTTTGACATTCTTAGAGATATGTCTGTGCTGTACAACCCAATGCCAAGTCAAGATGCCAGATCATTTTTCCTTATGTCTTCAGCAATATCTTGATGGCATGGGATGAAGGATGCTCACCTGCCTTTCCTACACCCCTTTTTCCCCTAAATGCCCTCATCTCTCTTGGGTGAAAAGTTGTCTGCGCAACTAGTAAGGTGTAAAACATTTGTTTTGTTCTTAATAATCAGAGGATGAAGACTTTAGAGAACATTTCCCTTACAACACAGGGTCAGGAAACATGACACGAAGTCAGCTAAAACTTTGGTGTCTCCAGGAAACAGTTACCACTCTTTCTTCACTTCCTGACGGGCTCCTCTGTTCCACAGGGACTCAAGGCCATCTTTTTATTCCAGCTCTTCAGCTGATTAAGAGGGTCAAGTGAAAGGTATGCCTTACACAATATCAAAATTGGAAGGAAAGTTATTTTTGCCCTGTATCAGGTTAGCAGTTTAATTCACAAAGCATTCTTGAATTGTGCTGAAAGTTGGGAGGGGAAGGCAGACCAAACAGCTGTGAGATAAGCAGACAGACAAGATGACATCACTGTGGAATTACCACATGCAATTATGTGTTCCCAGGCTGTACCTCAATTCTGAACAAACCCAGAAACTAATGCATTGTTTGCTGAGAAAACTGTTACAAGATTCTTTGTGTTGCCCTTCTTTATTACTTAGTTTCTGCCCCATATACCTATAATCAATGACTCTTAGAAAGAGCTCTAAGTGTTCAGATTCTATGGCAATGGTATGGCAATTTTGTGCATGTAATCATCAAGACAATTACTGCCTTAAAGAATGCAAACACAACAAATGTTGATTTGAAATGCTTCTCCAGCCAAACCACAGAGACAACTGCATTCAAAACTTTAAAGAGAATAAGAGTCAAATCAACCCTTGTCAGTATTGTGCCTACCTTTGTCAAACAATAGCACTTGACAACATGATAACCCCATCACTTTGATTTCAGAAGGAGAACACGGAAAGTGAAAAAAGCTTTTCTGAATTCCCTGTAGCTCATATTTGATCAAAGAACTCCAGATAAAAGTCTGAAAAGATGTTTAAAATATATAATAAAAATCCTCTGTATTTCAACTATCATAAAAGTTACTACTAAGAAGACGGCAATCTTCTTAAATATGATGTAAGTTTTCTGAAACTACAAAGAGTTTCTTATCTGACTGTTACCTCTTTAAGAGAAGGCTAGGTATATTTTGGTTTGTTTGTTTTAAATTTTATTGTCAGCAAAAGTATCACAAGAAATCTGTGAATGCATGACAAAACCGGAAAAGTATTCAGTGATTCAACCAATGAATTATTTAAGTCTAGGGAAGAAACTATTTTTTTTTCCAATCCCATTCTTGCTGAGGATAGTTATAGGCAGCATAGTATTATCTATACCTTTCCTATACAATATGCAGAAACTTGGGTATGTAACTTATTTTCACATCACTTCTGTCAATGATCAAAAAGATCCTTTCTTCCTCATGACTCCTGGCATGGCTGCTGGGAAATGAAAGTTGAAAATGCTTGAATAAATAGAATATAGAAGATCTATTCAACAATTGAATTATTTAAATCTACATAAGGAATGAGACCTGTAAGGCAAAACTTCTGTTTGCAATTCTCCAGGCTTTTTGGAACTTATTTGATATATAATTTCCTTAACTGCTTACTGTGGTGTTTGAATCTTACTATTTATTTCTCTTGAAATTACTACAGCAAGATGACTGCCTGAGAAAAATCTACACTGAGACAGGTTTCACTGATCAGTTAGAGCCCCATTTTCTCTCAGCTTCATAAGTGTAAATCAGGAATAACTATTGACTACAGCAGTTGCAGTGAAGTTACTCTAGATTTACTGACATAAGTGAAAGCAGAATGGAGTCCCTGAGGTTCTTTTTGCTCAGGTAGTAATATTAGATCTATTAAGTGCCAAATGGATATTCGCCAGTGTTTGAATTCTGTTGTTTCATTCCATCCTTCACAGTAGTTTTAAAATTTGCGAATTTTGCTCTCTTTAAGAGGGACAAAAGAGATGGTAAAAGAACTTTAAATAAAAATACATTGGGTGATTCTATGCCTCAATTATTCCTCCTTAATTTGTTGCATGATTTTATATCTGCAAGTTGCAAGAAGAAAGGAGAAATCATGAGTCAGATGACTTGAAGTTAAAATGTTTGTAACTGTGCGATAGCTCTGGCTGTGACTCACCATGTTTCACCTCATTTCACCTTGTTTACCTCTGCCTTGGTTTCTCCACTGACAAAACTTGTATAACAATAGTGATGAAAAGAGCAAACAATTTCTAGAATTCACATTGATGATACTGTGCATTCTGCAGACACAGGCTTTGCAAGATGCTCAAAATATACAGCCTTCTGGGAGGTATAGTTTTCCGTACTTTTTCAGAGGACTATATAAGTTACAATGAGTTGGTTGTTTGTTGTTGTTCTTTTGAGAAGAAACAATGGATTAATATTTGCTATGACTCAGATAATAAGCCAGTCTGCAAATAATGAGGATTCAGAAGAAAATATCCTGATCTGGGAGCTATTTCATAGTAATTCCATGGACAATTTTTTAATTTCCGTCTGAGACAGTGAATGCTGGTGTTCCCTAAAGCAGGATGTCCAGTCTCCTAGACATCCTTATTCAAGGGGTGTAGGAATTTGGCAGTATCCTTGTAAGGAAGAGCTGAGGAAATTTAGAGAGTTTAGAGACCCTACTTTTTTCCCTTTTTTTTTTTTTTTTTTAATATTGGAACCAATAATACAGTAACAAGCTCATATACTTGCCTATATAATTATGAAGGAAGGTATTTGGAAGATAGCTACGTGGGTTGTAGGAGAGATACCTTGAAACAATACCCTTGTTCAGCTGTGTGATAAATTTGAATGCCTAGGTTAATATTAGCATATACTTACTTCTAACATAATGTGCAGACAAAATGCCACAGCATTACATTTGATGCTACCATTTAACTATACACACAGTGCAAAGTCAGCTAAAACTAATAGGGAAGATGGAGAACAGTACAAAGACTTAAAGCAAGGTACTTGATGGCAGACCAAAGTAGTTAGTTTGTACAGAACAGGCTTGCTCAGTTTGTTTTGTATAATGCCTCACAGCAATGCTAATGAAGACAACAGGTCTCATTAGAGGAATATACAATTGCTTTAATTTGTTTTCTTTTTTTTAGAAGAACTGGTGCAGTTTTCTGTAGCTTGAATAGCATTATGAACGTGGTAACCAGCCTGGAAAACTGGTCCCACTCGGTGCTTGTAATGAAACCTAACCTACACCAAATCTATTCAGAAGCATTTGAATAATTTCTGGGGCATCTGATCATTATTATTTTTTGTTGTTCTTTTTTCTTTTTTTGTGGGGAGATGGATTACTGTGCTACTTCTGTCTTGGCTGGAAAGGAAGAATGTCAGCCAGTTTTTAAGAGAAATCTGGAGATATACCTAGTTGTCTTTTTGTCTTTGTACACTGGATTTTTCATGCAACGTTAATCTAAGTAAAATGTTTACAGGAACATAAGCCCTAGGTAACGTTTTTGACCATGGCTTCAGAGTCTGCCATGACTGACACAAATTAGCCATTTGTGATCTATCTTCAGCAAAGAAACCACAGAGACACAAACCCTAAGTTTGGCGTAGGTAGGAGCAAACGCATCCTGCTAAGATTCATCCTGCTAAGATGTATGGCCTTGCTTATTATAGAGCTCTGCAGATTGAGCTAAATAGACAGAAATTTAAGAGATATCCATGCATATTTATCAAAACTGGGCTTTTGTGTGTCTGTGAAAACAATTATTTTGACAAAAGTGTTGAAGATTTCCTGAGTCCACGATTAAATTCTGGTCTCAAGAGAGTCACTCTGACCTAGATAATGGCTGAGATGTCAGGATATGCACAGGGAAGACATAAAATCAGTTATAAGTCAATGATCTCAATGGGTTTTTTTCCACCCAGATACTAAGAAATCAAACAGATCAAATTTTGATTCTGCATCAGAACAAAAACTAATTTTCAAATGAAATTTTTTCATAAAATGAAAATGTTTTTCAGACAGCCCTAATGAGCTGTCATAAGTCAGGTGCTCATGAGATTTCCTGCACAACATTGTAACATAAAGGGATTTATATCAGATTCTAAAAAGCATCTTAAGTTTGGCTATATATCTAAATGGCCTGCCTTCACACTTACTTAAGTTTCTCAAAATATGCATGACATAAATGAAGGAAGGGTAAGGCATGGTTTTTCCTATGCTCATCCATCCAAAGTAGGCTTAGAATAAATGGTCTGTTTCAGTATAGTCTGTAACATAAGGATTGCAGTAGAACTAGTCAGAATAATTGGTTGTCCATAATAGGGATCATTCTAATGCATGTAACACTGGATAACAGTTGATACCAAAAATGACTTTATATATATATAGCTGTTTGCTAAAAAAAAAATTTTTATTTTTAACATTGCATTAAGTGAAATGGCAAAAATATGTTTTCTTTTTAAGAATATATTTTGCTCAATTACTTTTCACCTTCCACTCAGCAAGTTTGACTTTAGTCTACTTTTGATTTCAAGAAACTGGTTAATGGTGCTTGTTTTCATTGCATTGATGGTGTAATCTGAGAAGACTCAGATAGTCTTTCTAACCACATAACAATTTTCTATCACTGAAAATAGGGAATCTTAAAAGCCAAGAGGAGAGAAACTTACAATGAAGGATCTAACTGGTACAAGGAGGAATAAATTGTGTGTCAGCGGAACAACAACAACAAAAGTCAAGAGAAAAAGAATCTGGGCTGAATGAAATAAATAGCAATAAATAGGAAGAAAAAAACACCCTCAAAATATACATAAATAGGGGAAAATAATTTGTGACAGACTGAAACTTTCAAAAATTTTGAAATTGGCTTTTTTTTCATCATTTTTTAAAAACTCAGATAAAAATAGTTTTGTAATTAAGTTACTGAGTTAGCACTCAGGAAACTGAAGTTTATTTATTGCCTCTGTCAGATTTTCTGTCCAATTAGAGAAAATCCCTTAGATATTGGGATTTAAAGGCCCTGACGGCAAAATGAAGACAGCAATATTTCTCCTTCCACCCCTTATTTCCAATCCTGTTCCTTTGGATTATATTCATTAAGTACAGAAAGCAAGTATGAAAAGATGATTCAGTACCTCTGTGATCTAACATGGGAATACGGGCAAGTCAAGTTCTGGCTCCTGTATTAATGAATATTATTTATACAAAAGGAAACCATTTTACTGGAGAAAATTAAAACTGTCTTATGCACGTGTGAAGACTGTCAGGCTTTTCTTAAAAAACGGCAAGACCTACAGCTTGCTAGCCTAGTTGTGTTCCTTGATGTAGCTCAGCACATAAGATTTCTGCTGTGACTACTAAGAGGCAATAGGCTTTGTGCTGACCTGGTTGTGTAGGGTCTCAGGACTATTCCAGGCTTGTATTGACCTGGCATGATCTCAGCCTGCTTTGGCTATTAACAAAGGTCTTTTGGTCAAGTGGCTATTGCCTAAACTCTTTCGGCTTAGGTCTCATAATACTATATATGGTGAAGATCTGACAACCTTTGTAATCACCGAGCAACAAACATTAATCCTTTATGTTAATTGGGGCTGAGGAAAGTTAATGAATAACTTAAGCTAATAGTGAATTCAAGATGATTTAAGTTTGGTAGGAATCAGTGAAGAAAGAGCAAAAAGGAAACTATTAGAAAGCTTATAAAAACATCCCAAAGAAAACCCAAAATGAAGAGGGTTGAAATCAAAGTCATCACTACACTCCTCTGTGTTACTGTTTTATTAGGAAATTGATTATTTGGCAACCCCTTAAACTCCCATTATTCAGGAAAACTAAACTGGCTGACTTTACAAGAATATCTGAGGGTAAGCTAAGGAAAGGGTTAGAAACTGTAAAGTTTGTGTGTGTCAGTCTTAACTGCATTATTAAATGGAAATGTTACTGTCAGTCTCATTGGAATAATAGAAACTGTTGTATTTTGATAAGAGTAGGCTTGATTTAAATTAAGAATAAATTCTTAGTTGCACTTAGTAGGTGTGTTCCATTTGTCCATGACAAGATTTTTAATGTAACACTAGGAAAACTGTGAAGCAAACCTTCTTTGAGCCATATCCAGGTAGGGAAAGGATAAGAGTGTGAAGTGTCCAGCCTGGATTTACCATGGGAAAATTGTGCCTAATGAACGAGATTACCTTTGCGATGAGATGACTGGCTTGGTGGGTAGTGTAGGGCAGTGGAAATTGTTTACCTTACCTTTAGCAAGGCTTTTGGGATGGTTTTCTACAGTGACATTGCAGTAAAATTAGAAAAAATGAACCAATATTCAAAACCTGCCTAAACTGTAACTTGGAAGTTGACTCCCCGCACACCTCTGAGCGAGTGTCACAGCAGGTGACCTCCAGAGGTCACTTTCAGCCTAAATTACGGCACAATTTTATGAGTATGCCATCCTCAGTACATTCAGTAGAATGGTTGTTTAAGCGCTCCTTGAAGAAGTGTCTCAAATACCTTTGAGTCTAGCAAAAATTTGGAGATCGTTCCAATGAATAAATTGATTTGCATGGCAAGAAATTAATTTCCAGTTCAGCATTACAGCACAATCATGGATCCACATCCCTAAGTAATTATACAAATCTTATTTCCCTTCTCTCTTCAGCAAATGAACGTATGACTACTAACTGTCTAAGAAGGAAAGCAGTTTCTATGTGAACACTGATTCTTACTTTCTTGGGAACTGAGAGGCATCTTCAATAGAGCCCAGCTGTCTCAAATTCAAGAATAGAGATTTGTTTTGTCTTGTTTTCCTGGCCGCAGTAAAATACAAATTTGGCAGAAATAATAAGATCCAATTGCTCATAAGTAAATGGCAGCTTAAACAAAGACAGTTGGGCAGTAATTGTTCCTGTGTTTTCAGTTGTTTCCATTTCAGGCTTTGTCATTGACTTTATCGGTACATGTTCTGTGTTGGCTAAGATTTTGGGTAGACATGCCAAGAAAAATAATTTAGAATTTTGCTATCTAGGCAGTTCACAGCACCCTGTTACCTACACCATTTTCCAAGTAGTTTCTTATGTCCTTATTCACTGAATAGGAACCTGAATTCTGCACTCATGCTGAATATTTCCTTCATGAATGCTGTGAGGAAAGGCTTTTTAATATGTTGACTAAAAGGTGAGAAAAGAAGACAAAGAATACCTGAAAAAAACCTGGAACTTGTAAGGCAAAATTTACTCCTGACACTGGGTTTTGACCAGAACATACTGTGTCTACAACTTTGTAAGAGCTGTGAATTCTGTAATAATGCAATGAATTGAAAAGTCCTAGTGAGTTCAGCGGGCCAGGTCCTCGATGTAGATGCATTTGGTGGGAAGGATGCTACATGAAGGCCAGTCTAGTCACCAACAAATCCTTATCTGCAGCTGAACGCAATCTTTGTGAATGATGAGGGCATATATCGTACAGTAACAAGGGGAGGGACTCAACTCTACTTTTACCTGTCTTGAAGTTAAGTGTCTAATTTAAGATATTCCCTTAGACTCTCCATAGTTAATGGAGAGATATAGCTAAGATGAATTACTTTCTGTAGATCTCCCTCTTAAATACCCATCATAAAATGGGATGAATTGCCCTCCAGAGGCACTAATCTCCCACAGCTGGCTATAGAAGGAGCCCGGTTGTCTGGCTCAGACTAAACACCTAATCTGTCCTGAGATGCTATTGTACATTTCTGTGAGACAATTAGCTACCAAATCAAAAGAAACCACCATTGTTTTCAGATAAGAAAAAAAACTCCGGGTCTGAAAAACAAATGCCAGGACTGTTCTGTAATTTAGGCCTGACTACAGATTTGTTGGTTGCTTTCTCTTTGCTTTCCTTTTGCTTTCAATGATAAAAACGTTTTAAGGAAATTAAAATGTAGTGTGAATAACCACTGAGAGCAATCCCATGAGAGCTCAAAGCCAAGTTTTTGAGCACCTTGAAATTGCCCTTTCCTTCCTCTGTATTGTTGCATTACTTATCCTGTGTCGGCTTCATGCTGTTCTGCACAAATCAAAGAAACATCTTTAACAATCAGCCAGGAAACCTGTTTTCCTATCAATCTGTCTGGTTTCTTGCCTTGCCAAGAGGAGAATGCAAATTATTTTGTGCATAGAGATGCAAAAGCAGTGTGGTTCAGAACTCTTCTGCAGGTTATATTTCTCTTCAACATAACAGGCAGCTAAAACTCTTTTCCAAATCCTAGATCATTAAAAAATCTTCCATTATAATCAATGATCTTTCAAAGTAATCAAAGAAACAGGAGGTGAGATGTTGCTTAAATTTAATCCTGGTGGAAGGGTTAGGAACCCAGGCTTCCTCCACTGAGGGAAAGACTGGAACAGACTCAAACTGACTTACAGAAATGCTATTGCCTTACCTCCTGATTTAAGAAGTTATAGATATTGGGCACAAATTTCTATTTGGAAAGGATCTTAAAACAACAACTAATACTGCTTTATTATTCTCTTCCTGTGAATTATACAATCAGATGAGAAAAATACAGAGGATGTTAATTCTGACTGCCATATTTTCTGGGGTTTCAAATGGTAATATGTGTTAAACTGGAGTGATTCAGGCTCATTTTAAAGGGATTAAATTGATCTCCATTTCTGAAATAAGAGAAGATATCCCTGCCCACACCTTTCAGGTGTGCCAAAGGAGACTAAGAAGTTGGCTAAGAATAACTTGCTGAGCTTGTGTGGACTTCCCCCAAACAGTTTTAGTAATATAAGTGACAACCAGAAAACCCTGCTAGACCTAAATCCTTTTGAAGTCTAGCAGCAACATGTCCATCCTAATGATCTCACTTTCTTAACTTTCCCTAACCTTTCTGGAATGCTGTCATTGCTAATTGTGGGAAATACATATAAATTCTGACGTCTCTGAGAAATTCATACTCCATTTGTCAGTGGATAATATTAAGTGCTCATATTAAATTATACAGATGTAGTGTTGAAGGAAGGTTGTTGAAGGAAATACTGCATCCTACCTCTAGCCCAGGAAAAGGCCACAGATGCTGTAAAGACCTGACAGTGCAGGATCTCAGGCCTCATCCAGGCTTGTACTGACCTAAGATGGCCTTAGCTTGCTTTAGCTCTGAGATTATCTGTCTTCTGGTCAAGTGGCTTTTATCCAGGTTGTTTTAGTTTAGGTTTGTGAGTGCCATGTACAGTAAAAGTCTAACAAACCTCTATAGTCAGTGAATAACAAATGATAACTCTTTGTGCTAATGAGCTGGGGGAGATTAGTGTACAACACTCAAATATTAGCTGGATACAAATGAAAAGAAAGTAGACTGCATGTGAGAAAATTTATACAAATACATTTGTGTCAAGTGGGTCCAAGTGGATTAAAGACTGGGGAGGAGGAAACACCCACCACCAGCAGCATGTTCCTCCCAGTGGAAGACTCAGGACATGGAGGAATCATTGTAAGCCCTCTCCTCCTTGCCAGCCCTTCTCTTTGGAGAAAACTGATGTTGTTGACTTCAGGACCCGAGGAACACAGAATGGTTAAGCATAAGACCAGAGAAAAGGGCTAGATAAAAGACAGTTTCAAACTTTTTTTTTTTTTTTTAAAAAGGGTGTTAAAAATTCCCCACAAACCTCCAAAACACTTTCAAGTGATTTTGCTGAGATCCACTGGAAAATTTTCTTTTTATTATTTGGGAAATGCAGAGCACAAACTGTAATTCACAGGCTTTATGCATCCATGAAGCTTCATGAACTCTTTGCATCAGTAATTCCATTCTCCTGCCTCACACCTCAGCTGGATGTATTCCATACTGTCTTCATGGCATCACAAAATGAGAAGGGTTAGACATATATAATGGTAAATATACATAGTCAAAAAGCTAAAAGGAAACATGGAGTCCCAAGATACACAAATTCCTCTATAGCACGACAGCTATAATTTCTGGGTTTTTACAAGTTTTTAGCATTATTATCTAAAACTGAAAATTCCATTTTCTCTAGCAATTTCCTCTATCCACCATACTCTGTGTTTATTGTATTCACCAGTACCCTACCACACCTAGTTTTATAGAAACAATGGGATTTCTTCTGTTTCCTGTTACAGAATCTTTCACAGTCTGACAGATCTCTCCATAATTAAATATTTTCTGATGTCCAGTCTACAAATTTCTCTGCTTAATTTCCTTCTGTTAATTGTGAATCAGTCCCTTTGGAATGATCTAAATAAAGCTTGTCCTTTTCTGTTGTTTACTTCCTTGACTGAATCACAATGATCATATCTTCTGAAACCTGTCATTTGGTCAATATATATTTAGTTTTTAGGCTACACAGAGGAAGCCCTTGTGGATACAGAGTTGATCATCTGAGGGTTATCCTCTATTTGTTCTTTTTAGTGAGTAGCGGTGCAGAAATGCATCCCAGATTTGATCAAAGGTTTCTAGTATCTTACTCTGTTCAAAGGCTGCTCATTCATATTTTACAGTTTCAAGAACAGAATTGACCCGGCAATCAATATAAGATGTTAAGATTTTTTTTTTTCTGCCCTTACCTATAGTTGCCTGAAGGGAACATTTATGTTTGTAAGCTGTCACTACAGGTGACTCTATTTTTTTATAATTAGGCCAGAAATTATCATGATTTAAACCTAAAGTAAAACTTTTTAAAAATTAGTTAACATTATTGCTGTAGGCCATGGAAGATGACTTTAGATACAAACCAACCATGTAAAGTGTAGGAAGGAAAGACAAAAGCATTTGCAATACCTAAACCCTGGAAAAATAAATGCAGAGGTAAAACACCTCAGCTACAAATTTCAGGAACATATTCATCTCTATCGAACGTATCCCATGACATTTAAACCTCTGAACTATTTAACATTTCTCGTCATACGGATCTGAGCTTTGTTGAAAGCTAGAGTAATAGTAGGTTTTTTACATGTAGGAAATTCCCTATCTCACAGAATCACAATAGTCTGTCACATAAGTAAATACTAACACAGTATTCTAAATACAAAAGCAGAATGTAATCTATCCATCAACATGGTGAATGTTTTCTCTTGTTCATTTTAGGCTTTGCTTTTCTCTGAGAGTCATACCATTTTTGCTCTAGAGATCTACTATTCTATTTCTTGTGATGAGTGTAAAGGGCAGAAATCTTAAAGGCATGAGACCCTGAATGCCTCAGGATATTTTTAGGGAATATAGAAGGTGTAAACCTGTGGTTCTAATATTATGCTGCAGCAAGTCAGTTGTATCATGTGAGGAGCCTCCCTTTGTTCTCACCTGCATCTGAGCTGCATGATGCACTCCCTGCATTCAACATCTATGTGTAAGTAATGAAATATTTACTGGACCAGATCTGTATTTTCATAGGCGGGCTGGAGCACTCACTGGAGGGGAAGCAGACGCCATTTGCCATGCTGAACCAGGTAGAGGAATTTGAAACCAAGTTTCTTGTATCTAAGAAGAGTAGGATCACCATGGGCTAGACTTTGGTTTTATGACTCACTTCCAAGTCTCTTTGGGAACACACCTTTCTTGTTTCCCCCTCCTTCAAAAATAAAGACCCAGGTACAGCATTTTAGGGATGCTGAAGGGACCGTTTTATTATTTTTGATAATGTAAAAATAGTCAACTGAAATATGCACGTTTGAATAAAATATTAGTGTTTATTTATGTGGTCTGAAACAGCCACATTATATAAAGGACAAATAAACCCTTGAGACATTCCTTGCTTCTTCCCCCTTCCAAAAAACGTGCTCTACTGATATCTTCCTGAAGAGAGTCATAATGTTGAGGAAAAACCTTTTGGGTAGTGCTATGGGAGACCTTATGAGGAAAATATATCTGCATATACAGCTAGATAGTTAATGCTAATAAATGTTTACTGGCACATAAAAATAAAGTAGCATTGATTAGTAAGGGGAGGTGGATTTTGTTTTTTTTTTTTAAAAACAAAGTTGTTGTACACGTGTGAATCATGTTGCTATTGAAGCTGGTGATGAGGTTTAACATCTGACTGGTAGATGCTCAAGTGTTACACTTACAATAGTGATAGTATGTGAAAAGAGCTTTCTTTTACAAACGGCTTTTGGAGTCCAGCTTTTAGCGTGTGTCTCTACTGCTGCCATCTACTGAAGAAAACAGGTCATTCCTGCTCAGGAGCACCAGTAATCCGGCAAGCAAACGAACGACCTGTGCATTTGGTTGTTTGAATTACAAATCTTATCTCAGATGCAGCATGTGTGAAGTTAACCGAGTGTGTGCTAGTAGCCACTCACTTCTTATAAAGTGAGCCTAGCGAGTATTTTCTTGGAGAAACTGTTATGCTGTCACCAAGTGAAGCTCAACAGGTGATAGCCCCGGCATCTGCCTCTGGGAGAATCTGAAATTATAGAAGTTTATTGCATTTCATTTATCATGTCGTGCTTGTTAGCATGCTGTTTTATAGGCACATTGCTCCGCAGTGTAACCATTTTAGTGTGCAAACTCTACGTTTTTAGTTTAATTTGCAACAGATATGATATAAAGATAAACGAGATGGTGTTTCTTACCCACCAACTGGAATTGTCCCCAGCAGTTTGCTAACCATCAATCACATCAGGGATGGAAAATCTTCTGCAACACACATTAAGAACTCCTTATTTGTAAAGACAAAAATGAAGTAAAGAGAAATCACTACATACAATCTCACTCAGCTCTATATGCTACAGATTACAACTATGCACAGATTCCATATCCCAGAAAATGGCTAGAGAGAAGAGACAAAAACAGATTCAGTGAACAGTGTATATGTCTGCATTCTCTCTTAAAAGTGTACACGTGGTTTGTAATCATGATTTATTGATATGGCTTGACCAAGACACAGATTAATTTTAGCTAAATTTTCATACTTAGATGACATGCTTAAGCATTTTCCTTCTCTCAGGAGAAAGATCGTGCCCCCTCTAGCAGTATTAAATAACAGAAACACAATTTAGAGCTTTAACTAGACAGGCACCCACAGCAACTATCCTCTTCTCTCAAGTGTTTCACCGAGGTATCTAAAATTGCAAGAAATTAAAATGTCTATGAGACCAACAGGTGACACAGAAGAAAAGAGCTGGGAAACTTCATGGAAATTAGGAGAACTTCATCCACAGGTGTGCCATGTTCCTCTTTGCCAATATGTGTCACTTTTCACCTCTGTATGAAAGGTGATGATTTCTCAGACTGCCAGTCATAGAATCATAGAATAGTTTGGGTTGGGAGGGACCTTTAAAGGTCATCTAGTCCAACTCCCTTGCAATGAGCAGGGGCATCTTCAACTAGATCAAGTTGCTCAGACCCCATCCAACCTGACCTTGAATGTTTCAAGGGATGGGGCATCTGCAGCTCTCTGAGCAACCTGTGCCAATGTCACCATCCTCATCCTAAAAAATTTCTTCCTTATATCTGGTCTGAATCTACCCTCTTTTAGTTTAAAACCATTATCCCTTGTCCTATCACAACAGGCCCTACTAAAAAGTTTGTCCCCAGCCCTCTGATCATCTTTGTGGCCCTCCTCTGGACCCACTGCAACTGGTCCTTGCCTTTCCTGTACTGGGGACCCCAGAACTGGATGCAGTACTGCAGGTGGGGTCTCACCAGAGAAGAGCAGAGGGGGAGAATCACCTCCCTTGACCTGCAGGCCATACTTCTTTTGATGCAGCCCCGGATACAGTTGGCTTTCTGGACTGTGAGAGCATATTGCTGGGTCATGTCCAGCTTTTCATCCATCAGTACCCCCAAGTCCTTTTCTGCAGGGCTGGTCTCAATATCTTCATCCCCCAGCCTGCATTAATATATGGAGTTGCCCTGACCCAGGTGCAGGACCTCGCACTTGGCCTTGTTGTACCTCATGAAGTTCACATGGGCCCATTTCTTGAGCTTGTCCAGGTCCTTCTGGATGGCATCCTGTCCCCCAAGTATGCCAACCACACCACACAGCTTTGTGTCATTTGCAAGCTTGCTGAAGGTGCACTTGATCCCACTGCCTGTGTCCTTGACGATATTAAACAGTAGTGGTCCCTGTATGGACCCCTGAGAGACACCACTCGTCACTGATCTCCATCTGGACATTGAACCATTGACCACTAGTCTCTGGATGTGACCATCCAACCAATTCCTCATCCACCAAACAGTCCATCCACCAAATCCATCTCTCTCCGCTTTAGAGAGAAGGATGTTGTGGGGGTCCATGTCAAAGGCCTTACAGAAACCCAGATAGATGACATCCTTAGCTCTTCCCTTGTCCACTGATGTAGTCACCCTATCACAGAAGGCCACTAGGTTCATCAGTCCTTCCTGGTTCAGATGAGTTCTTCAGAGAAAGCACTATGTCCTATTGCAAACAGGCAAGAATCATGCCTAAGGCAATGTAGGCCATACTTTTGATTTAGTACATTTTGCTCACATCATGTATTGTTGCAAGAATTACTTTAGTTCTAAACAGAACTTTTCAGTGCATTGAAAAAAGGTATTTTTATGCCATGAATAGAAACAGTAAAGCTTATTCCTTTTCAGTTAATGGACCATAATAGATATTCAGTTTAATTTATTGATAAACTTCAGATAAGAAAGAAGATAATTTTTACATGGAAAGTGCTCCATAATTATTTTTTCAAATTAAATTTTATGTGAAGGTAAATCCTTATAACATCATAAGTACATTGTGGTAGAGAACATATTTTACTTGAAGGTTAAATGATTAATCTTTTAAGAATTTTCAAGAAATAATTGTTGAATAAAGTTCATAATGGAGTTAATACTATTATAGTTGTTGTTTTTTGTTGTTGTTTTTACTACTAATTTGAGTGGCTGAAATATTGCTTTTTCTTTCCCATAAGTATTTCAGACTTTGACTTTTCCCACTTCAAATAGGACAAGAAGGATCTGATAAGTAAATCAAAATGATTATCAGCTCATATCAATGTGTTCATTTTGCTTTTGTTTCCTTTCTCTAACTTAAAGTTAAATTCCTCATTAAGGATAAATCTTAAAAATAAAAAAAAATATTTTTAAAACCAGAACATTTCTTCCCTTCATAGTAAGTTGGAAAGCAGCTTTCAAAAACCTTTCACATTAAAGATTAAGAAGAGAAAAAAAAAAAAAAAAGGAAAAAAAAAGAAAAGCAGCAGTATTTTTCAGTGGAGTAGGAGTGAGTGGGAGAGTGGGACAGGAAAGGAAAAAAGAGCATGAAAATGCATTTTGGTTTAAAAAGAAATGGTTAGAAAATAATTCTGGCAAGTATGAATAAGACTATGAAGCTCAAAGAATCTTAATTGGTCTTCCTTTCTTTTTCCCCCACAAACCCCCTGACACTGGGCAGTGTGGATCATTTTGTCCAAATCAGGGCTTCACTGGCACCTGCTATTTATAGATTAACATTGATGATTTATTTACTTACCTCAAATATTAAACAACCCCCTGCTGAATGTGAAAAGTTATAATATGAATCAGTTGGAGGTCAGAATAAATGAGTTGATTCGCAAGACCTATGATGAATGAAAGAAACAAATCAAAATAAGAGTCGGCAGTGTACCCCCCCCAGAGTCTAAGAACACCATCAGTTTTAGTAAGCTAATTGTTATTAGTTATAGTGCAAGAGGTTTTTACACGGCCACAGATGAGTTCCCCTAGAAGATATATTGTTTTAGTGCTTTTGGACCAACTTCTAGGTTGCATATACTCTTGGTTATTGGAACTGAATAAACTGTATGACCACAGGTACTGGTTTTCTAATTCCACTCCAATCTTCCTAACTTCAGACAGCACAAGACATAGACAAATTTTTAAAAATGGCAAAAGCCATCGCTATGCCCTGCTGTCTGTCCCATGGCTGATTCTGAGAATAGTTTCCTCTTTGGCCACCATATGCGGTGTCTCCGGACTTTCCATTTCTCCAAAAGGCTCATACTCCTGATATATCTTTTTTTAGAATATTAAAATAATTCCTTTTATAAAAGCCTCATTGTCTTCAGTTCAGTACATCTTCTGTTTCCCCTACTTGCTCATCTAGAAAATACTGCTTGATTACAAGTTTGTTAATGTTAGCTAACATGAAAAATCTCAAACCCTACCCCACAAGACTATACAGGGTCTTGCGAAAAAGAGCTGAAGTTGAAACACACCTTGTTACCACAAGACTTGGCTGAATTGAAAATGTCTGGCATAGAGAAGGGTGTCAGGCAAGACTAGTCAAAACCATGACTTCTTACAGTGGGTTGGCCAGAAAAAGCAACAAAAGTCAATTCACACTGGTAAGAAACACAAGCCACTTCTTCCACTGAGTAGATCTACTCTCCTGGGGAACTTTGGTCTAAGTAGGAGAACTTACAATTTAAAAAATGTAAGTTGTCCTGCGGTGATTTTTATTTGTTAACATCTCCTGGAATCCTAGTCCAAGGCAGAAATGACAAAAGTAACAGTAAGGACACAGTATGATTTAATAAAGAAGATGAAAAAAATTAAGAAGAGATGAAAGAAAGATGAAAAAAAAAATTAGCAATAGATGTGTGGCCATAGACAACACTGTTTCCTTTTTCTGTCCTTTTACCCTTACAGTCTTTATAACACTGTATCAGTACACACAGGCATAAACACGTAAATGGTAAACGCATTTGTAACCAACAAGAAAAGGGAAAATTGCCAAAGATTTAGAGCAGAACTAGGTCTTCGAGGGGTCCTGCTATGGCCATTGTGTTCTACCTGAAACACATTCAAACACCTTGATGACAAACTATAAAGTACTAGGAAAAGGCTAAATGATCTACTGTACTTTTCACCAGGTTTTATGCTGTGAAATCATTGGAGAGGGAGAATTTTTTCCACGTATAGAACACAAAAAGGGACAAATCCTGATATGAGTCTCTCAGCATAACAATTCAAAGAGCAGCAATAATTTATATGTACAGTATTTGATGCACCGTTATTGGTTTCCACATGCTCACTTTAAAATTCAGCCAGAAGAAAGAAAAAAGTCCTTGAAACACAGCTGCTGTGTAAAATAAAGTTAGTTCTACCTAAGTATACACCTGGATGCCCTGAAAATGAGAGTATGCAAACCAAAACTGGGAAAGAAAAGGAAAACAAAAAGCAAAATGAAACCACTAAAGCTGACACGATATAGAAAAGGTTCTCCACTTGCTTAATTTGACCATTTTAATGGAGCATGTTGTGTTTATGTTCTGGCTGTTTATGTGAGGAACTAATGAAGCTGTTTTTCCCTTTAAGGGGCCGGAGGGATTTGGGGAGTCATTGCGAGGTTAACGCTCAGGCTAGTGGTCTGTTCAGCCAGAGGAGCTGTCGGGCGATGCCCGCGACTCGTGCTGTGCAGCAAAGCTCTGCCCAACTGCATTTCCGAAGGGATGTGTGTGTTTTATGTATGCAACAGCTGTTCCATTACCTCCCTTAAAATGACTTCATAAAGCAGAGAACCTTTTCCCAATTTATTTTAGTTGCTCTCACTGAACAGCTTATCTGGGGCTTGATCCAAAGCCCATCGAATTCAATAGAGACACTTTTCATTAACTTTTTAGAGCAGGCATCAGATTCATTAGAGAAAAAGACTTTGGATTATTTCTTGTTTCCTTTGACAAAAGTCCCCATTGTCCTCAGCACTGAGCATACTATATCCTCTATTTTAGATAGAATTAAATATCAAAGGGGAAATTTCCAAAGATACAGAGCTTTTGCTCTGTTCATGTATATGTTTTGATTCTTATCCAAAGTTTAGTCAGATACTTTTGTATGCTGATTGGGGTTAAAAATCTTGAAGCAGTACTTAACTTCATAGTCATTTTTCCAACTGTGTTAATATTTACAGACTCCACCTGGGATAAGAAATTAAATAGATGAGAGAAATAAAGCTTTAGTTTTGGAGTGGGTCAGGAAAAAGATAATTTGGATGTAGTTTCCACTAATTGTTTTTCCCATGTAAATCAAACAGTTTTGAAAAACATTATTTAAAAATTAAATCAGAAATTTTAATAAGAATAAAGTATTTTATTCCAGTAGTTCTGCAACAAAATTTATAACGTCTTCATTCCATGACATTTTTCCCTTAATAAAACAGTTTATAACTCCATATTGCCCTTCTTTGAGTTTTGGAACAGAAGTAACTTGAAATAATAAGAAAAAAATGATAATGAAATAACAAACCTAATTCTCACCTCAATTCATAGAATCATATAATGGTTTGGGTTGGATGTGACGTTAAAGATCATCTACTTCCAACCCCCTTCCATGGGCAGGGACACCTTCCAATAGACCAGGTTGCTCAAAGCCCCATCCAACCTGGCCTTCAACACTTCAAGGGAGGGGGCACCCGCAGCCTCGCTGGGCAAACTCTTCCAGTGTCTCACAGTGAAGAAGTTTTTCCTAATATCTCATATAAATCTACCCCCTTTCAGTTTAAAGCCATTACCCCTTGTCCTATATACTACATGCCCTTGTAAAAAGTCCCTCTCCAGCTCTGTTGTAGGCCCCCTTTAGGTACTGAAAGGCGGCTGTAAGGTCTCCCCGGAGTCTTCTCTTCTCCAGGCTGAACAACCCCAGCTCTCTCAGCCTGTCTTCATGGGGGAGGTGCTCCAGCCCTCTGATCATCTTCGTGGCCCTCCTCTGGACTGGCTCCAACAGGTCCATGTCCTTCCTATTTTGGGGGCCCCAGAGCTGGACGCAGTACCGCAGTTGAGTCAAGAGAGTGGAGCAGAGGGGGAGAATCAACTCCCTCAACCTGCTGGCCACACTTCGTTTGATGCAGCCCAGGATACAGTTGGCTTTCTGGGCTGCAAGTGCACGTTGCCATGTCATGTTGAGCTTCTTGTCAACCAATGCCCCCAAGTCCTTCTCCTCAGGGCTGCTCAATTGCTAATTGCAAATTTTTTTCTATACCACTGGAGTAGGTGGCTGCTGGAAAGGTCAGGAATTGAAATCAAATTACAGACTGCACTTGTTTCTCACACTACTTGTGCCATGATGTCAGACTAGGCAAATTGTGGCTGACTGCCAAGATACTTAAAAATCCTTTGAAAAGTCAATTTCCAGTGGTTGGAAGACCAGATTTTTGTTTGTTTTATTGGTAAGGGAGAGGAAGGTTAAACAGCTGCTACTTAGAGTGTTCTTGAGCAAACAAACAAAAGATAACATGCAAACAAAACTAGGCAGCTCTTGTTAATCTAGGATATTCCTACCTTGTCTTGTTGAGGCCAATGCAGAAAAGTTTTGCTTGTGCTCCAGAAGCAATGCAGTCCTGTTATCATTAAGTTAAACCTAAATGACCATATGCATATATATATATATATTTAAGCAGACTTACTATCTTGCACTTGATATTAAAACCCAAAAAGTAAAGAAAGGCTACAAAGAGCTGGTGCACATGGTGAGATAACCTAATAGTCTTTTTTTTTACTGGACCTGAGAATAAGTACAAAACCAGAGTGAGAACATCATGACCCTTCCTTAACAACCTACATGAATGCAAGCTCAAGGGCTTCCTAAAGCAGGGGCGATACCTTTATATTTATCAGACTTTGAATTTGTCCCATCACTGCCTGGGCCACGTGCTAACAAAATTTGTGTTAACTTCAGCTTTGTGGCTTCCTGATTAGAGCTGGTTCATGTCTGGGCAACTGAGGGCATAAGCACCGTCTATGAAACTTCCTTTCTATTGAATTTTATAAGAATTGTTCAAAGTCTAGAGCTTTAAATAAAAGTTAAACTAAGAATAATCCTTTGCTGAAAGACAGTGGTGATTCTGCAAGTGCTTGCCCCCTCTCTCCCCTACAGCTTCATCCCCACGTACAGATATTTTCTGCAGAGCTTGAGCAAAGGAGATGGCTCCAGAGACTGAAATGCAGAGTCTGAGAGAAGACGTAGTGGGAGAATGGTGTGGTTTTGCTTTGGAAAGCACCAGGGTTTAAAAATCTGCCAGAGGCTTTTGTGTTAAGAAAAGTTTGAGAATAAAACCAGGATTTGCTGGAGGGACAATAAAAGAGAGGGAATGCGGGAGAACAGAAGCTACCATGGTGTACATTAGCGCATGATATCACTCAAAGGGGCATTTTCATTTACATTGGTTTAACTATTCCATTGAGCACATTAATCCATTTGCCCGCTGTGCTGTTCTACCCTCTTCACTTCTCTTTGCCCTTTAATCTTTCTCTCTCCTCCCTGCTGTCAGAATATTATCCTTTCTCAGGTTCATTAGGATACAGTTATGAGAGAGCTGCTAGCCTCATTTTGTGGCTGAATCCTGAAGGCCTTACTTGGACAATACTGTCATTGCAACCTAGAGTGACTTGTGCCTGAAAGCAGACGTCAGGATCGCCGTCTGTCAGTGTAATAAGCATGTTCCTACTAGGGTCACAGCAGTGCCTAGAAGGACTAGAAGTGAGGATCCTGCTGTGCTGGGTGCTGCACATGCCTACCAAGAGTCACTGTTTTTCGTTTTGTTAGCCGTCTAAATACCGCTGATTTCCTCTGAAATTAATTTCTTCCTGAACAAGCCCACAAGAGGGCAGACATTTAGACGTCTAATTGTTTGATGTCTAAGACAGGGCAGACACATCCCTTTGTGAGTGGGGGAAGTGACCACAACCTCTAATTTTTACTGAACGACCCAGTATTGGGGCAAGGGCATGAAGGTCTGAGCACCTCAGAAAGTCAGTTATAATTACACATAATTGGTGTCTTGCAAGAGCTAGTAAGTTACGAAGACCTACGAAGAAATAAAACAATGGACTAAAATATTAAGGGGCGTTAAGAGAAAGACATGGGCATAACTGAATTGTCATGGACACAAGTTGAGTGTATGAAATTATTTTAGTCACTTATCTTAAAAATTGTCTTTTTAAAAATAAGGTAATATGTCATATAGATTAAAAAGCTAATCATCCATTTTCTTTGTGAGCAGATTTTCCCTTGGAACAGGGTGAGGGAGGAAGTAGGAAAGGAAGTGGAAAGAGAGAGTGCTAATGAACCAGTGGGACAGATCCAGAAAGTTACTTCTGAGGCCTCAGAGTTAATTTGGATGATCTCTGGAGAGAGGGGCACAAAACAAAGCTGTGAAGAAGTAAGGGTCAGTCTGAACCAACTGCCGAAAACAGTCCACACCCTCTGCAACAAGAACATGAAACCCTTGTGAATAGCACCTTGCACCTTCAGCCTTTCTTGGTTTCCCAGGCATACTACAGATGTGCAAGAGACTTCTGATGTGCATTACACTGCAGGACTCAGGTCAAAGCTATCATCCTGGTGCTGATCCTTTTTTAAGCCCAATTTAAATATCATTGAAATCAAGGAAGGTTTGTTTTTAACAATTTTTTAGGTTTTTTTATTGTCCTGTGTCTTCAGTTACTATTGGTATCACTGAAACAGAGGCGCATTGCTGTAAACTGCCTGCAAAGCGAGCACCAGTTGCCCTGAGATTCCTACCAGCACTAGAGGTTGCAGATGTGGCTCATGCTAGGAAGTTACTATGCCTCTCCAAAGTGAATCCATAGAAGAGATCTTCAACAGCTGCACAACCTGGGCAAACAAAAATGGTTCTAAAAGTGTGAAATGAATTTGTGATCAGGTACTTTGCTCGGTGTGAGTGAAAAATCTTTAAATTATTTATAAGATTTGCTATTTTTCTTCTGAAGATGAACATTATTCCAGAGGAAATTTTGCAATATAATGTTGTTAATGATATGCGAAGAAATATAGAAAGGTCTATTAATTTCCCCCTCCTAAATTGCGATGTAGCTAAAGCCTCTGAATCATGTGTATTTCAGTTTTATCCCTTGATATGCCAGTTATTATTAAAAAAAAAAAAATCACATTAGCAAAGGTATAAGAATGATTTCTTAGTTTAAATATAAGGCTTTGCTAATATTTACCATTTATTCAACACCTCTCACTCCTTTTATCTATTAGGCATACAGGTTAAGGCAAGCAAACAGAAATGGTTTTGTTTTGTTATACTATGTCATGCTTTGTCAGAACAGGTAATTCAGTTGTGGGACTTATTGCCACAAAATGTAGTGTGGGCCAAAACTAAAATGAGTTAAATTGCTTTTAGGTAAAGCCATTTGCTGAACCCAGGAAAAGTCCATTACAAAATGTTAAGCAAAATAGTACAAATGCAAAGTTTGGCTCTGGAAATCCTTAAGATTTTGCCTTCCATACTACCAGAACTGGAGGAGGAGTAGCAAAGGAAAGTATTACTGGTTGTCTTGTTCTTCTCATCTGTCCAAACATGTTACTGGCCACTGTCAAAGAGGAGACACTGAAACAACTGAACCTGTGTGTGACCTGTTTAGCTATTTCTATATTATGTCTTTACAATGGAAATGTGAAAATATCATTATTCCAGTTTTATAAGAGAGAAAGACGAAGCATAGAAAATGATTCACCCAAGGTCACGCAATGCGTCATCTATGTCAGATGGACAAGTCAATTTGGTCCACGTTATATTCCATGGCCAACTGTTTACAGGACGTGACTTTGCCCTCAGGATTCTGTCTGGAGCAAATTTCACTTCTTCAGAGAGGAAATCCAGTTGTAGGACAAAGACTGCTTTCTGTAAGCAACATGAATAGGAGCACACAAGCACCGTTTGACTCGGACACCCAACTCAAGTTTGAAGTATAGAATCATAGAATGGCTTGGGCTGGAAGGGACCATTAAAGGTCGTGAAGTCCAACCCCCCTGCGGTGAGCAGGGACAGCTTCGACTAGATCAGGTTGCTCAGAGCCCCGTCCAGCCTGGCCTGGAATGTTCCCAGGGATGGGGCTTCTACCACCGCTCTG
>JAVKLA010000074.1:76030144-76049980 GCA_034782735.1 Sagittarius serpentarius
TCTCGGCTATCTCATCACTGCCAACCTGCACAACCAAAAGCAGGTAATAATCAGAAGGCCAAACCAAACCAAGGAGTTCCTTGTGTCCTAAAAATCCAGATACATCTACGTCCCCTGTGGGAATAAACAGAGAGAGTGACTTCAGAGGTCAAAACAGAGGAGAAGTTTAGAGTTGATACTGTGGAGGAATAGGCCTAACACTGTAAGGCTTGTAGCCTCCACTTCTTGGATCCAAGTGCCTAAAACTTTGTCAAAGGTAGGAACAAGCTTAAATTCTGAATTTTGAAACTTCAGTTCCAATGTCTGATTTTTTGGTATGAAAAGCTGAATTTGAATTGAAAGTAGAAGAAATTAATATGTATAATTATTTTATAACAAAGGTGTAGCTTAAAATAAAATGCTGAAGTATAAAATAGATTATCAAAGTCCCACAGGTAGCTGTTGTGTGATTTTTCAGGTTTGTTTTTTTTTGTTTTAAAATAATTTTCAAGATATATTCAGAGGGTGGATTGTTGTTTGGAAGGAGATAAAGTCACTGGAAAGATTGCAGTAGAAAGCAATTTGTGTAAACACATTGCAATATATATGTGGAATTTATTGACACCTTAAACCTTCATCTTCAAATAACTTAATGACTTTTACATTATACCAAATACCCTTGTCTTCTAAGGCATGATGAGGGACATTTTAATACTATTTTTTCTTCTGATTCATATGATTCTGATTTTTTGTTTTTATTCATATGAAGATGAAATAGGTTAAGGTCTATTACTTAACATTTTTAAAGGAAAAAATAAAAATTATTTGGTGTTTTGGGGTTTTTCAAATGTATTTCTTTACTGTTCATGAGAAAATAGTTGATGTATTTCTGAGAGGTTTTGAAAGTAGCAAAGATTATGTTACTTTACTTGTACACGTCCTTTCTGATATCCCAGTCCCAAGCAAGCACTAACCCATCAATGTGCTTCACAGTTTTAAATTATTCACTCAGCTTACAAAAGCAACAACAACAAATCCAAACAAAAAAAAAAATCCCAAACATTGGAAATTAACATTGCAATTACAAAAAATTAAACAGACATGTCACTGTATTCAGGAATGTTACTCTAACACAAAAACGTGAACTGTGAGATTGAAATGAACAAAGGAAAAAGCAACTATGACTGAAGTGAAGTTATGAGTGTCTTCTCTGGCATTGACTATGAACCGTTTAGTCTTGAAAATTGTAATGCCTGTGTCTGCTTGTCTCCTAAGAAGAAATATGGTTATAACCATGTTACTTTCTAGGGGCTGGAAGTTGGGGTAGAAACCATGTACTTCATAGTGTTGAGAAGTACTGAAGAGTTTCTGCTAGTGAAGAGTGTGCGTGAAAATGCAGAGAGTCATGAATTATACCTTCCATGCTGCATGTCTTCGCATTAATAGCTAGCTGCTGTGTCTGTGTATATGAATGCAGCCAGAGATCATTATTGAACAGTCCTGGAGCATAAAATTTCCACCTGTCCTGCCAGAAGGAAGTGTCTTTCTATTTTATGCTATTCAATTGAACTGACCCTCTAGGACAAGAAATTCCCCCAAACCAAGAGAAACAGAATATAATTGCTGCAGGACTGGATGTCTCCTCAAACATCAAAACACCAGTTTCTATAATGTTAACATTTGGGGGAAGATTTAAACCCACAAAAGTTAGGAAATTTGGCATAAAAACTCCCAGTCACTCTGTAACTCATTTTTCTATGTCAAAAAGAAGAGGACATGATGTTATTTGCCATATGTGTTGCTATATCATAGCCTGGCGAGCTGAGATTAGACTTGCAGTGGGAACCTCCTTAATTCTGTGGATTTAAATCAGATCTATAATGTTGGTATAACAGTCAGCGGTGTCCTCAATGTACAATTTGGTTTGATGTGAGATTCTTTATCTGTGAGTTGTTGCTATGGGAGACTATAACAACTTCTACTGAAAGAGTAAAAAGGATTCTGTTTGCATATTTAAAAATATACACAGATGGAATATGTACATATACAAGCACACACAAATACACATGCATTTATGCATGCATATATAGACATTTATGTCTATTTTTATATTTACATTTCTATACATTGTCCATAAGAAAAATTATGCCTAACTGGACCATACTTATCGGCGCATTCTTATAAACCAGAAGGAAACTAGTGCTGGGTTTTTATTCTATTCAAAGACTCATCCTAGTGGACAGTGCATTTTCAGGAGGGGAGCTCATTAAAAGTGGACTGTAAATGAGGCAGTAAAATACTCTTTTTACTATTTTTTCCCCTTTTCTGCAGCAGGAAAGGCTTTACAAAGAACTCAGCATATTGGCTGCTGAAGGCTTTTGACAATCAAGGTCCATCTGCTCAGTATTGTGCAAGATGAAAACAACATTGAGTCCAAGCCTTGGAGAGTGTCTAATATGATCTGATCTAGGTAGGTACTTCACTAACTATCCATTTGATGCGTGCAGTGACCAGATCTGGGCACAGAAATGCAGTATTTGCATGAATTTCCTGGCATATGCTACAATAAGGATTCAGAACCTCTTGCGTGTACCACTACTGATTTTTTCTATTGATTGCTGGACTAGACAAACCTCTCTTAGTGCTAGAGAAGCAGTTAGTGTACAACACATAAATACTTCTAAAGAGCATCCTACTTATATGTGTAGCTAATTGCAATTGAAATTGGTAGAAAGCTGGATCGTGTGTAGCTTTAGGGCTTAAGGCTTGATTTTAATTTAAATCTCCTGTTGAAATAAAGCATATAAATATGTATTTTTAAAAACCTTCTGCATCCATCATTTTGGAGATGAGACTAAAGTTTTTCCTCTCCTTTATGTGTGTCTTTTCAGAGAAAGGTCTAATGACTTTACTTTCCAATATCTTAATTTGGGTAGAAATATCCTGGCCACCCTTCAACTGAAAGGTTAATAACCGCTACTTCAGATAGAATGTTTTCTTCTATTGATCCAGTGGCTGTGGTTTTAAAAGGGCTCCGTTACCTATCTATGGGTACGTATGTGGAAAAATGTATGTGCAACAGAGAGTCTTACAAAACACAGTGATGAGAATCTTGCAACTTGGTTTTCAATACATTTTCCAGCAAGGCTGAGAGATACGTTAGCTTTGTGGATACCATAATAACATGATGCCTGGTACCTCTGGTGTCATTAAATAACACTTACATTAAGACTCACTGTACGGTTTTACTACCCATCATAAATCTGAGCACTATGAAATGGAAATCTAATAACAGAAAGTTTCTCCCACTGAAAATAAACTGTTAAAGCCTGGTTGTCTTCCTCACTCTACAAATAGGAAGAGGGCTGTCCCAACACACCTGCTGGTAGCACACATTGAAAGCCAGCTTACATTACAGTAAATAAGTATGTAAAATATGTAAAAGCAACAATGTCTTTGCTGAAGGACCACTATCCTTCCCAGTTTCAGCACCAGAAAAAAGACAGTAAATCGTATGAGTTTAGAAAAGGCATCTTGTGAAATTAGAGTTGAGCTTCCACAGAATCACAGAATAGTTGAGGTTGAAAAGGACCTCTGGAGACCAACTGGTCCAACTCTCCTGCCACCTAGTGCTGGCTGCCCAGGACATGTCCAGACAGTTACAATGGACTTTTTTTCTACAGTGAACTAATTTTCTTCCAATGAAATAATTCACAGTAACATAAAATTTTTGTTGAATCTGCCTAGGATCTGGTTTAAATGTGGAAAACAAAGAAATTTCCAGTGCTGTGTATAAGATCCTGATGTTATACATCACTTATATGGCCAAAATCCTAAGCAACCTTAATCTGCAGTCAGCATGGTCTGTCATTCTACTTTAATCTTAGCTAATAAAGCATTTATCAGCACAGTATGTAGGGTATACAGGGGGGGGTGGGGGGGCGAGGCACGGCTAATGCATAGGTCTAGCTCCAGGCAATTTGCCATCTTAACTAATTTAAGGATGTATGTGGGATTTAGATGGAATGGAAGCTTTGTGCTGATACTTTGCACAATGTTGTACTCTTTCCATTGACAATAATTGCATATGCCACTGCCTGTTTCAAGCATTATGATTTTGTTCTCTATTTGACTACCCTCTCTTCCTCTTCCCTATTCCCCAGAAGAAAATTAATAACAATAATTTCAGCAACATTTCCAAATTAGCATGACAAGTTTTCTCCTTCATTAATGAAGCTAAGTAAATAGGGATACTTGGAAAATAAAGGAGCATTTTCCCTCTCTTTTTTAATCACTCTTAACCTTGTACAGGTATGTGTAACAGGCTGATCAGAAATTGAAGTCTATTGTTACAAATACTTACATATAAAATACTGACTTTGGATTCTTTTTTTATTTCTTTTTTTCCCCCTCGGTGATGAAAAGCCATGTTTGCCTCCCAGTGTTGTCCGAAAAATGAGCTGGATTCATGGGGGAAAAAAAATTTTCTTAAGAGTATATATTAAATAATAATTTCAAATTTGGTAAGAAATGCAACTTACTTTGACCAGATATTAAATGAATATACTATGTATATGTAAGCAGAAATGTTATGTAGATAACTACATAGCTAGACACACAGACAGACTTTTTTTCATTTAATAGATCAATGAAAACATTAATTCAATTGGAAGTCTTGATCTTCAGATAACGATAATTGGAGTAGAATAATTACAGGTAATGGGATATGTCAGTTTATGCCAGCTGAGAATCAGTCCCACTATTTTTTTCCTTTTGAAAGAATTTTACTTATTTTGTGCTTAAAAGAAGAGTAGTTTTTTTGAAATTCATTGAAATTCATGAAGAATGAAGAAACATGCCACTTATGACAACTTAAAAAGAAAGTTGCAAGGTGGACAAATGAGCAAAACCAGTTTTTTGCAATGAGATCCTTTTTTCCAAAGTATTTTTTACTTTACCGATTACCTGTTTGTTTGTTCTTTTGTTTTAAGGAGAGTCACACCATGCATAACCATTTAGATTTTCATTGAATACCCCAATCTTTTATCTTGTGGTAGAACAGCATCCAAACATTTCTCATCTGCCAGCTCACCTCAGCACCTTGGTTTCTCCTTGTAACAGTCTTCTTCCATGAGCTGGTGAAACAGATTCTTCCCAGACTGTGACAACAATGTGGAAAGTCTTGCTCTAGAGTGATACCAATCAATTTATCTCTAAAGTACACAAAAGTTTTAATCAGAACAGGAAGTACTTTTAGGCAGTGTTTCCACCTCTCGGTATTAATGAGATATACAGCTCTGTTTCTGAATCGTTCCTATTGTCAGGAAATAATGTCACAAATCCAGAACAACATTCAGACAAGTACAAAAAGGTATACTTAGCTATAAATATATACCTGATTTAACTGAAATGTAATTCCATTTCAAGTACTTCTCAAGATCTCTTTTGGACTTGAACATTGAAGTCTACTGAGATTTCAGAAAGAAAACATAGCATAAAAAACCCCCCTAAAACTTAACATGGAGTAACATAACGTAATACAACGCAATATAACATATAATAATGTAAGGCAAACCCTAGGCCTTCCAGCAGGGAATAGTATTTTCATGAGTTAAAAATTCTCTCCACTCCAAATGAAAGAAGCATTTTATACCAACCATTATGAAGCAAAGACATACAGTGAATAGCAGCCCAGAAGAATAGCTAACTTTAGCTCTAACAATGGCCTTTGAGTCATCTACTCAGCTCCTTTTTGTGACTTGATGTTATTAAAGTTTTTGTATCCGTCTCTTCTCAAAGTTTTGAAAGGTCCAGACACTCAGAGGTTTCCTAACAGAGGCCATGTATGTACTCGGATTAAAGTTCCATACTCTTAAAAAAAAAAATCTTTAAAATGTTTCATTTATTTTTGGTTAATGAACCTCGTCACAAATAAGAATTAAGTGTTTCTTTTATCCCCATTGCAGTTGTCCATAGCTAACATGCACAATGGTCAAGTGTCATGAGTGCAATCACTAAAGTTAAAAGATCCATTTCACTCCACCTCCTTGCCCTTTGATAAGCTAGTAATTCAGGCTGGCCACTAGAATGGTGTTTGAATTTTCCAAAGTGTTTTCTAATTTTGGAAATCCCCATTCTGATTGTGCTCATCAATGCCTACCTCTTCCCTAATTTCAGAGGATCTGAGCAATAATTCCATATTACCATTATTCCAATATATTACCATGCTTTAAGATTGTAGGATAAAAATAATAAAAAGCCCAAAACTGTGATACCAAGTAATAAGTAGTAGATTCTGTGGCAATATATCTGTCCAACAATATACTCAACTTCTATTTATTCAGCAAAAATACAGGGCAAAGAGTCCTGTGCAAAGGGATCCAACAAAGAAACAAACCGCAACCAAAACTTACTACTGTATATTTAGATTTTGGATGACAGAAGACTTGGCACAAATGACAAATGTCGGTTGGGATAATAGCTGCAGTAAGTGCTTGTGTTCACACTTTAGCACCAAGTATAAAACATAATAGTTTTATGCTCTTGCGAGGAGGTTATTACCTCATATATACTCTCAGATAAGGGTGTGGTTGTGGACAGTAGGAGAGCAGCTGATGTGCTAATCTAATAACCTATGTCTATTTTACCAGCTATGTATGTAATATTATGTTGTATAAACCCCCTTTGTTTCATTGGCTCAGTTTAATGCTGGTTTTGAATAGTTAAAGTGTTTTTTAATTTAAACTCTGATTGCTCTTTACCTTATATCTTTTGTTGTCATATATAACGTGGAAAAGTCAGTAGATGTAGTGTCAGAGATTGTTCAAGGGGATAAGGAGGTCTGTGGTCTGTAATTAATAATACTGTCTTTCTTTTTATACCAGCAGGCCTCAAAACCCCCTTTAAAATGTATGGCTAAATGCAACTAACCTATTTCACAGGCTAGAAAACAAAGGCACCAAGAGGTATTCAAGGATAGATCCACTTGTTCCAAGTACCAAGCAATATGCTGTCACCGCAGCCACACTCTCAGTGAAGTCCCATTTGCTTTGGTTAGAGGTAATCATAGACCACAAGGTATAAGCATATTTAAAATCTTCTTCAGATGAGGACATGAGTTTATTCACTTGCTTTCATAGTGTCCATTTCAAACTCCAGAGGCCAGACTCACTAGGATGATTTACAGTACAGCCATTAACTTTGTTTGGCTAATAGGATTCTTTGTCCTGCGTTTTTGGTACATTTGTAATTGAATTGAAATTGTAATTGACACTCTTGTGGCAATAGCTCAGGTTCATCAAATTCTAGTCTGTCTGCTGTGTAATACTTGGGGCTTTTAATTAATTTCAACACCTGAGTTTTGAGGCTTTCACTTTTTTTGTGAAATGTTAAGTTTTAGGAGCAGAACAAATCATTTGACAAGGCAACATCATTATGAAATTTATTTTTTTTAAGCATATGACTTGTAATAATTTTAATCCAAATACTGAAATCTTTTACAAAGTTAAACCCAAGCTGAAACTTTCTGAATTCAGCCTAAGTAACACAGAATCAGAAGAGCAGAAAGCTTTGCACCGAAATCTCCCTGTGCTTTTCTGAAGCATATGGAGAAAAATAAGGGTCTTGTCTCAGAAAATGTCTAACAAAGATTTTAAAGCATTGGGTAACTGGCTGATTGATTGCACAGAAGAAGAAAAAGACTGTTTCCCTGTTTTATGCATGCTATCCAAGAGTATAGGTATTAAAATACCTTAACATTCTATATTGGTGAGGAATAAATAGTGAGCAACTGTAATTAATAACTATTAAAGCTGTTTGACTGATCATATCTTCGGGCTTGCAAAATCTTTTATGTGCAGGTGTGTGCATTAATGGAATCCATTAAATTCATATATTTCAACAGATAGTAATTTACGATCTTTTATAAGATCTGTCATGAAACACAGTCAGAGATATAGAATTGTCTCAGTGCATTACATAGCAAATTGTACTCCCCTTTCCTCCAAAATGACTTGACTTTAGAGACTAAATATGAATGTCAATGCATTGGACAGCCACATTAGGTATACTTTTTGCTCTACCATCGCCTGGGAATATGTGGAATAAACCTTTTATCACTGGCAAAGCTGAGAACAAGAGTGAACAATATTCAAAGCGGCTGGAGGAAAAAATGTGTGGGAGTCCTATCTATTTCACTTTATACATAAAAAGAGAAAGAGATTGAGTGTGTAACCCTCATTTATGAATTGTAATGGCTCTCCTATGAGTTGCTAACTATTCTTTTCATCTTGTATTTGTTACTTTTTTTTCCTCTTGGTCCTTTCGTAGAACCTAAGGAGATGAAGAGACAAGCCATTTTTTTTAGCCACTCCACATCAAATTCAGAGGCCTGTTCAGCCCTGGATAGGTACAAAAATCGCTCATTAATGTCAATAATAAAGATTCCTTCTTTTGTCCCAGAGAAACACAAGCTGTAAGTATGTGAGGTAAAAAAGGGAAATAAGGGGTGATTAGAACAGAAAACAGTGGAAAAAAATAGTCTTATACCCAGACTTTAAGGAGTTAGTGGAGGATTATAGGTAAACTATATCAGCTCTTAAAATACTACTGACAAACCTCTCAGGGAGGATTTTGTCTTTCTTGTCTATTTAATAGCACATTATGGTTATCACAATTAAGCATAGATGGTCAACATATTAAGTGAATTAGTATCTGCTGTATATACAATCTTCATATACTTATCTAATTATACATTTATTAGGGAGGAACTATAATACTATTACCTAAAGCTTGAACTTTCACCTCTTTTTTAGTAAATGAATTCACTAATTTAAAAATCTCTGCCATACTTTGGCAGTTAAATACGACAAGTCATTAGCCTGGGAAAATCCTATCTCACTGGAGTTTGTACCCGCCATCCTAAATGTAGACCAACAAGCTAAACCCCTGAAGAAAACAGAGAAAATACCTTCTTGGTCACTGTTGTCTCCTGCTGATTTCTATGTACCTGGGGCCCATTTTGTCTGTAGGATGTTTGCAGTTCAGTGTCACATAATCATTGGTAATAGGTGATCCTATAACTTTGTTTTTGAAGGAAAATGAAGGGATATGATTGAATAGAAGGGGAAATGGCATCGAAATGGATCAGAGTAACTTGATGGAAGGGACAGAAGAGCAAGACAAAATGGCTCAAAGACAGAGACTTAAAAGTAGTGTGTGAGAAGGTAGAAGTGTTGTCCTACTGCTGTGTGGATTGTTCTGGAGGACAGAAAGAAAGAAAGTGCTATGTGAGATGTCCAAAATTTGTATATTTCAGAGCAAAATAAACAAAGTGATCAAGGAGCTGTAGGCAATGAGTCATAAGGAAAGATGAAAAAGAATAAATCTGCATTGCTTGGCTAATGCTGACTAACAGGCAGTCTGTATAGTTTCTTCAGGAATATAGAAAGGGGTTCTTTAATTTATCTGTCTAGATTTGTAAGGACATACTATGAAAAGGATCTTCTGAGATGACTTCAGAATAAGTTACAAAAAAAAGCATTTAACCGAAGCTATTGCCTTAACAACCGAGCACAGAAGAAACAGATAGTTTAGAAGAGTGCAGTATCATGCAACAAACAGTTACGGGACAGAAAGAAGATCTCCTTAACACAGAGCTCAGCTGGACTGCGAAAAAATTCAGGGAAGTGATGAAAGCTCCCAGACTGGCTAGCAAATGTATACAAAAGCAGAGACTCCCATGCTGGCAGTAATGATCCAGAAGACCCAAAGCCATATCCTCAGGTAGTGGATGTCACTCAAAAGATTTCTGTGCATCTAGAGCAAGTGACAATTTCATCTACTTTTTTTTTTTTTTAATACAGATACTGTAAAGGAGATGACAGGCCAAAGTAGCATGATCATTTGAAGATAATGCTTTTCATCAGTCCTGCTATAGCTCTTATGTATGTGTGTGTGTTTATGCCCATACATATGCATTTATAAATAACATTATCAAAGAACTGAGGTGAGGTTTTTAGATTCAGGATGTCTTTTCAGAAATAGCCCTTCATCCACAGTTTCTGTTGCAAGAAAAACTGTTATTATAATTGGAACAAAGGGCTTGAAAATTGCTTTCAAACAAAAAGGCACAAGAGGACTTGTGTGCACGCCATAAACTGCTCTCCCTTTGAGATTCACAAGTCCATATTTTTGGGGAAATAGCTGCTGGTGTGCCTGCATTCAGGTCAGTGACAAAAGAAGAACCCAAGAGTAATGTGTGTGAGAGAGAAGCACTGATTTTCCCATATGTTTCCATCATTCCTCTTCCTTCTATATCACAAGTGCTTAGGATTTTCAGATGCCTTAGGTAAGCGACTCAGTCTGCAGGGTTGACAATGAGGAGTTCGGAGGAGCTGTAATTCTGAAAATACGAATGAAGCACAGTTGTAACTTTGGACTGATGTTGAGAGCTGCCTTAAACGAAGCTTGATAAGGTCAAACTAATAAGCTTGGGAGTTGCTCAAGGGGAAACCAAATTCTGGAGCTGTGAGACACTTTGACAGATAATTAGCATAAAATGGGTCAAGTGCCCCACCACAGAGAAGTAAAATCACAATCACAAATAGAACTGAACTTAAATTAGTCAAAATGATGGACCAAATGTTTGCCCTTGAACCCACAAAAAGTACCAAGAACAGAATAAGGTCCATAATTCTTAAATGAACAGAGATTCACTCAGCATTATATGAGTCAATGACAATGAAATACAAGCATCTGGTGATAGCTGTTGTATTTTGGCTTCTTTGTAAGGACTGAAGGGGACTTCAACTTGACAGATGTCTACTGGAAAGACAATACAGCAGAGAGGAAACAGCCTAGGATGTTCCTGGACTGTGTGGAAGAAAACCTCCTGACACAGCTGGTGAGTGAGCCAACTGGGGAACAGCCCCTGGACCTGTTGTTTGTGAACAGAGAAGGACTTATGGGTGATGTAATGGTTGGAGGCCATCTTGGGCATAGTGATGACAAAATGGTAGCGTTTTCAGTTCTTGGAGAAGTAAGGAGGGAGGTCTTCAGCACTGCTGTCTTGGACTTCTGGAGGTCAGACTTTGGCCTGTTCAGTAGAGACTGGTTGACAGAGTCCCTTGGGAGGCAGCCCTGAAGGGCAAAGGAGTCCAGGAAGGCTGGACATTCCTCAGGAAGGAAATTTTACAGGATACAGGAGCAGGCCACCCCTATGTGCTGAAAGACTAGCCGGCAGGGAAGAAGACTGGCTTGGCTGAACAGAGAGCTTTGGTTGGAACTCAGGAAAAGAAGGAGAGGTTATGACCTTTGGAAGAAGGGGCAGGCAACTCAGGAGGACTACAAGGATGTTGTGAGGTTATGCAGGGAGAAAATTAGAAGGACCAAAGCCCAACTAGAACTTAATCTGGGTACTGCTGTAAAAGACAATTAAAAAAATGTTTCTATAAATGCATTAGTGACAAAAGGAGGGCTAAGGAGAATCTCCATCCTCTGTTGGATGTAAACAGTGACAAAGGATGAGGAAAAGGCTGAGGTACTTAATGCCTTCTTTGCCTCAGTCTTTAATAGTAAGACCAGTTGTTCTCCATGTACCCAACCCCCTGAGCTGGAAGACAGGAATGGGGAGAATAATCCAAGGGGAAATGGTTAGTGACCTGCTGCACGGCTTAGACACACACAAACCTATGAGCACAGATGGAATCCACCCAAAGGTACTGACGGAGGTGGCAGAAGTGCTCACGAAGATACTTACAATTTTTTTATCAGCAGTCCTGGTGAAACGGGGAGGTCTCATTTGATTGGAAGTTAGCAAATGTGACAGCCATCTACAAGAAGGGCCAGAAGGAGGATCCAGGGAACTACAGGCCTGTCAGCCTGACCTCAGTGCCAGGGAAGGTTACAGAACAGATCATCTTGCGTGCCATCACACGGCACGTGCAGGACAGCCAGGTGATCAGGCCCAGTCAGCATGGGTTTATGGAAGGCAGGTCCTGCTTGACTAACCTGATCTCCTTCTATAACAAGGTGGCCCACTTAGTGGCTGAGGGAAAGGCTATGGATGTTGTCTGCCTAGATTTACTGTCTGCCTAGACTGTAGTAAAGCCTCTGATACCATTTCCCACAGCATTCTCCTGGAGGAACTGGCTGCTCATGGCTTGGATGGGTGTACTCTTTGCTGGGTAAAAAACTGGCTGGATGGCTGAGCCCAAAGAGTGGTGGTGAATGGAGTTAAATGTAGTTGGTGGACGGTCACAAGTGGTGTTCCCCAGAGCTCAGTATTGGGGCCAGTTCTGTTTAATGTCTTTATCAATGCTCTGGATGAGGGGATCAAGTGCACCCTTAGTAAGTTTGCAGACAACACCAAGTCGAGCGGGAGTGTGGATCTCCTTGAGGGTAGGAAGGCTCAACAGAGGGATCTGGACAGGCTGAACTGATGGGCTGAGGCCAATTGTGCGAGGTTCAATAAGGTCAAGTGCCGGGTCCTGCACTTGGGTCACAACAACCCTGTGCAATGCTATAGGCTTGAGGAAGAGTGGCTGGAAAGCCACTTGGCAGAAAAGGACCTGGGGGTGTTGGTCGACAGTTGGCTGAAAACGAGCCATCAGGGTGCCCAGGTGTTCAAGAAAGCCGCTAGCACCCTGGTTTTTATCAGAACTAGTGTGGCCAGCAGGACAAGGGAAGTGATTGTCCCTTTGTACTTGGCACTGGTGAGGCTGCACCTGGAATACTTTGTTCAGTTCTGGGCCCCTCACTACAAGAAAGATATTGAGGTGCTGGAGCATGTCCAAAGAAGAGCAACAAAACTGGCAAAGGGTCTGGTGCACAAGTCTTATGAGTAGTGGCTGAGGGAACTGGGGTTGTTCAGTCTGGAGAAAAGGAGGCTGAGAGGAGACCTTATCGCTCTCTACAAGTACTTGAAAGGAGGTTGTAGTGAGGTAGGGTCAGTCTCTTCTGCAAAAGTGATAGAAGAGGAAATAGCCTGAAGTCGTGCCAGGGAAGGTTTAGATTGGCTATTAGGAAAAGATTCTTCACTGAAAGGGTTATTAAGCACTGGAACAGGCTGCCCAGGGAAGCGGTTGAGTCACCATCCCTGGAGGTATTTAAGAGACGTGTAGATGTGGCACTTAGGGACATGGTTTAGTGGTGGACTTGGCAGTGCTAGGTTTATGATTGACCTCGATGATCTTAAAGGTCTTTTCCAACCTAAACAATTCTATGATTCTATGATATTGCTAAGTGGCACATGTGATACACCTATACAAATTGAAATCTTTTGTTTTGTATGGTACATTGTGGGTTTGCTTACTTAGCCATATGGGTTTCTGACAATTTCATTCCATTGTGTAGACTTGTCCACTGCATACTTGACTGATAGCAGCTCATTTCATACAAGCTGCCATTCAACAGATGATAATGACTTACTGCATATATCCAAATACTTCTTGCAGTGTCCTGCTGACAGGTCTAGCCTTTTCTTTCTCTCTTTTTTATTGTCCTGGGTATATTTCTCAGCAGTCAGGCCTTATATCTTTACCTCCGCTAGACTCTCCAAGGCCCCTTACTCTTGGATCTAGCTCTATTCAGTCTTCTGAATCTCTGAATCTTCCACAAAAACGGGTGTTTAGAAGGCACAAGAGAAACTGCAAGAAGCAGCTATGGCAATTTACACCACCTCTTTCTAGTCTACTTCACTTTGAATATGGCCTGTGTCATAAAACATTTCTATTTTCCACCCTTTTAAATTATTACACATATATTCAGTGATGCTTATGAGAGAAAATTTTGCCTATATAGTCATCTGTAATACACGTGATCTAAATTTATCTCTGTTAGAATTTTTTTTGCAAATTAAAGGATATCCAAACCCTGAATAGGACACAGAGGAGCTCCTTCTTCACCTGGCCTGTTAAAAATCTCATGTATCTTTATCTTAAGACATTGGTAATAGCCAGTGTGCTTGCCTGATGGTGAATCAAGACTCCAGACTTGCTATTCCTGGAATAAATATCACTTCCATGAAGAAGTCTTACATCTCTCTGAAAACCTGACAATAGATAACACTGACTTTTTTTGTTCCCGCCCACCTCTCTGCAATGATATGTTCATTATGTTACTGCTAGTGCAGCATGAACAATGCAGGGCTTGATTCATACAAGAAGGCTTGTTAATTGAGCCCTTCAGGTTTTTTAGCAGGAACTGGGACCTGGTTTCCTCCTGCATTCTTTTTCAGGCTTTTGAATTTCACTTGTTTTCTAATCTTCATCCCTAAAGTTTTTGGTACATTTCAAAAATCCACTCAGCTTTTGGAAAATTATCATGAAGCAAAAATAAAACAAGGACACAGTAGAGAGGTTTTGAGGAGGACAAGTGTAGTTTATGTCTTATTCACCAAGATTCTTGAAGCCCACACATTAGTCTAAATTTGTTTGTGAAAACATTAGAGTGGACTTGCCATGCTAGACCAAAACTCCATCTATCCCAGGATCCAATCCAATAGCATTTACAGTGATGAGAGTACAAGAACCAGATCTGTACGTAATAACACTTCCCTGGCAGAACCTGCACCTTTCAATGACCTTCAGATCAAGGTTTTCCTGAGATGGAGGTGTTGTCTTTAATTTTTTTGTCTGAGATTTGTAACTTGAGTCCTCATTGCCCATCATCCTGTGCAAAGTGGAAGTAAAATGTCATTCTGATGAGGCTGCATTTTACACCCATTTTCCATTGGTGCAAATGACAACATCAGAAGTAAGGAAACGGCAAAAGAGGCACTCAGCCTCTATATGCTTCTGTCTTTGATTACACTTCTGATAAACATTTCCTACAAGCAGTTTTGTGTTAGAGAAAATTTTGAAAGGGGATGGGATGTACACCAAAGGGTTGAAATTTTTTTTTATACCTTTCAATGCAAAGTGCCGTGTAAGATCTTTGAAGACTCTAGCAAGAATTTTCTGTGTGCAAGCTAGAGACAATATTTGTAATGCTTCTGTTTATCTGTGTATCTCCCAGCAGACCTGTTTGTAAGTCTGCTTCTGTGCACATTTCTTTGTGTATATCAGTCAGTTTTTCTTCCTGCTTCTCTCTCTTTCTTTTGTTATGTATGTGCTGTCTCCTTCCCAAATCCCTTATGCTTATTTTCCAGACACATTTATTTATGTTCCCTTGCTAATTGAAAATCTCATATTTGAAGTTATTATTCTGATTGATGTCTGTCATTTTGATCAAGCAGTTGCTCACAGATGCTTTGTTAGAACAATTTTGCTTGTTAGTTTATCACCATCCATCTCCCTGCTGACCTTCTGTGATGTTTGGTAGCAAAACCATTAAATATCTCCTGCAAACAGAGAGACAATTGGCCATCCTCTCACGTGCACATGGCTGTAGCTACAACTGCAAAACCCTGGACATTCAGCTGCGTGGGCAGGTTCCGTCTCAGACTATAATGGAGATTTCTTCCCAGACAGTGGAACAGGGAAAATTGCTTTTCATAATACAGTAATGTTATTGTTCTTCCTTCCAGTTACATGCTGTGGACGCTTAAGAAGTGGGAAGGCAGCTGTGTATTCTACCAGGTTTTTACTCAATAGCTGGCAGTTCTACTCCTCAATACAACACAAACTTTGCGTGTCTTCTGAGAAAATAAAGTTAATAAAAATAACAGAAAATGAAAACAACACTTAGGATTAAGTCTACTAAGATCTCGGATTCTCATTTTTAAAGCTGAGATTTTCAAAGCCGCTGCACTGCAAACTCATGAGTGTTTCTGACAGAGAGGATCCCTTGGTATCTAAAGTTCTGCTCTGAGCATGCCAAGAACTCCAGTCTTGACAGAGTGAGATATCTATTTTATTCCTAAATCCTCACGAGATTCACAAAACAGGCATGTCACTACCTGTCTTGTGTGAAGGACTCGCTCCCAGAGTTATACACTGATATATATTAAGTATTTATTGGAGCAGGGACCAGAACCCATGTGTTCTTCTCCCACATGACTACCCAACCCAATAGACAAAGGACTCTTGCTTATTCATTCTTTCTGTCTGGTTTGATGAATATTTCATTTTATCTTGCAAAGCGGAATAACTTCAAGAAAGAAACTCAGAGAATATGTACCAAAGAATATCCAATAACACAATAGTTAGAATTATCTCCCAGGAAAGAGGACATGTGAATTCAAGCCCCTGAGCCAAAGAGGTAGAACCACCCTTCTCCTCCCATTACTGTGTTATAAAAGAAAGCAATGCTTCCTGCAACATATTACTTGGAGGTCAGCCTTATGGGTATTTTTCAAGAACACGCTGAGACTCTACCAGGAGTTTGTGGGCTAAGTATTTTATGGGCATGTTCTTTTAAAGCCATGAAGTTCATTTATACAGTAACTACCAGTATTTCATATGAAATGGCCTTTGGACAAAACGGCTAATATCATGAAGTGGTGACTGAAACCAGGTCTTTTTCTTCCTGTATTCAAAGGCCAGTCTTCTGAGTTAGTTCTTTCCCTCTCAAGGCAGTCCACAGCCCTAGTGTTTGGGCTTACTTGTTTTAATGAGATTGGCTTGAATCCTTGCAGCAAGAAGGAAGAAAGTTTGAGTCTCCCACATCCTGTTCAGTCATCTAGACTATTCACTAAAATGTACAGCTCCTCTGCAGGCCGTGTATTTAATTCACCCACCTTTCATTTCTGAAGAGCACACTTTTAGGAGAGGGTCGCGGATCTAAATCCTGAGTGAAGGGTGGAAGTCACTCATAGCCATAAAGAAAGTGCCTTTACCTTGCAGAAATACAAGTTTCATCCGTCTTTCTATTTCAAGTGGCCACTTCTGGTCAGAAATATGCGTGTTAACTTTAGGGGAGATCTCTTCATCTTACAGCTGTTGTAGATCCACTTTTACAAGGTTATTTAGTTCACAGTCACAATGGAAGAGCAAAGAAAAACTCTGAGAGATGAAAAAGCAGGAGAAAGGCTAAAGGAAATAACAAACAAGAACTTCATGGAAAAAGTGAAGAAGTTAAGACTGAAAGATCCTTCTGGGAATACTGTTCTGAACACTTCTTCACTGGTTTATGACACAGTTGAATGCTAATAAAGACACCAGATGTAATGTACTTGTAGTAAAAATTTTAAGGATCTTTGTTTAATTATGTACTACAAGGGTAGAAATGTATGTTTTAGTTTGGTTTTCTTTTTAATGTTTTCTCCAAAACAAAAGCTTCCTGGAAGTAACAAGAGAGAAACACTCCTTGTATAGAGTTTTGTTTACAAGACATCAGTAAGTTTAAGTCATCTTTCCTGATATGTTATTTATCCTCATTGACTCATTAACATTTTCTGAGGACCCAAAATCCACAGCTAAATTTTCCTTGAAATATTCCCATCCCAATGCACCACAAGTTTCTGACAGCAAGCTTGTACTTTTCCTGATCCAAACTCTGTCCATCTCTTTTAAGAAGTAATCATGGTTTCTTGCATTAAATTGAATACAAAAGTACATGAGGCTGTAAACAGTCTCTTTTTTTGTAGCTGCCATGGCTACATATATTTCCTAACACAGTGACTGAAAAAAATTCTGTAATATTATGTACTTATGCTGTACAATTTTGTCAACAGTGGTTATACTACTTTTGGTCACACTAACTCTGCCTTTCTATACTTTATACACATGTCTAGCCAGATTTGTAGAAATATCTACTTTTATTATGAACAATTTTTGCTGGGCTCGGGGCACAAGTTCTACATCTTGGATGTACTGTCTGTCTCACATTCAACATACGTCATACGAATAACCTGTTCCTGTAGCATTCTAATTAAACCCTCAGTTTTTCTTTTTAACTCTCCTTTGACAATTTCTTAGAATTTGTCACCTTCTCCTGGTGAGGTTTTTTTTATCACTTCAAAAATTCACATGTACTTCTTTTTTCATCCTTTTCTGATTACATCTCTTTTTTTTCCAGCTAATTACTATTTCTCAGTAAGAGCATATTCCTCATTCAGATTTGAAATTTGATCCAGGATCCAGTCAATCCAACTTCTCTCCCTCATGCAGTCTATTGTATATGTTCCTCTTCTGTGATATGCCTGACTGCTCTCAAGCCCTTTAAATCTATTTTCTCATCTGCACTGCACTCAGTAACATATAAAGGAATTTTTGACTGTGTATAGGATGCAGAATCCATGCATTCACTGTCTGTGCAGGAAGCAAGAAGATGGCACACGTATCACGAGAATCTTGAATTCAGTGTGTATGAGCATTGAGACAGAGCACCAATGTTTCCTTTCTCAAATAGTGACTCGAGAAGGTCAAAGCTTTCTGTTGCAGAACTGGTGTAGCACAGTAGTGTGTGTGCATTCATTCGCTGGGTTTAGTCCAAAAAGCATTCGTCTCTATTATAGTAACAGTAAGATCACCTTGGCTTTTAAGCTCATGCTGACTCATCTTGATTCATCTTGACTCATGCTTTTACTTTTAGAATTTTTGTTTTAAAAAGAAGAAGAAAAAAGATGGGACAGACCTCAAACAGGTAAGAGAAGTATATGTAATTTAGGACATTACCTTTTTGTTTGGTTGGTTTTTGTTTGGTTGGGATTTTTTGGTCAAGATTCAGTCTAAGGTGTATTTCAAGATGGTGTAGAGCCCCAGGGCTACTTGTCTTGGAACACATTTTGATGCCATATCCTTTTAGTCCCAGAATGGGCTCTCTGATTTCATAGGAGGTATTTTTACAGTTGCGTACTCCTAAAAGCATTGAAAGAATGTGAAGGTATCGTAATGTTGTTATCCTTGAGATCATTTTTGATGATGATTACCTCAATATCAAATACCTGTTTAGTCTTCACAATCAAGAGAGGAGAATTTTGTGGCCCTAAAAACCTTGCAAGATGAAATTCTAGGCTGGATTTACCCCTCGTACCCAGTAAACTCTACTTGCCTTTAGAAAGTATGAGTCTTTGATACTGGAAACAGAAAACACATACAATGACAAAGAGATAATTCTACTAGGAAAATAAATCTATAGTATTTTTCTTCTACAACCTTGTATTTGCAGTTGTGACATGATTTATCTTCTCCAAACATACGACTAAATGAGAAACAAATAATATGCTATACATAAATTAGTATGGAATCAAATAAGTATTGATCATATTTGCAGTTGTTTTTAACTAGAAATCAACCCTTTGAGTGATTAACTCCAAATCTCCTTCTTCTTTCTTTTTATTATTCTTCATGGTAGTTACAGACAGAGCTTTTAAGCCAGTCGGGGGAAAGTATATTATTTCCATCCCCCTTTTAAAGACTCTATAAAGAACTCTATCGTTCATAATAGCTTTGTTTACTGCGTAGTACAGCATGTTCTAATTATCACCTCTGCCTCACTAACCATACGGTTTATATTCTCACACTCATCAGTTATTTTTATGCCCCCTGCAGAAATGAAAAGAACATTAATAAGAATAATTTTTTCAGGATTTCATTTTGGGTGAAATTACGAGAAATAATGTACTAAAGCACAGAAATTCAGCTTTGCTTTAGCGTCTCCCAGGATAAATTTATCTTTCTTTCTTTATTCCTTTCTTTCTTTCTTTCCCTTTCTCTTTCTCTCTTTCTCTCTCTCTCTGCTGGTTTTGGCTGGGATAGAGTTAATTTTCTTCCCAGTAGCTGGTAGGGGGCGATGTTTTGGTTTTGTGCTGGAAAGAGTGTTGATAACACAGGGGTGTTTTCGTTATTGTTGAACAGTCCTTATACAGAGCCAAGGCCTTTTCTGCTTCTCACCGCATCAGCGAGGAGGCTGGGGGGGCACAAGGAGTTGGGAGGGGACACAGCTGGGACAGCTGACCCCGACTGACCCAAGGGA
>JAVKLA010000074.1:76051538-76064598 GCA_034782735.1 Sagittarius serpentarius
ACAACCCCAACTCTTTCAGTCTGTCTTCATAGGAAAGGTGTTCCAGCCCTCTGATCATCTTTGTAGCCCTCCTTTGGTCCCGCTCCAGCAGGTCCTTGTCTTTCCTGAACTGAGGGCTGTGGAAGAAAACTAGACAAAACTGATTCCAATTCTGTATGATATTACTAATTTATATTTTAACAGAAATGTGAAAGGCTAAAATATTAACACAATAAACAGAAAAAAAATCCAAAATTGCTATTGATTACTCATTCATAGGAAAAGGAACTGTTCCCTGGTTAGCAGACTTCAGGTCATTTCAAGCAGTTGTCCTGCTTTTCATAGGGGAAACCAATGAATTTCACCAACTCCTTCCTATTTTAAGACCATTTTGAGAAATAGATTTAGCTTGAATTTTTACATCTTTAAATGCTGGAGAAACTAGGACTCTGGATTAATTGATCCAGTAACTAATTATTCCCAGGGTTTAACTGAATGCAAAAATTTTAGTTTAGTTTAAGTTCTTTTTGTTTCAGCTTACAGTTTTAAGAATGTTGATGTAGTTCAATACCTTTATTAAAGGGTTGTCTCTTGTTACAATCTTTTCCATGTGTCAGTTTATGAGATATGATGAAAAAAATTCCTATTTCTTCTTTTAAAATTAATAATGTAATTATTAAATCATTACTAGGACTTAATTTTTAGCCCTTTTCCATTGTCAAGATTTTTTTTTTCAATCTGCTTTATAGGACCAAGCATAGGAATGAAATCAGTGTTACTGCTTCACTGTGTCTTCTAAATATCCCCAGAATTAGGCTATTTTCCTTAAACGTCAGTACCTGCACACCCCCCTGTCATTTCTTGTAAAAAACACTTCAGTTGCTGAATTTTGGTGGGGAAGGGAAAGTGGGGGGTCAAGGGGACTCCTTTATTATTTCCTTTGCAGGGAGAAAAGTTATTTATGCATGCACAGCCACCGATGTAGAAAACTACAAGTACTTCCCAGTATGACCGGGCTGTATGTATGGCAGTTCTGCTCCAAAGACCCTACAGATGCATTAAGGTAACATGGTGCCCAACCTAGCAAGCATTGTATTTAGAGGCGCGCCAAAAAGCTCAAGGAACAGAATAGTTTGTTGTCTGTGTGACTTTTCTTTATAGAATGAGATTTTTTGAGAGTTGCGGTCTGTTTTCCAACTGAGAATAAATTTCAGGTAAATAGCCATTCTGTGATTCCCAGCAGTGTTAAGCAGTTCGGCCACACATTGACTTCATTGCTCAGCCCCATATTCTGCAGGACAGACCAAATTCTGTCACCTCACTGCTAAATAGAAATTAACTAAGAGATACACAGTCTCTCATTTGCTTTTTTCTTAAACCATTTTGTGATGAAAAATCCTGCAGAATTTTTCCACGTTGTAAATACCAAGATCAGAAAGTTAATAATTACCCTCATCGCATAAACAGTGCACATGCGAAGCCTGGGCACAAGAAATCTAATTCTCCAACTGAGGGATGCAATTTCATAATACAGAGCCAATTGACATAGTTGTTGCGCACGCAAAATAAAGGCTACAGTCCTCTTGTCTCGCTGATTTCCATGGGCCAATAATGGGAGTAAATTGATGCACAAGGACTTAATGATAAAAAAAATTAGACACAAAACAGCCTTTGATATTAACAGCTTCCTTTCATCAACTCTGAAAACCGACTGCCCATCAATAATATAGTGTATTGGGCCTGAAAATGAAAGTATGACTACAAATTCCCCATTTTCTCCAAATACAAAAGAAACAATAGCATTCTCTCATTAAATTTTACAAATAAATTCAAATGGTTAGCTTGAGCAAAAATGATGACATTGCTAACCAAAAAATCTCCAAAGCCAGTACTGAAATTGTAATGACAAATGAAAATAAGTAAATAAATGCAGCTATATTTAAAGGTAAAAAACAGGCAAAACATTTATTTAGTATACAAAAATCTGCAGAACATCATTCCGATCACTCTGTCTGTATGCAAAACCAGTCATATATAAAGAGTTTTATTTTCTTCTGTAGAAAAGAATTTAGTTGCTGAGGACTTTTTTCTTCCTAACTAGCTGTCAGCTGTTACTGTCAGCAGTGATTAAACATAAGCAGGAGTTGTGATTCATCAACGGCAGATAGAATCATCACGGATGTAAAGTATTTTGTTCCAAGGTCAGATCTTGAAGCTAGGACAACTTTATGCACCAGTCCCTGTGTCTGGTTTATTTATGGTAATTCATTTACTGTCATATCATTACAGAACAAGGATAAAATTTGTATGCAATTGGAGAAATATGTTCAGAAAACATGGGGAGGATGAAGTATGTATATATGTATGTGCGTGTGTTTTATGAAAAATATGATATGTTGGATCTATGGCTATGCACTTACATTCTAGTGTGCATATTAATGCTTTGTATCTATAGAGACCCTGATGTATTTAGAGATCTTGAAACAGCTTAAAAGCATTAAAGCATCCCTCCCCTGGGCATTGCTTTAGCATGTTTCTTAACCAGTAAACTCAAGAAGTGTCACTTACCAAATCTTTGTACACTACCTAAAACAACAGGACTCTTATCAGGATCAGCAACTCTGGGCATTTTTAATACCTACTTAATAATAATAATTACAGATGGCTAAGATGAAGTATAAAGAGATTAAGTGATTTGTTGGTCTATGCATAGCAAGAAAATAACTAAGTGGGGAATATACCCCGGGATTCTGTGTTCCTAATCCTATGTCTCAGATAGCAAATTTGTAATTCCAGAGAAGCTGAGAATTGTGCTTGACAAACCTGATCGCCTTCTACAATGAAGTAATCTGCTCAGCTGATGTGGGGCGAGAGGTGGACACTGTCTACCTGGATTTCTCCAAGGCTTTCGATACTATTTCCCACAGCTTCCTCCTAGAGAAACCGATGCGTTACAGTCTAGACAAGTGGTCTGTGTAGTGGGTGGGGAGCTGGCTGACAGGCCCCACCCCCAAAGAGTGGTGGTAAATAACTCCTTGTCAAACTGGCAACCTGTCACAAGTGAGGTCGATATTGGTCCTGACACTGTTTAATATTTTCATAAGTGATCTGGATGTTGGGATCAAGTGTACCCTGATGAAGTTTGCTGATGATACCAAACTGAGTGGGGAAGTGGACACTGTGGAAGGGAGAGCCACCCTGCAGGAAGACCTGGACAGGCTGGAAGAGTAGGCTAACAAGAACCTTATGAAGTTCAACAAGGACAAGTGTAAGGTCTTGCACCCGGGAAAACATAATCCAAGAGTGCAGCACAGGCTGGGATCTACCCGGCTGAGAAGCAGCTCTGTGGAAAGGGACCTGGGGGTCCTGGTGGACAGCAAGATCAATATGAGTGAACAGCATATGCTGCTGCAGCAAAGAAAGCCAACAGGATGCTGGGTTGCATCAAGAAGGGCATCACCAGCAGAGATAAAGAAGTCATTATCGCCCTCTACTCAGCACTCATCAGGCCATACCTGGAATACTGTGTTCAGTTTTGGTCCCTGTCCTGGTTTCGGCTGGGATAGAATTAATTGTCTTCCTAGTAGCTGGTACAGCGCTGTGGTTTGGGTTAGTATGAGAAGAATGTTGATAACACCCTGATGTTTTCAGTTGTTGCTAAGTTGTTTTCAGACTAAGTCAAGGACTTTTCAGCTTCTCCTGCCCAGCCAGCAAGAAGGCTGGAGGGGCACAGGGAAGTTGGGAGGGCACACAGCCAGGACAGCTGACACTGTACTGGCCAAAAGGGTATTCCATACCATGGGACATCATGCCCAGCTTGGGGGAGAAGCGCAGGTCGGGCATCAGTTGGCACATGGTGAGCAACTGCACTGTTCATCACTTGTCTTGTGTATTCCAGTCCTTTTATTATTATTGTCACTTTATTGTTGTTACTAGTGTCATTGTTAGTTCCTTCCTTTCTGTTCTATTAAACTGTTCTTATTTCAACCCACGAGTTTTACCTTTTTTTCCGATTCTCTCCCCCATCCCACTGGGTGGGGGGGAAGTGAGTGAGCGGCTGCGTGGCACTTAGTTGTTGGCTGGGGTTAAACAATGACAGTCCCCTATGCACCTGTTTGGGGCTATGCAAAGAAGATGTGCGCAGGCTGGAGAGGGTCCAGAAAGGGGCCGCAAAGATGATCAAAGGATTGGGAAGCCTGCCATAGGAAAGACTGAGAGAACTGGGTTTGTTCAGTCTTGAGAAAAGAAGGTTTAGGGGACACCATGTTCCAGTATTTAAAGGGTGGCTACAGAGAAGATGGAGACTCCCTTTTTACAAGGAGTCAAATGGAAAAGATGAGGGGTAATGGATACAAGTTACTCCTGGGGACATTCCAGTTGGACACAAGAGGAAAATTTTCCACCATGGGAACAATCAGCCATTGGAATAATTTCCTCAGGGAAGTGGTGAATTCCACAACATTGGACACTTCTAAGATTCAGCTGGACAGGGTGTTGGGCCGTCTTGTCTAGACAGTACTTTTGCAAGAAAGGTTGCACCAGATGATCCTTGAGGCCCCTTCCAACTTGTTATTATATGATTCTATGATAGTAATTCTTGCAGAATTTTTTCCTGACTCTCCAGTAAACTATCACTACCAAGGCCATCAACTGCAATCAAACCATAATTAACTAACTTTATTTATTTCTGTTAAATTTCTCTTTTAGGGAAAAAAAAAGCAAAGAACTGCTTCAGCTGACACCTACAGACATAAAATCATATGGGGAATAATCAGCAACTTTGACTATTCATATGTCTTAACAATAGGCAGTGAAAAAGCAAAGAGAATGAGACATTGGCAGCCATTGTTTTGTCTTCCAATGAGCCAGAGTTTGCTCATCTGATGCATACATCAGGTAGTCTGGTACAAAAGTTTACAACAGCAGGGATCATTTTATGCATAATTCATGTCAAGAAAAAAGGACTATATCTTCAGAGAATATTATGTTCATCAAATAATTTGACAATCTCTAATCAAGAGTCAGGAGAGGAGATAAAAATGACCCTTGTATGTTCATTTTTTCAAAAAACCCACAGAAGTCAGAAAAATGCTAGCAGAGAAGGATAAAGGGCACAAAATAGCTGAAATTGGATGATGATATGTTGGACTGAGAAAACATATTACATTCTGGGATCTCAAAACCCTTTCCAGGCTTCAATTCACAAAATTCCTTGAAGAACCTAAGTATCATTGTAAGTATTTTGGGGATAATCAAACTGATAAGCGAAGTGTCATGACTCATTTTAAGTTATGCAGCAACTCTCAGGAGAGCCAAACACAGAATTCAGAACTTGAGGTCTTCAGTACCTTTTGCAGTTATTACAGATGGAGTCAAGGGTCAAAAAATTAGTCTTCCCCTAACAAACCTGTGAATAATACAGACACTTGCTAAATTCCATTTTGTTTTGTTTCAACTTTTTCAAAGAGCCTTGAGGAAACTGTCCTTGTCAGGCACCCTCCGAGTAGTTGTGGTGGGACCTTAGCTGCTGAGTTTTGTCTGTTTCAGGTAAACAACTATGGATGTTTCCTTTCCTTTACCACAGCAAAGGACATAGGTTATCTACAAGGCATTCCTGGAAATGACACCAAACCTCCTCCTTGACCCAGGTGACCAGTATTATATCTGTTATGCCATGATTCTCTGTATATGAAGTACAAGCTTTCCCAGAGCTCCAGTTACTCAGTCAATATCTCTTGTAATAGACCTTCCTTTCACATTCCTAAGCATCTTTTTCCCCTGCATTCTTGCTCTCAAACTTACTGAGTTTCTAACTCCTGTCACTAAAATATGAATTCTCTGTTCTATTGCTTGTAAATTTTCTACTCTCCAGATTTCAGCCCCTTTAGACAAGTTCGGCTGGATTCCTTTTCCTAAGTGTCAGCTATCTCAGGGCATTTCCACTAGAACAGGGTCAAGAAAAGTTGAGTAACCCTTTATAGTCATTCTGGTCTCTGCTCCCAACACAAAGCGCAAAACGAGGTAGTTCACTCCCATCCCTGAAGTCAATCTACAAAGCAAGGAGGATTAATATGTAGAACAAGTCACACATAATATTTCATTAAAAAAATTTGGAAATCAGCAGTGTTATACACGCTGTTGTTCAGTGATCTCGAGCTTGCCGTAGGCTCATGATCATGGCTGCCTGGAGAACACATTTCATTCTTCAAAGTTATCATTGCTCTTCTTCTGCATGTCATTTGACTCCGATGGAGACCAAAAGACATATATCAGATCTTCAGCAGTATCCCATTGAGAGTTCTCATAGTACTTCAGTCACTTAGCCATGATCTATGCTCTCAACAGTTAAAGATAATGACTTCAGGAATAATCTTTCATAGGTTTTATATTAAATGAGACTAAAGTGCAAGCAGGGTATTAAAGTACCTTGTTATTTGCAGAGTGCTTAGAGTAACCTTAAATATGGAGATGATCAAAATTCATGACCTTTATTTTTAATTTTTCCTTTTTTTTTTTCCTCCTGTGTGTGAAAGTCTGGCATGTACGCATGCTTCATCCAGACAGGTACGTACACAGGCATCCATAACCAGGGTGTATGTGCATATATATACAAGCTGTACCTTAGGTAGTACAAGTAGCTCTGTCCGTTAAACACTGCATAGAGAGTATTGCAGCCTACGCAGTCAGCTGGTCCATTTTCTTAGCTTCATTTGATATCTGATCTGTGTTATAATGATCTGTGCTTTCAGCTCATGCAGGTACAACATTTTTGGCAATGAAAAAGAAACAGAGGCCTAGACAGTGTCTTCATGGGCCTCTGTGATCGCAGGATTGGGCCTTTCATCTTTCAGTTAGATACAGAATTATTCTCCGCTCCTTCTCCTAACAGCAGTGATCTGCACCATTAAACAGTCCCTGTGTTGCATGCCACCACTGACTGCATTTCAATCGTACCACGGCAACTTATTTACGGAAACAATGCACTGTGTATAAATGCGTATGCATACAGGAGCATGCGTGCACGCAGACAGGGACATATCACAGAGGTGATAATGATATCCTTGTGATGAATTGTGCAGTCTGGTAGAATTTAAGTTGTTGATTTTAATGTTCAGAATAAGCTTCAAGAAAGTGGAAGTCCCATTCATAGCTTTGTTATAGAACAATACGCTAATTTGATCTTCCTTCCCCCACTTACTATTAAATGACCTGCATAGGCAACTGATACAATTTCACGGGCAAAGGAAAGATGTATTTTGTGGTACATTGCAGAATATTTGTGTTTGATTAATTTTAAATAGAAGTTTCTGTGAAGCTGTGTGACTGTTTCGCATATTAGAAAGACTCCTGGCAAGTATAAAGGTGATTCAGTCAGAAAAAGGCAATTTACCCTGTGATTTTTCACATGGAGCTCAATAACAAAATGAATATTCCAAGTATAATGGAATATTCAGTGCAGTGCCAGCACTGTCAACCTTTGCTGCTCCGCTGCTCGAATTTTCCCACACCGTATTTACAATTTCCTCCCTCTGTGCATAGGGAACATCTTCATGAATACCTACAAAGCCATGTCACCACTTCTTTCAAATTCTTCCTTCGCTCTGCACAGCAATGGCTTGTTAGAATTACATCTAAAGCACTTATGCCGCCAGTTGCATGTGCTTGTAGAAAGGGCAGTCTCTTCTTTATGTAACTAACTCATGTCACGTAGAATTATCTCACCTGCTACTTCTCCACCTCCTCCCTTTGCCATCTTCGCTTCTTGTCTCTCATTTTACACTTAAACGATAAGCCCCTTTGGGAAAACACCATCTGGTAAGATTTAGGTCTGCCGAATGTACAGTGCTGAAGGACCCAGACCTCAAAGCATTGTCCGCAACTAAATAATAATATCAGTAACAGCAAACTCTTATGTACTCTGGCTCCTTAAGGCTGATGCTCTCGCCAGTTCAGGCTTCGGAAAACTACTAATATGGGCTGACATAACAAATTAACAACAAGGGAAGTTCACAGAAGGGCAATCCAGCCCAAAGCCTGCCAAAGACATTAGCATTCATTTTGCAACCTTGTCTCCAGTTTGTGCAAAGTTGATGGTTGGAGGTTACACTTTCATTAAAAATTGACAACATTTTAAATGCTAATCAAAAGCACTTGTCCTTTCTACCTCTATTTATCTTGGGGGGTGGGGAGGGTGGGGAAGGAGAATTAAAAAAAAGCGGGGAGGGGGGAGAAAAGAGAAACAAAACATAAAAGAAAGCTGACTTTGAACTGCAACAAATAAGTCTCTCACATCTCTCCCTCCCTCCTTCTGTGCAGGACAGATAAGAGCTATGCAGATTGAGTGTCAGGACCTCAGCGGCAAGGGGGAAAGCTCAGTTTCAGGAGTTCAGGATGCTCTTTGCAAGAAGAGAAGGTAAAAAGCCTGTGGGTCTGGGAGGCGGTGGGAACAGAGAAGGAGGCAGCAGAGTAGGCTTTTCACTGGCAATATGGCTCTAAGATGTATGCCGTTTCGCAGGGAAAAAGAAGGTAGAGAGAAGGGAAATAACAGGCCAGCAAACTGACCAAATAAATCTAAAAATAGTGTGTGTTTATAGAATGTAAAAAATTGATTGGGACTAATCCTCAGGCACAGGTAATATCTAAGTGGAGGCTAAAGGTAGTAGCTAACTAGGAAATAACAACACATTTCTGTTGCAGCTAGAAATATACTAGGAGGAGAGAGGAAGATACCCCTTAAGAAAAAAAAAATAATCAAGCATTTCTGAGCAAACCTCTCTATTTTTTTTCAGATTATTTTCATTTATAAGAATGCTTCTAACCTTTTCTTCTCAGAAGGTAAATACAAATTCATGAAACAAACATAAAATAAATTTTAAAATGTGCAGTCAACCTTTTGAAACTTGATCAACTTGAAAAAATTCATTTTCCTCAAAAAGGTCTTCAAATAAGAATACATAATAAATAAATAAAAATAGATACTTTTTTTCCTGAGCAGTTATGCTCCGACTCCTCTGAAGCAGTTGTGTAACAGTGAATTACAGTGGAACTGGTAGTGCTGTGACTGTTCCAGTTAATGTAGCAACCATTGTACAATCAAGCTGTAATCTCACATGTACCCTCAGAGATAAGAGTGAATTGTTGATAGATAACAAAAATAAAAATACAGTGGAACACGTACCTATACCTATACCTCTTTCTATACATTGCTTCCTTTTATTTCCTACCTGAGTATAAAACCTATTTTCAAATCTGGCTATCTGTAGCTAGACTTTTAGCTTTTAATTGGGCTCCTAAATCCTTGTTTTCAGCATTTAAAATGAAGTGTTTATAAGCACAAATTTAGGCAACAAGTCAGAACAAAATAAGCTCAACTGCTGATTTGCTGCAAAACGGTATTGAGCATTTAACTTCAATGAAATGGTGCCAGTTTGTATCACGTCAGAACCCAATCCTATGGCTTTACTGTATTCCTTACTCAAGAACTCAATATATGGATGTAAATTATTTAAATAATAATAACCCAAGATAAATTTAAGGAATCTGTACAGATTAGATGTTTTAATATTTGTTTCCTACTTTCAGAACATCCTTTTTTTTTTTTTTATCTCTTTGTTTTTAAGGGCCCTATGGCATTTAAAAAAAACCCAAACCAAACAAACAAACAAAAAATCCCCCAAAAATACCAACCAACCAAATAAAACAGCTGTGTAACACATTGGACTCATAGCCAAATTTCTGTGCAATTAGCCTTTTGTAAATTCTACTCTTCCATTGGACCAAGTATTCTTTATATCCTGTGCCAAAATACCGTAAGATGTTCCTGGATGCTGCTAAATGCTATATTTCATACCCCAGAAGTGGCAGCTTTTCATCAGGGTGTTTATAAAGAGTTTCAAGATTTCTGTAGGATGCTGTATGAAATAAAAGATGCTATTATTCTGAAATCCTAGTCAGTCATGGAATTAGGATCCAAAGCAGGAACTGAAATAAATATGCCCTTTAGAGGGGGAGAGAGAAGAGAGGAAAAAAGGATTAAATTAATAATATTTCAAGGATTTTTTATTTTAAATTAAAATGCATGGTTTAGACCATATTTCAATTATCAGCTCAACATTACTCTTTAAGCAAATGACTAGAGTTAACGAGAGAGCTACTACATATTGAATACATTGATTTTCTGCTTGGTGTAAACTCTAAATAGCCGATTAGAAAGCTGTGAATCAGAAGGACTCAGTGTACCTAATATACCCAGCAATAAATTACAAGCTGAAAGCCATACAAATCTTTGAAGGAGAAATGTATTCTAAGCACATGACTATGAAACTTAAATGCACAAATGTTAATGGCAAACCTGCCCTATCTACCAATTTAAGAAATAGTGCACATTTTGATATGCATATCAAGCTAATGCAGAAAACTATTGAGCTTAGAGGTATAAAGATACCTCAGATTTATTTAAAGAAAAAAATATTACTGTGAAATGAATACTTAATTGAACAACTTCTAATAGGGGGTTCATGGTGTACTACCTTTTTCATCCTTCCCCATCATCATCACACTGGCTCATCTGATGTCATGATCATGCAAATCAGAAAATTCTGATTTTGAACACTGCATAACTGGGCTAAGTTCTTCCTTGGACTAATTGTGAAGCCAATGTAATTTTATCAGAGCTGAGCATGAATGTATGATTCAAGGTTTCTATAAACAGATTATCCAGATGAACTATACAGAACAAAAAGGTAATAGCTGTTCTTTCTTTAAAGATGGGATACTACTTTACAGATAAAGATAGACTGGTGATATGAAGTGTTATACTGAAGTCCCTTCTAGCTACCTGTCTGTCACATCCTTATTCTTGTTTTAACTATTTGGCTGTCCATCTACTTTAATTAGTTGTCTATATGTACTTCTTGGTCCTTCCTAATAGCTGTATCTGTCTATCTGCTACATCTAGTTGTATTACATCTATCTGATCCTTACAAACTTGCTATCCATCTGTCATATACATACAGTACTTCTGCTGTGTCAATCAAAGTCAACTTCAGCTTTCTGTTTGATGTCTAAATGGATGTCTGTTGATAATTTTTTAATTCCCTAGGACAGGACACATTTTTTTACTTCATGTACCCCCATTACTTATCACTTATTCTGGCCCAGAATTGTGACATGGAGGTCGTCTTTTACTACAATAACTAGTATATTAGTAGGAGTCTTCACATTAGGGACAAAGACTTCAACTGTCCAGACCTATGGGTTTTTCTATGTTCTCCCCACTTTCCTTCTGCAAGACTAAATATTAGCAAGTAAGAACTAGGGAAGCATTTAATTTTAATATGAAACATTTCCAACTTTAATAATTTCAGATTATATAAAGAATAATATTCTGAAAAAGCTACATTATTTTTAAATTATTTAAATACAATTGCAAGGTGGAGGATTGCTCTCCCTTAGCTTTAGACCACCAATAGTTTGTTCTCTAAGTCTCTGTAAGCTGTCTTTATTGAAAAGAGAAGCTACTTCCAGAAGGTGATTCATATGTTACTTTAGGCATCTAATTTAGGATGGGATTAAACCCCTTCTGGAATTATTTTTCTTTTTTCAAGGCCTATAGACAGAAGGTAGTGAACAGGCTTAGGGTATGCAACTACTTTCTAGACAAGTAACATAAGGCAGAGTAACCCCATATCTATTGCCACAAAGCTAAATAAAAATGGAGGAAACTAATGTTTCATATAAGTGGTTGATTCTAGCTGTAAAAGTTCAAAAGCCCAAACTTTAAATGCAGGTCCTAATAGAACTAAATTGCAACTTTTTTCCTTTGTTTTCTGCCCACTGTGAAATGAATCCTGAACATCCTGGAAAATATTAGAAGTAGTCTATATTTAGCTATTTTGAGAAGCTTCTATTTGGCTGTTTCTTTTCAGATTTCTAAGCTAATGTAAAAATACCATTGTTTATCAGGGATGGTAAGGTAACTAATACATATATGAACATCTATTGCATCTCCTGTCTATAGAAAGCTCAAGTGCCCAAGTATGTATGACTGAGCTACCATTCCGCTGCAGGAGGACTTTCAAAAAAACATCAGAAAAAAACAATGCGGGGGCTTTTGTTTGCATTCTCAGTTTTATTTTGTTAGAAAAATATTTGGCAAGTGTGCATCACTGTTTGGGGTAGAATCCCAGAATTTCTTTGACTGCAAGTTGTAAAATAACATGCCAGAGTCGGCCAGAACTCATATGGATTGATGATTTGTGCATCTGGGACTGAGACTGACGGAGAATGTTATGAGGTAGATCCCAAAAGTACGATACAAATGCCTGGCTAAAATGCCAAAGACCCTCTACCAGCCATTGCCTAGTAGAAGCAATTAAACTCAAGGAAGAGAGGGCATTCATAATGAAGACACTGAGTAAAATTGGGAATTGGTGAGCCATACAACTTCTTGTGGCTCAGGTAAATACTTCTGCTGGCAATACTTGCATTATTTTCCCAGTCTTGGTCCATATTTTCCCTTAGTTGATAGCCTGAACTCCTCTGGAAGAATCAGTCTGAATTTATCTTACACGTAATGCTTTTGAATGCTTGGTAACAGAAATAATATAACCAAGTTTTTTTCTCTTTATTTTTTTTTTTCCTAGTCCAGCTTTGCAAAACCAATAAGGACAGGGAAGCTTCTAAAAAACAGCTTAATTTGTATTCAAATTGCAACACCTTTGTGCTATGCTTGTACAGTTTATGACACAAAGAGATCCTGGCCTACTGCTGGGGCAATAAAAATATTGAAAGTATCACAAACTTCATTAGCTGAAACTCATCTATGTAACATGGCTTGAATAAAGCAGGAGAAAAGAAGGAAGAGGCTAGAGCTGGGTCTGTAAAGTCTCTCCTCCTTCTCTTGTGCTGAAATTGGCAGGTCCAAAGAGAGTCTTTGATCCAGTTTGCTTATCTGATAAAGCTACAGTCCAGCAGCAACACACAGACCTTCAGACGTGCATTTTGAAAAGAAAAGAAAAGAAAAGAAAAGAAAAGAAAAGAAAAGAAAAGAAAAGAAAAGAAAAGAAAAGAAAAGAAAAGA
>JAVKLA010000074.1:76064681-76128704 GCA_034782735.1 Sagittarius serpentarius
AAGGAAAAGGAAAAGGAAAAGGAAAAGGAAAAGGAAAAGGAAAAGGAAAAGGAAAAGGAAAAGGAAAAGGAAAAGAAGCGTTTAAGAACTGAAGCTCTGCTTAAATTCACAGCAGGCAATGATTTACCATGGTTTAATAATGTGTGACCAAGATATAACCACAGATAACCGCTGATGATATAGTCACAAAATGGATAATCTCTATCATTTATTCTATAGCAGTGACAGGTAGTTCATTGTGGTTTTTGCAAGACTAATGCTAGAAAAAATAATAATCATAATTAAAAAAAAGGAGGAAAAAGAAGTGATAATTGTAAACCACTGATCAGTTATCACAAAATATAGCGATTCATTAGGTTTCTGCATGTTTAGAAAAAATACTGCAGCAGAGCAATATCTATTTTGTGCTGGTTTAAAAGCTATGCAGCGTGCTTAATAAAAATTCTTTGCAAAAATATATAGCATTAATTCCAAATTTCTGTAATTAAAATATGCTTATTCTAAAAGGAGTACCATTAATTCGAGCTCTGACTAGTAGGTTACATAATTAATAATGAATTTTTTTCTTTAACACTTATTAGGATGATGAAATACAAATATCTTGCAAATCAGTTTCTGCCAAGGCCAAAGAAATAAATGCAATTTATGTAGTCACATTCTGCTTCTTCTGAGGTCCCTGATCACTGAATTGCACTTATTTCCAGTCCAAAAGAACAGGCCTATTATCCTGTCTTAGGATCTATTGCGTTTCAACTCCATCCTCCTTGCATCAAAAGGCCATTAGACTACCCAGAAACTTTTCAGAAGCTGAATCTGCATTAGAAGTAGTGTGGTGCAATAGGAGTGTATCTACAAGCAAAAACAGCTGGTGTGGGTGATTGTAAGGCCACGCCGTCTGCATTATGGGCAGTTTCATCAGACCAGGACCAATTATATCTTGTTGCCCTGGTTTTGGCCAGGACAGAGTTAATTGTCTTCCTAGTAGCTGCTACAGCGCTGTGCTTTGGATTCGGTATGAGAATAATGTTGATAGCACCCCGATGTTTTCAGTTGTTGCTAAGTCGTGTTTAGACCAAGTCAAGGACTTTTCAGCTTCTCCTGCCCAGCCAGCAAGAAGGCTGGAGGGGCACAGGGAAGGTGGGAGGGGAGACAGCCAGGGCAGCTGACCCAAACTGGCCAATGGGGTATTCCATACCATGGGACGTCATGCCCAGTATATAAACTGGGGGGAGTTGGCCAGGGGAGGAGCGCTGCTTAGGCATCATTCGGCAAGTGGTGAGCAATTGCATTGTGCATCACTTGTTTTGTGTATTCCAATCCTTTTATTATTATTATTGTCACTGTTATTACTAGTGTCATTGTTAGTTTCTTCCTTTCTGTTCTATTAAACCGTTCTTATCTCAACCCACAAGCTTTACCTTTTTTTCCGATTCTCTCCCCCATCCCACTGGGTGGGTGGGGAGCGAGCGAGCGGCTGCGTGGGGCTGAGTTGCTGGCTGGGGCGAAACCACAACCCCTGTGGATTGAACTACTGTTATTTAAGGTTGATACGTATTGGTTGTGCATATTCTGGTTCATTTTTTTTTTTCCTAAAGGAATCTCATCCATGTGCTCCGACACTGCTTGGTGACACTAAACTAAGCCTGGTACATGAGGATAATAAAAAGATTAATTTCAACAGTGCACTCTTGTTGTCAAGTAGAATGCTGATACAGGCACAGCCTGACTAGTTCCTGTATTGGGATCAAAGCCAGGCAAGACCGTACCAGAACATGTGTGGAATACCACTTCCAGCCTGCTCAAAAACTGAACAGTAGTATGGGCAGTGAAGGCATAGTAAATAATGCTTCTCTTTTCATTGTACATCAGTCCTGGCCGTAATATTTTGCAAACTCGGCTACTGGTTTCATATTCCATTAATACATAAAACTGAAGCTGCAAGCAATTACACCAGGTCATCTGCTACGCGTCCTACCCCAGGGCAGAATCCATCACACCCAAATAATTCCTGAAAGATGTTTTTCTAGCTTGTTCTTACTTGTTTTGGTTTTCATGATTCCTGGAGGACACCTTACCAAATGCAGTGCTAATATAATCTTCTTTATCTAAAGCTGCCTTTATGCATTGAGACGTGCACAGTGTTTATTAGTGCACTTTCATGTAAGGTGAGCCTGCACATCCTTCACACCAGATATGGTTACATTCGTGGTGGTAGGTAGTTTCTAATATGATTTTTTACTTATCCGGATGGAAGATGACATATAAATGTAATCTTCTATTTTGTTCTGGCACAATAGGATTTAAAAGAAGGACAAGAGTAGAGTTATATAAAAGATATTCTGAGATACAACGTAATGCAGTAAAGAATGACATCTTTCTATGGAATTTCTAAACCATTATACAGAGTTTTATAGAAAATTGTATCCCTGCAATATATATTGGTTTTGAAAATCCTGTAGCAAGTTTATCATGCTCTGTTAGATTTTATAGGGGTTTTTTTGTAAAACTGTGTGTAACACAATCAAGACAGAATACCCTTGGGGTGGTGCGGGGGAAAGAAGTGGTGGACAGGCAGCAATGCTTACCATGATATTGGTAATATTATTTGTCTTCACCAGTGAAAAATTATGCATCTTTGCAATGATTCTGTAAAATCATGTCAGCAAAATTTCACTGGTCAGGATGGTTTTTTGACAGTACAGATGTATGAGTGATTCTGTTCTGCTGGTTTCTCAGACTCCCCTCTTGTCTGATAACCTGCCAGCTAGTTTTAACCAAGTCTGAATAAACGTTTAATGTTGAAAAAAGTGCTAAAGTCTCATTGATGTCATGTGAATACACAGATGTATGAAGTGATAGATGAAAAACACTGCCTCTTCTGAGAAACACTCACTTTTACTACAAACTCATTGTTACAAACCAGACAGTCTGTGCCATGGACAGCCATGGGGAACTATTTTTTTTTATTTTTTTGTGCTTTCTGAGCTTGTGGAATATATTTGCCTCATGTTCCCAACCTTTTATCCAGAGAAACTTTTCTTTGTGAAGGCTGAGCTCCTCAGGGATTCTCATGATTCTGCCAGCTTTCAAATAAACAGAAAGAACAAAACCCCAACAACTGAGGATAAATCAAAAGCGATCATAACTTTATATATATTTGATGTAAAATTACATAATGCATTCATAGATTCTCATATTTTAAGAGCTGTTTCTACTAGGATCATCTATTTTGAAAGTGTAATAGGTTATAGAACTTCAACCTAATGTTTAATACTTCATGGTCAGCAATTCTCACTGAAAAGGAACACATTTACAAAAAAGATACTCGATATTTATTTAATTATTAATAAAAATGGTTGAGAATTTGCCTCATTTGCTAAAATGAACTAAAGATTAATCATATAGACATCTCTTCTGTTTAATTTTTCCCAACATAAACATCCAGCCAACAAATCTTTTAGATATAGGATGCTGATACATTACAGATGATATTGCAGCTGGTGGACCAAATTCACTGCTTGCGTAAGAGAATGTAACTCCACTGGAGTGAATTAAGCTATGCCTGAGCTACCAAGAACTGGAAGCATTAGAAATCAGAGGACTTGTTACAGAAAGACTCCTAGTTCAACATACAGATATATGCAGAACTATGCTGGGCTTTTGCTTTAGTGTGTCTAGAAATAAATCTAACTGACCAAAAATAGACTTTTCTGAGAAAAAAAAAATGGATATAGGCATTACCTATAAATTCCTCGGAAGCTTAAGATTTGGATCGACCTCTTGGTGTTAGGTATGGAATATGTAATGCAATACATGGGATGATTCTCCTGTAAACTAAATTACAGATTAGCCCATGGAAATCTGTTCAACTGTTTAGTAGAAAGTAAATCTATAGACACGTGTCAAAATTTAAAACAATTTATTAACACAGCTGCAGTTGCAGATTTCTGTAGCTTTATGCTAGACTCTGATACCAGAAATGTTGATGGTTCTCAGGAATAAAAAATACATAAAATTTAAGAGCTCTTCAGTTACAGAGATGGGATTCTATCAGTCCCTCTTCCATGCTTCTGACCGCTGCTGGATCTTCTCAGGGTCACAAGTTTTTTTTGGCTGAGGAAAGAGGCTGTGTGTAGTCAGGATGACTGTCTCCCAGCACTCGCCATCTGCACTGTATGTGCCCACTAACAGGTTTGAAATGACAGTACATTTGTCCTCTGGAGAAGATTAGGTAGAGCTGTAGAAGATTTCTGCTTCTCTCATACAAAAAGTTTTAAACTGGATGGTTTTCAGGAAGGAAGGGATTTTATGACCTTCTTATTGTCTGCAGAATGCCAGAAGCTTTTCAAAGTAATAGCAACCTGTGTAAAAGACTGTATGAACTAAACTGAGCTTTTATTGCGTCCAATACAGTCACGTTCCCCTAAACTTTCTGTACAGAAGCTTTCCAACTGCATCGCTACTGAAAAATGTCATCAAGCAATACTTTGCAAGAAATTTTTCTGCTGTATTGAACTGTCAGGAACCCAATTAAATACATGTATGTGTGTGTGGCGGAGGAGGGTATAAGTAAAGAACAGAGTTAAGCTTTCCAAATTAGAAAAGTTTCCTTGTATGCCGCAGTCAGTCTAAAAAAAAAAAAAAACCAACACATTTTTTACGCCATTTTTCTTTTAATGTATTTTACTTTTAATTGACAGAGAATTTACTGAGACTGTATTTCAAAGACAAGGGATCTCCTTTTATGGGTCACTGCTAAGCCTTGTTTAAAAAGGAGCTCGTGGTCTGATTGCGTCAGTTGTTCAGAGCCTGGTTGAGGCTCAATTTTCTGCGCTGCTGGGCTCTCCAGGCTTCTGGTGGAGTTTATAAGAAGTGAACACAGGCAGCAGTAATGAAAATTGGACTCTTCAAATATCTCCAGTGGGGCTTGGCAAAAATATTCAGAATTCATGTCCAGAGACACTTTCAGGACCTGGGCTTCCTGATACAGGAAAGATTTTAGACCATCAGCCATGTTTTTTTTCTCCAAATGATGGTTTAATTCAGAGGGAACTGTGAATATGTTTTCAGATGAGGCTCAGGCTCCGAAGTGCTCTCTGTTCCTGATCACACTGTCTAGTGCAGAAACATTTGGAAATACTAAAGCAATCTCAAAATGGCCTGGCCTGTGAAAATGGCACAGTATATCCCAAAAAGAAAATAGCCCAGACCCTGGAAACGGTGAAGGTTTGTTTGCTTGGCACAGGAAACTACTGGCATGTCCTTGCATCGTCAGGCCACAGTACCTGCAGGTCCAAGCAATGTGGCAGAACCATATCAGTTGCTGTCACTTTTGGCCCCACGTTAAATATCAAACTTGAAATTTGTGCTTAATTTCAATTTAAGGGTAAAAATCAGCCCCTGGAGAAGACTGTGTGGACATCGGCGAACTTTGTTCAGAAAGTTGTCTGCACATGTGTTAAAAGAGTGACCATTGACTTGATTGTAGTTTTGTTATGCCAGCCTTTCCCCTGGAATCCCAAAGTAATGCTCCAGGTCCCTTGCTCTAATCACAAGCTTATGAAATTTAGCGAATGTTTCTGAAATGGCTTCTCTGTGTATTGAATGTCACTACTTCACCGCAGAGGTTCCTGATTTATACATCGATGGAATTTATTATTGTTGTTGTTGTTATAGTGACCTTGTATGAATTTTTGATCCATCATATTGAAAGCTAGACTGCAAAATGCGACGACAAGTACCCACTACTGCATAAAAAGTCAAATGTGTTCTTGAAAACTACAGTGTACATAGAATGAGTCTAGGGAATTGACCAGCCCTTTTTGTTTGTATTTGTCATCTAGCAGGTTCAGCCCCTGAAGAGAATTGCCTCTGGACTCTAAAACTGGAATTAAGGTGCATTTGACTTAAAAGTTGAAAAAGCTGCATACCTGTATTATTTCTTTATTTGAAATAGTTACATTTCTTGCTTGAATAGTGCATCCACTTTTCATGGCCAAAATTCTAAACAATGTGGAAAAACAAGATAGGTTTTCAGAGAAAAGCCTTACAAATGACTAATGGATTACACATGCCTCATCATGAGACATTCAAGGTACTTGATCTATTCAGCTTATAAATAGGGGTGACATGACCATAGTTTATAAATATATTTCTTATAAATGTGAGAAATAGAATTTGAATAGAAGAGTTGAGCAGACAAAATAAAAGTAAGATTGAGTGTCTGCAAGTTAAAGCTAGAGAAATTTGAACTATAAATAAAACTAAAGTGTAACAGGAAATGTAATGAACAATGTGTGGGAATGACATGTCAAGGGTTATGTTGGATTTTTCATCACTAGAAATGTTTAAATCAAGGAGTTACCTCAACACTGGAAGAGGTTGTCAAGAGAGGCAATAGAATCTCCATCTTCAGAGATACTCGAAATGTGACTGGATATGACCCTGAACAAACTTATCTAACTCTGAAGTTGCCTCTAACTTGAAAGTTGGCCTTGGTTTGAGTCAGAAGTGTCTTCCATCAGAGGAAATGTCTGATATTTGAAACTTCATACAAGCTTCAGCTTGATCTTGCTCTTCATATGCCAAAGGACTTGCAGGTCAACACAGGAATTATGACCTTCAAAAACAACAACGCCTGGGAAAGGAAACACCACATCCTGCCTTTTATGATCCCTGTGCTGGGATGGCTTTTTCCTCTTCTCCCCCCTTCATTGCTTTCCCACCTAAGCATCTCTGACTCTTTTGTACTGTCATTTGCTTTCTACACAGCATAAAGTTGAAATAAAAGAAGTACTAATAAATGCCAAAAGAACTACTCAGCTTAGCAAATTGGCTCTACATAAGGCCAAAGCAAAGGCCTTTCTGAAACCTCCTATTTGTTCCTGAACACTAGCAAATAGCATTACAAAAGGCCTGGGCTTAAACTGTTTCCTTGACTAACGTGGCTGAGCAGGGCATTAAATAGCCATTTGTTCCTCTTCGTCTTCCTGCTTCACTGAAGGACACCTGCCACAACTTCTTGTCCAGTTCTTCACCCTTCCAAATAGCCTGAACTGCTTTCCAGGCTGAAAATTTCCCCTTTGCGTCTATCAGACCTGAATGGTTAAACAGTAAATTAAGGATCTATCTCATGTCAAGTACATGCTGGGAAGTGATGGCATTTGCCTCTGAAATATTTGGTTGAGTTACTGGGGCGTCTTGTCGTGGGATTTCCCCCTTTTGGGTAAGTTCTTAGAAACTGAGGATAAAGAATTACTCTAGACAGATTACTGGCTGGCCAAAGCTTGTAAATTAGCTTTTTCTAAAGCTCAGGTACTGAAATTACAGCCTCGGGGCAGTTCCAGTGGACGGATCAGCAGGGTACATTACTTTTCTCCCATCTCCCTGTGACTAAGGACATAACCTTCCCTTTGTGTCTTGAATCAGACTGGGAGCATACAGGCCTGCGTGGCAGTGTACGTTTTTGAGTAGCAGAGGCAGAATGGAAGCAAAACACTTGAAACGGTCCACTGGTTTCTGGCTGACTGCTCATGTTCACTGCAGAGGCCTATTGTCTTAATAGTGCTATGGAGAAGTTTTGGAAAGCTTTGTTCTTTACAGACATCTTCCAATGTAACAGAACTGTAAAGAAGCTGAGCTTCAGAGAAGTAACCACTTATGGCTCTTTTACTAACAATCCGGTTTATGTTGTTCCACTACATTTCAAAAGTCTTTGGTGGGATCATTTAGCTATCTCAGTACTGCACAGTTCATACACATTGAATATTTCTAGATTAAGAAGACATATTTCACTGTATTCAGACAAAGAAATATGTTGGGAACAAGCTGTTTAAAAAAAAAAAAGACGCCTGTATATTTTGAGAGTTGTATTTAAAACTTAATTTTGTTTTGTTTTGTTTCTGAAGATAACCTTCTAGTTCAAGTAAATCTGTTGGACTTGTAACAGTAATTAATTCAAGGAAAACTTGTGGTAGTGTTTTGCATGAGGTCAGACCTGAAGACCAGAATGGGTCCTTCTGGACATTAGTTCTATGAATGTATGAAAGAAACAGATGAGAAGCCTGATTTATGTTCAGAGTGTCTTGAAAATCACGTCAGTGATGTGTCTGACACAAATCCACAAAAGCAGTGTGAAAAAAAGATTTAATTTTTGTATAAACTGGCACACATATATAGCGAGAGATCTTCTTTGCTTCTTGAACAGAGCTAAAGACTACAGTCTGTAATTGTACTTCTATCCAGAAGGGACAACAATACACATTTGCCAGAAGTTTCTGAGGTTTCCATGTTTGTCTAAATGAAAAATGAAAAAGATCTTGCAAATATTATATAAAAATATTATATAAAAAGTCTTCATTCCCCTTATTTTCTCTTTCTCTGCCTCTCCCTTTCTCTCATCAGATATAACTAGGTAGCTTGAACCTCAGAGACTTTCCCAGCAAAAGCTTTTTAAAAATCAAGAAGCCCACATGAAACATTTTGACTTCTGTCAAACACTGTACTTCAATGAAAATACACTTCAAACTAGTGTTTGCACCTCTTCTACCACTCTGGATAACACAGTATAATCTTAATGCTTCTTCCTTTGAAGCCATCAATTCCTATCCCCATTCTCCCACTCTTTCCTATCAAGCCCAGGTTACTACACGTCTTTCTGCACATATTATTTCCTGGGACTCTCCTCAGTCTGTCAAGTTTGCGTATGCCTGACATACATAGGGTAGTTCTTTTGGTAAGGGGAGAGACATAAAGCTGAACTTTGCATTTCAAATAGGCAACAACTCATCTGAGACCACCTCTCCTGTCCTAGGACCACTTTCTGTGAGATGGTTATGACCCTTTGGGAAGCCCGCGCCGGAGCAGGCTCCTGGAAGGACCTGTAGCCCGTGGAGAGAGGAGCCCAGGCCGGAGCAGGTTTGCTGTCAGGAGTTGTGACCCTGCAGGGGACCCGCGCTGGAGCCGCCTGTGCCTGAGGGACTGCAGCCCGTGGGAGGGACCCACGCTGGAGCAGTTCGTGGAGGACTGCAGCCCCTGGGAAGGACTCACGTTGGAGAAGCTGTAGGAGAACTGTCTCCTCTGGGAAGGACCCCAGGCCAGAGCAGGGCAGGGTGAGGAGTCCTGCCCCTGAGGAGGAAGGAGCGGCAGAGTCAAGGTGTGAGGGACTGACCCCAACCACCATTCCCCATCCTCCTGCCCCACTGGGAGGGGTGAAGGAGGGAGAGAAATTTGGAGTGGAGTTGAGATGGGAAGGAGGGAGGGGTGGGGGAGGGTGTTTTTAAGATTTAGTGTTGTTTCTTATTATCCTACTCTGATTTGACTGGTAATAAATTAATTTTTTTCCCCAAGTTGAGTCTGTTTTGTCCATGATGGTAATTGGTGAGTGATCCCTCCCTGTCCTTATCTCGACCCACGAGCCTTTCATTATATTTTCTTTCCCCTGCCCAACTGAGGAGGGAGAGTGATAAAGCAGCTTTGGTAGGCACCTGGCATCCAGCCAGGGTCAACCCACCACAATGCCTGATAATAAGCACTTCAGAATGGTGCACAGTGGAGAACACATAACTTAATTTTTACCAAAAGCAATGAAAACCGGTGGGATAATTGCAGAAATTAAAAACCTTTGACTTGAGAGACAAATCTATTTTCAATTGCTTCTCAGCAATATTGAAGAGTGTGCAGTACCTACATAAACTGCCATTTTCACACGAGCACATGTGAAACTTGGGCCGCTCTCTACACTTGCCGGCCTCATACCTCGGGGTCTGGCTCCACATGTATTTTCTTCCTTGGGGGAAGCACTAAGAAAAATTCCCACCCTTGGTAACTCATTCCCTTGCTGTCACTGCAGTTCATTATCTACTGAGCTGTGCCACCACTGCTCTTCCTGAGACCTCACTGCAAAACAGATTGCCAAAATGATTGCATTAAAAATAAATAAAGAGCTATTGTTGCTTTGCAGATACAAACTGTGCATGAGGCACGTATCTGTCCATAACAATCCTGCTTTTTTTTTTTCCCAAGCATTTCAGAGCAGAGCATTTCAGTGATTTAGTTTCCAAGGTCCCTTAGGCACGTAACCTTTGCTACAATTCAGGAGACAATGCATTACGGCACAGGAAGGGGAACAAGTTTCGAGGGCAGCAAATATATTTAGCTGAGTGGTATGGGTTTGGTTTTGGGGGATGGGGTTTAAAAGAAATGATACATGGTATTGCACTTTTCCCTGCTTGTCTTTACAGAAAACACTTTCTGTCTCTTTATTCTTTGTATCACCTATCTCACTCCTTGCTACGCAATGCATTGAGGTGCTGGATCGTGTCCAAAGAAAAGCAAAGAGGCTGGTGCTGAGCACAAGTCTTATGAGGAGCGGCTGAGGGAACTCAGGTTGTTCAGTCTGGAGAAAAGGAGGCTGAGGGGAGACCTTATCGCTCTCTGCAACTGCCTGAAAGGAGGTTGTAGAGAGGTGGGGGTCGGTCTCTTCTCCCAAGTAACAAGTGATAGGACAAGAGGAAACGGCCTCAAGTTGTTCTGGGGGAGGTTTAGACTGGATATTAGGAAAAAATTCTTCACCGAGAGGGTTATCAAGCACTGGAACAGACTGCCCAGGGAAATGGTGGAGTCACCATCCCTGGAGGTATTTAAAAGACGTGTAAATGTGGCACTTAGGGACATGGTTTAGTGGTGGACTTGGCAGTCTTAGGTTAACGGTTGGACTCGATGATCTTAAAGGTCTTTTCCAACCTAAACGATTCTGTGATTCTATGGTTCTATGATTAGGAATTTCTCACTTACTTTGCTCTTTCCCTGATCCACTCCAGGAAAGAAAACTTTCCTAAGAGCAAAGAAAGCTTTAAGAAATTCTTGTATGTGAACTGGACATTTAATAATAGCATGTACACTAATTGAATAGGTACTCATTAGTGTTAACTTAAATGACCCAAGGTAATTTTCCACATATTGCAAAGTTATGTCAATAAAGAATTACTTAATATAGAAGATACTGAACTTCGGTAATTTAGACAAGATTCTTTGACACTTATTCTTCCATACCTACCCTAAACCAAACACAAATAAGACAGATGAAATATTTAAAGTTATCCAACAATCCAAGTTTTTTGTCGCACAAACCTCTACAAACCATATTTAGATATTTGATCCCTTAATAGTTATGTATTCGGAAACATGTTCAAGTTAGCTTGGTTTATTTTATTAAATGACTCACAGTAAATCATGGTTTGCACCTCCATATTCTGCAGCAAACACAAAGTTTATGCATTAACATAGACCTGAAAGAAGATGGTTTAAACTAATGTTCTTTACCTCATTAGCAATGTGTTCATGTCACATGATGGTCAGTTAGTGCAGCAATATACTGCAACAAATTAAACCTCAGTAACAAAGCTGAGATAGGATATACATATTTGTTTTAGCTATAGTTCAGAGCAGGAACGATAAATTGCTAATATGATCTCTCTAGGAGTCAACAAGTATCAAGTGAAAATATTTTTAAGTTAATTTTTAATAAACTCATTTTATTTTGTTGTGCCTCTCTTTCTCCTTTCTTGTGGGGAATTGGCAAATCAGGAAATTTAGTCTTAGAGGTTCAGTTGACTTCTTTTCTCTGCTTTTATATTTTAATCAAAAGCTAAATAGTTAAGATGAAATGGCCTTTGCGTTAAGTTTTTGGCCTGAAAGTCATTTATATTTTATCTTATGTGCATGGACAAGCCCAGAGGGTACTGACTTATCCACAGAACAATGTTTGCATAATGGTGGAAGGGATTCTATTTTTATTACATATTTGGCATGTGGTGAACCGTACCAGAAATCTCAAGTGTAAACTTAAAAGACTACTAGTCCACAACTAGGAAACAGTGGATTAATATGAACTAAATAATGAATAAGTTTCTAAACAGCTACCTGGATTCTCGTCTGTAGCACTGAAGAAGGAGTCACCAGGATAAAATATTTTGGATTTTGGTTTGTCCAGAGACTCCTTAAAAGATGTTGAACAAGACTGAATCTTGATATAAAGTCTATTGAATTCAATGGAAGCTCCACCTCGAATTAGGTAGCCAGATATTTTTATCATGGATGAGCAAAGAAATGTGTGCCAAAAACCACAGGGTTTAGAAGTGAGAAAACTGAGCAGAGACTCAACTGACTTTGCCAGCATGCCAGGCTCTAAGCACTAACTCTTTAATGGTCTTTTCCACCCAAACTGTTGTGGATATTCTGCTTAGAGTATACTTTTTAAATACTCACTGAGAAAGCAAACCAAAAGCTATATAATATAATGACCAGGACTCACTCAGGAAGAATGGAGCCTCAGGATGAAATTATTCTGGGTAGTTTAACAGAACAGAGATCTGCATCTCAGGATCCTACATGCCAGGAAATTATCTAATAAGAATACGTAATACTGTCAGCAGTGCATTGTGGAAGGCGTATGCTAATAGTCGTGTTAAAAGATTTTCTTTCAGAACAGGCATAAGCGGTGAGAAGTGGGGAGGTAACGGAATCTTCACAAGTTTGCATGCAGAGCTGCTCACACATAGTGTAATACTCAGAGTTGTTGTCTTAGTCATCAATCAATTATATTAATTCGTAAGAAATTTAAGCACCCCTGAGAAGCGATTCTGAGGGTTTATATTTTATATGTAGGCATCATTTGCAGCAACTGATACAGATATATTTTGTAGATAAAGTGTCTAATCTCTCTGTTGCATTCCTTGTTCAGTGAGTTTGGTCTCAGTTTGCCGACACTCTACAGCAAGAAATAATTTTGGGGCTTCTGTATTTGTATGGAGTCTAGAACAGGGCAGTTGCGGACCAAAGTGTACCTCATAGGGACTGTTACACAAACAGATAAAGAATAATGACGATAATAAAAATGTCTACTAACATGTTAAATTAAGGCGAGCCACCTGCAGGTAGCTGATAATTATATTAAAGAAACTTGTGAACATCTGTAATTCTTTGTCTCTATTTATCATTTGGTGAAATGGCAGATTATGGCTGCTTTTTTCCACTACTTCTTCTAGGTAGTTTGTAGAATTTCTGTCAAATATAGGAAAAAAAAAAGAAAAAGAAAAAAAATCCTCAGACAATTGTTGAAATATTTGCATTCTTATTTCATGTTAACAAGAAATGTCAGCAACAATAATAAATAAATACATGCATACACACATACGTATATAATGAAAAACCACCCTATAAGGTGAAGGCAGTGGACTACTTTATTTATTTTTTTTATTTCTGTTCACTTAAAGACTATTAATGTTGACTCTGACATTTTAAGATCATAAATTTCTTTCTAGTAAGCGACACTCCTGCTTTCCATATTCACAGTTTAAAAATAAAAAATAAAAACACATACTCCTTTTTCCCTTTTTAATGGTTAATTAGGTCACTAATCAAAAGAAATTCTTAAGAGGAAAATGAAATGTTGACATTTTGCAATTATTTGCTACTGTGAATAATACATAAACACACTACTTATGGTTAAAGTGGCTTTCAAACCCTTTTTCTGCCATTAGGGCATGAACTGACTGCAGAATCAGTGTATTTTACTTGATATATTGCCACATTATCTACTTCAGTGCTTCCATTTAGTTTGGGTCACTTACATTTCATTATACTGTACCTTGGCTGAGTGCAATAAAAAAAAAAGTTTATTGCAACTGCAAGCTCCTAATTAAACATCAGCTGTAAACTGAGATACCCATTACAGATTATATATATAAAAAGATTATATTCTTGGGAATCACTCTATCATGCAACATGATTAATATATATGTGTCCTTGTAAATAGGAGTTGATGTGCTATATACATAATGGATATGATTAGCTTTTTATTGAGACCCAAGACATCAAAGATAAAGGGATACATAGATTTCTCATTCAGCAATCTTGTTAAATATGATATAAGCATGTACATCCATACACAGATAACACATGCAGAAATGTGTTTGGTTTATTACAGTGTTTTTACCTGCTATCACTGTGGGTGCAGACAGATTTGAACTTATAGATACATGTCCAGGGTAAAATTAACCTTATATCGGGAAGCAAGAAGAAGTTATTTAAGTCAGTTAAAAATCTCTATTTCCTACGAAGAGGATGAGACTGTGCTTCAGATCTTTCTCTTTCAGAAAACACTGTAAGACAATTTCATATCTTGAAGCAGAAGCTTCAGATGGATCTCATGAAGGACATGTTTAAAGTTCGACTGGTATTTCATACAGGAAAAGCTATTTTTAATTGGACCACTGAATAATCAATTTGGCCTTGATTTATACAATAAACATATTCGTTTTCTTGTTTTCAGTTGAAGGAAATCTAGTCGATGTGCAGAAGAAGTTCGACTAATGGAGCTGCATGCCCTAAGACCACAATTTTGTGTATTAAGGAATTAAATGGCAATAAAGTTTAATTTCCACCTTCCCTCCATCTTCCTTCCTATTTATGTACCCCTCTCAATTATGCCAGTATAAACTGTTTGTGGGATCATGCAGAGAACTATTTTCAGCAATTGATGTGATTTCAGAAAATAAATATATATTTTTTGGGCTTTGTTGTTTGCAAAGTTTTTTATATAGATTTCTGAGAGCTATGAGTATTTTATCACGTAATGAAACGTAGATCAATTACAGAACTACATACTGAGGAAGGAGTGATGAAAGAATCCAGCCTGAGATCCATGAATCACCCCATTTAATTTTAGTTCTAGTCAGTGAGGTTGAGTGTTGCTGTCCATGGACCCGTATATGTACAATGCAAAAAGAAAATTCTCCTTGAGGACCTTTCAAATCTAAGGTAGGTAAGTACATGCCTAACTCAAAAAGTCAAATCAAATGTTTAAATTTGGGATCGAATAATCTGGACCAGCATATGAGAAGCTACAAAAATTCTGTTTGCCACATATAAATGCAGAAGTTTGTAATCTGAAGATGTGACAATGGGATTTGGGTTGCAAAATGTAATAACCCTAAATTGTGTTACCTTGCCAGGGTTCAGACTAACCCCCCAAAAAGTTAAATATTTGACCTCTGAAAATTAGGTTTCCAGGTACGTCCATTACCAGAAAAAGCAGATATGTGGAATAATCCCTAATAAATATCCTTGTCCTGGAAGTTTGACATTAGATATCTGCTGTTGCCACATTGTTCACAAAACTCAGGTGTCTGAACACCAGCTGCAGTGTCTTCAGAGTCCTGTGCTGTTCCATTTAGCTGGGCAATTTTCCCTCCTTACTTTCTGCCCTTAATCTTGGATAAGAGAGAAAAAGATTTAAAAAACATTCTTTTCCCTTTGTGTTTGGAAACATAGCCAGCCTTACAAAAAATCATGCAAACAGGCCTAAACCAAAGAAAGAGTAGATCAGTTACTGTTTGTATGTTGACTACCTTTCTTACATTGGCTCTTTTAAAGCATCATTCAATAGAGTCCCTACAGACACTGTTGGCATAATTTTCGCACCCCACAGTTTTAATTGGTGTAAGTCATATGAGGCTATTGCAGTTTCTCCAGCTGAGCGTCCGGCTCTCTTCTTCTTCAGGAATGGAATGTTTAAAAGAGAAATGAGGGTTAAAAAGAGAGGTTGCTTCCATTAAAGTCTGTCTCAAACTAAAAGCAAGCTGTCATATTTAAAAACAAATAACCCAAAAAACCCAAACCCAAACATGGGTTTGCAGTCTCTCTCACAAAAATTTTGTAACAAAGACAGCAGCTTGACAATGGCAGCTGCTGCATAGACCAAAAATTAGAGGACAATGTCATTTTTAATGATTTTTTTAAAATGAAAAAGTAAACCAAAATGAACGAGATGTCCCAGATTTTCTTTTTTTTTTTTTAAGAATCTGTCTCTCTGTCTTATTATTTGTAAGTGGCAATGCAGACAAACGACAGGAACATATGCTGGGAAGAGTCTGAAATTAGACAAAGCAATAATGGAAGAGGGATCATTTTTTTTAAGTTTCATACAAAGGCTATACTTTTTGTATCTTTGTATGAGACTTTAAAAAAAGACACGTACATACCCATCCAGATATATATATAGACATGTATAGGCACACACTCACAAAGAACACATTCACGTATTTATATCCACACACAGTTGCATGTTTATAAATTAATACCCACAAAAATAAACACACATATGTAAATATTATATTTATAAACTAATATATGTAGGTTTAAAATTTGCAGAAGGGCACTCTCAGTTATTTTTAGAAAGCAAGCAAGCTGTAAAATAAAATATTATATACCAAGAAAAAATGGGATTCTATTTCAAGACATTAGTCTCACCTTTTTTTTTTTCTTCAGTAACTTATAAGAACAATTTAGATCATTTAGTTGCTTTCATACTGCCCTAAAGCCTTATGTTTCTATCTGTCTTGCTGGAAGTACAGAAAGGTCTTTTTTATAACAACTCAGTGCTATTCAGTGCAATTTCTGCACTTAAGGACAGAAAATCTCCTTCAAGGAAAAAAGTTTTTTTCTTAAATCTAATCTTTTTTCTCAACACTTCCAGTAACTTAAAGGTTGCCTGAAAGTTATTTATTTAACTGAGACAGGTAATGTTTTTAGAACCACTATTAGTATCCTGCTCTCAATTAATGCAGAATAATTCTGTTTGGATTTAAGTATTTAATGATAGTATTACAGATCTAATACTTAATTTGTAAAAATATTTTTTTTAAAAAATCAAAGGCTTTCTATTATATGCTATTCATAATTTTATTACTTTATTTATTTTCCAAAACCCAAAATAAGTTGGAGTTGATGGAGTTCAATTCTCGATGGAGTTCAATTCTCTTATTTTCAAATCACCTACGTTCTTTTTGTGTATCATACAAGAATATGGGTTAATTTGTTGGTTAAATAAAATATGAATAATCTTTTATGTATTATTCTTCATTAAGCATAAATGGTACTTCAAACAAAAAGGTATCAAAACTGCTTTGAAACATTCTGAAAGCCATTGCCAGAGAAGCTCATTGCATAAAAGCCCAGCAAGACTTAGTTCTAACAGGAGGCTGATTTTGTGCTTTCAAAAGATTAATTAAATGAGGGAACAGTTGTTCTTCTTGTCTATTAGAGCTCCCAGCACACTCTTGGTCATACAGGGGAAACTGCTATGTCCTTATATTGCAGTTGCATCTAGTCATAGCATCATGTACAACTCCAGTCATAAATACCAGAAGCCTTGATCTCTTCTGCACATGCTTGAAACAAGGTTTTTGTTGGTTTTTTTTTGTTGTTGTGTTTTTTCTTTATTACATTAGGACTACATTGGTAATCAAAAATTGCAGGATGACAACCTGTAAAGGTATCTTCTGCTCATTGCTGCAGCAGTGCTTCACCAGCAAGTGAAAGCACACCAGCAGCACAGTGAAACAGAAGTCAAAATAGTTCCCTCCTATTCTCAAACTCATTCTTTAAATCACTGGAAGCTGTTCTTTTTTACACAAAATGTGTTTCATGTTTGCATTTTTACCTTTCCAGTTGTGAACACGTCTGCACGAATCATTTCAGTGGGGCAGTTTCTCTTATTGTGTCTAAGCAGAGTGTGTTGAGCATTACTGCAATATATATAATTACTCTTAGCAAGAAATGTAGTCTGGGCGTGGCGGATGAGAGCAGAGAACTGTATGCCTGCTTGTGGGTTGTTTTCCTTACGCTGTTTTCTCATCAGTGGTGTTGGAGTCCTAGGGAAGGGTCTGCTCAGGAGGTTTTTGTCTGAGCTAGATGGGCTTTCTGCCTTGATCCCAGTTTTGAACCGGGCCAGTAAGGAGACACTGATGGAGAGTCAGTGGTTCGAGAACAGCTGTGCAATGAATTTCCTTCTCTCAGGGGATTATAGCGAACACACAGGCAAATGCTGCCCATGCAGACAGCAGGGTGCTGGGCACAGCACTGCAGACAGAGAGAGGGGCTGGTGGCCGCAGGGGACACAGAGCATTTTGGGATGTTTCTGTGGGAGCGCTTCATTAAGGGATATGAGACAGGCAGAGAGGTGCCAGTGAAGAAAAGACCTTTCCCGCCCAAGTTATAACTTCCGTGGTCACGCAGCTGTCAATCCAGTACCACCCAACCAGTGCTAAATTTACTGTCTCCCCTTGCCCCTTTTCTTTCTTTTTTTTTTTTTTTTTTCCTAAGAGACAGCTAAGAGATTGAACAGTTTGGAAAAGACACAATCGCACCTAAACAAAATTCCCCCAGATAAAGGCCAAAATAAAAGCAAAAACATACAGACAGGAAAATGTTTCCACACAGAATGACCTTTTCTGGGAGGAGGGGGGGAGAAGGGAGATGGCATTGTTCACACACTTCAATCTCAGCCTTGCTAGGTGGGTTTTAACTCTTCATTTTCCTCACATCTTTACCCTCTTTTCTCCCAGTAACACCAGGGAGCCTTTTCCTGTCTAGAGTTCTCCTCATTGCCCTTTTCCTTGACTTTGTCTTGTCACTCCAACCATAGTCTTGTTCTGCCAGATATGTTTCATTTTCTGCATGACTTCCCCTGGATGGGCATTTCAAGCTGTGATTTCTAAGCTTGATCTCACACTGTAGATCCTGTTATCTCAGTAAAATGCTTTAAAGTTCAAAGTGAGTTGGATGAACAATACTTTAAAAGCAGTGTAAAGTCTAAGCATCCTCTGGGTGGGAGCAGTTCAGCAAAAAAAGAATCAGATATTTGCATGCTTTTATATGGAGGAAGAAAAATTAAAAATCAAGATGCCAGTTTGGGGGAAAAAATGTTATAAAGAATTATTAAGAGGTCTGAAGAAATGCATGTAGCTATGGTTCTGTATCCACACAGAGCTGCCATGGGGCTCTTGCCACTCGTAGCCCCAAGGCTTCTCTTACCAGCTGAGTTTATTCCAAAGCCATTGAAATCCACAGCAGTCTGCTAGACTTTAGACCAAACCCCTTAAGCAGAAAAAACAAGGATGAACTAGTACATTATTAGTAGCTACATGAAGCGATTGGATGACGTTCCTGGCACAAGCCCTGGTACAAGAAACAAGATGATGTTGCCTTATTTCCCACTGATATCTATTCTGCTCTCCACCCCTGGTGCAGCTGCATACTCTGCCCTGTTGCATGGGTATTTTTGACAGTCTTTCTAGGACAGATAGACCTGGAAGTGTGTACATGCAAGATCTGTGCTTGTCTGTTGTGATGGATCGCATTGCTGTTCAAAATTTTCTGGCAATAGACCCAAACAGGACCCAACCCCCTGCATCCAGAAGCACAGGCTTTCCACTGGTGTTTAAAAGGGCATCTTTAGCAACGTCATCAGTGGTTTTGACATTTGTGGAAAGAGAGCTGAGCTTTCCCTTGCTAGAATATAATTCTTCCAAACGCATACTGAGGGCATGATACAATAGCCAGAGGAAAACTCTGAATTTTCATAAAACTTTTGCTGAAGTAGAGGGAAATTTATTCTAACATGAGCCATCTAAAAGTTATGAGAATATTCTCATAAATAAGAGGAGATGTGACAGAATTTTTGGAAGGTTTTTTTAGGCAGCCTCTCTCCAAATGATTCACTGGTAGTACCACACATCCCACTAAACTAGACATAAATTAACCTGGTTGTAAAATCTTTACACAAAGAATTGAACTCTTAGATAGAAGAAAGTTTATACAGCAAAAATTGCAGAGGTGACAAGGAAAATTAAGATCTAGTTGTGTAATACATGACCTAGGTTGCAAACCTTTTGTAGTATCCCTATGACTTATGAATAAAACATGTCAATAATCATTGCTTAAGAGGACTTGGATGGCAACTGGCTATTCTAAAACCACGTATTTTAAAAGCAGAGGGTTTGATTATTTATTTATTTGTTTATTTATTTATCGATGTTTTAAATATAGAGGCATAAAGCAGAAGTAACTCTGTTGAAGCCTTCAGAACATAATGGTGCACGGCCAGAATAACAATTGCTAGTGATTACAGGCTCTGCGCAGCCCATGGCCCTTCAATCCAGGCTCCGGGTGCTCCCCGTATCCATGACATGGTGGTGAGGCAGTCTATCAAGCAGCTGTACGGTCTCCCCTTTTTCAGCCTTTCTTTCTTTTAATTTTTCTTTTTTTCTTTCTTCTTTCTTTTTTCTTTTTTCCAATAGGAACCAAAGATATACAGGGGAATGTCAAGCTTTGCCCCCTTATCCTAGGAAAGAAGCAGAGAAAGAGCAAAGGGAGACAAGACTGTTTATTAAAGTAACAACTCAAAACTGCATTATAGCTGTCTTCGCTGGAGATATACGCAGTGCATGGCATTGGATTGCATTGCATGGCATTGGCATGGCATTGCATTGCATGGGTTTGCATTGCATTGCATGGCATTGCATTGCAGACTTAGTCGTGTGATTATCCTGCCTGGGAACGGGCTGGATTGAGAAAAGGCTCCTGTTTAGACCCTTGTATCACAGATCCTTTTGCTATGGAAAAAAAAAATTGGTGTCAGAGAGCATGGCACATCACTATCTCTTTCTCAAACACATCTTGGATGTTCCTAGGACCAACCTATATTCTTCCCTGGGAATTCTGTGTTGCAATTGTCAGAGAGGTATGCTGCACTAAATGGATATTTCATCTGACTCATTACAGCTATTCTTACACTGTTATGTGAAAAGACTGGAGTAATAGACAACCAGTGTGCTTATACTTGTTTATGGAAGCTATTTCATGATAAATTACCGAAGGTAAATATAATTCTTATAAAGATACTAAATCACAAAAGGTGCAGAGGCAGCAGAGTTGCATATAGAAACAACACCAACCTGAATTTGTAGCAAATAGTGTTGGCAAAAGTGAACGTGAGTTGGACCAGTTGTGACTCAAGTGACTATTTCCCTTTTGTAGAACTCTGTTCATTCAGCTCAGCCCCAAAAGAGAAAAAGGTAAAAAAGCTTTTTATAGATTCCTCATCTTTTTAGTATGCTGAGCAACCCCCTTACCTGCAGAAAAATTGCACTGACCCTGAAAGTACATACATATTTTGGTTTATCCATTCAAATTGCCTTCATTTCTGTTCTTAAGTTACATTTTACAAGAATGAAAGCAATTAAACCTTCATTGTCCAAGCTTTCAAGTCAGTATGGCAGTACTGTCATGCATCCATTTCATTTGGGAATAGACTAATTCTCAGTCACACTGCTAAACAGATAAATGCAGCTCCTTAGGTTAATCTTGTTTTATTGTTGAGTGACATTCAGATGTTTGCTTCAGTTCAGAACTGTGGACTCTTTCTTAGTTAAACGTCTTTTATATTACGAAAATAACCATGATTTGCAAAAGAGAAACACAGTTGGAAAATTCTAAGAAATAAGGAAAAGAGGAACAAAACAGTGATCATTAATTTTTCAGTTCTTGTGATTCAGAGGAAGAAAATCAGGATGTACTGCATGCAGTTTAATTTGTAGTTAATGCCATTCATTATAATGGCACATTACATATTCAGAGCTTTGTCTTCTATTGGGTTTTTTTGAACATTGATATGTTAAAGTTTTGAAATGAAGTAGAATTGCATTATATTATATTATATTATATTATATTATATTATATTATATTATATTATATTATATTTTATTATATTATATTAGGAGAAGGCAAGTCTATTTCTACAAAAGCAAATTCCAAAATACAGTGAGGGAAGGACCTGACCCTATATGGATCCAGATTAGATAAAAATGGCTACCTCACTTACAGGGACACCACACAGGCAGGTGTCTTCCTTATTTTGCATTAAGTACTGACAATGTGCCTAAGTCAGTCCCAAACAAAGGAGGGAAAAAAAGAGGGGGTTTATAGGAAATTGAACCTTGATACTAACTTTGTCTCCTACAGACAATTCTCCCAGGAAAAAGGGAATCAGAACTTTCTTTATAAGATCATTATTTCTGCAACCTGTTTTAGAAAATATTATTTGCAGTGTTTCTTGTCTGGTTCGGGCAGTGATGGGAAAAGATGTTTCAAACTCATTTCTAAAGTAAAAAGGGGAGAAGTTCTGGTACTCGATCTTCTAGGAGTTATAATGGAGTTAAATACTTCCTAAAAGTTGCTCTGCTAGTACAACTAACAGTGATTTTTCAGAAAAGCCACAACAGGAAAACCTAGAAGTAGCAGAAATTTAGCAAACTTCTGTCATATTTGAGTAATGAAGTGAAGGTGGCAACCCCAGTGACTCTCTAAGTAAACTAGACAACCTAATGGAGCTTGTGCACTGCAAAAAAAAGAGGAACAAGTGAATTGAAAGATCATGGTGTAGTGATAAGTGAGAGGAATCTATCAAAACAGAGGTTTTCAGTAACTCAGACATCATATTTACCATTGGTTTATTTTGCCTAGCAAGGGAGTTGAAAATAGAGAGACTGAAAGGAAGAATAGGAAATGGTTTACAAAGATTTCCTAACAATATTCTGTAAAGGTGCTTCATCCTAGAACTGCACCTGCTTGTTTTCTCTGCGTTACTTGATCCACAAAAGTGTAATTCAGGTGAAAATCAGTATATTTTATACCCTAAATACTCTAAAAATGGGTAAGTGGAAATGCAGTTAGCTTAAACACGCAAAACACCCCAAATTCTCAAGCTCGTGTATGGAGTCATTCAGTGTAAGAGGTTTATAAAGCTGAGGTTCTGCTATAGTTCCCATTTTAATGATATGACTTGCCCGTGGCATCAGTCAGCAGATCGAGTGCATCCAGGAGGAAGCTCTGGTAGGGCCTGCCCCTGACAAGAACTTCTGATTTCGCTACAGCTAAAACTTCTTTTCAGCACTCCTGAATCTCAGCAACCTGCCCTGGCAGCTTCCACATGCAGAGATTAAGAAGTACATGCTAACACACTGACAGCCTGAGAGGTCTGTAAAATAAACAGCCTTACTCCGATTCTCATTGCAGACCTCTTCTGGGTACAGCTGCCCCATACTGGCTCTGGCAACACGTTCCTGAAACGAGTATCTCACCAATACCAGCTACTGCCACAGAATCCAGTGCCAGTATGGCTCATGAGAGATAACAGACTTCCTCCGTTTCTTTCTTTTTTGTTTTTTTCTTTTTGAGGAAATCAAGGAGGAAACTGCTTTGAGAAACAGCAACTCCCGTCTGGCACTCAGAAACCTAAATTAACGTGGCAAACTGCCATGATTTTCAATATTGATTTACAACTACGTCCCAGTTCATAAACCTGCAGTAGTGACTTCTGCTGTCACATTGTATGTGTGTAGTCAAGAAATAGTGGTTTAAGTCATAAAACAATAATTCAGGAAATGGAAATGTTAGAAATCATCAGCGTGTTGAACTAAACCACATAAGCATTAAACTTTTGCCTGATGTGCGCTATTCCATGGTATAGTCAGCACTAAAACAAGAACTGCACACCATGCAATTTTTAATAAGAAAATAAACCAAAACAAAACAATTTTAATCCCAAATTTTTTGAAGTCAAAAGAATAAGTTCCATTCTCTTTTGATTAGGCCTTTTTCAAAGACTATGATTTTATCAGTGGATATGAAATATAAAGCAAAAGTCAGAAGTGATAGAGAGTTTTACCTGGACCATATGCATTTATAAAGCTACTGCTCTGACCTGGGAGCAGTTTACACTTCTGTTCTCCTTGGATAAGGTCATAAGAGAGAAGGAAGAAATGGCTTCATTTTTAACAAAACCAATTTCAAACTCTTCTCTTTGATCCAGTGATGAGGTCTGTGATGATTACTGAGAGGTACCTGAATTAATGTGCTGAAACTCAATAGAGTAAGTAAAGTAACTATTGATTAGCCTTTGTGAACACGAACACACTGGAAAGGAAGTCTAGACATAATGCTTATTAAAAACAAATACTGCTGTATTCCACCATAATAGATATAATAATTTGACTTCCAACAGCATTTAGAGCCATTACCATAGAATATTGTAGTGGGTTTTGTGAACATAAGTGTACCTGACACGCTCAGAAACACATCTTCAGCTGCATCTGTGGAACTAATCTGGTATATCAGCTGATCAACTGCCAGCTTTATCTATTATTTATTCACTAGCTGTGTGTTTTAAAAGATTTTTTTTTGCTGGGACTTGTTGTTTTGTTTTATAACTTGCAGTCTGACACTGTAACTTTAAAGACTATTTGCTTAAAGGATAGGTTTATTCAAGGGAAGTGTGTGCACTCGTATCCAGTAGAACTGAACATGGTTATTTCTCAACAGTCACTGATTTCATTTGTCACTTTATTGCTTGAGTCAGGGGAGTAGATTAAGGCACAGGATGTCACTGCCACTTTAAGGGAGCATCCTTTTTGGAAAGCCAGTTTATTGTTTGGTGTTTATTTGAATAAAAAGCTCTTCTTCAAAATGTGAGCTGTTTCCTGCGAGGAGGCAGAAGTTGAATAGTGTTCTTCATGGGAAAGGGAATGATTTAGTGCACCAAGTTACCCAAGGAATTTGCTACAATCCACTCGTGCCTCTGCAGAAATGAAAGGACGTGACCTCATCATAGTCAAACTCATAAAGCACATTGACAGCCAGGAGAACAAGTCCTCAGCAGCACTACTGGTCATATTGACCAGTGGAAGCTTTTTCTTACCAGAAAGTCTACTATAGGTCACTCCAAGATTTATAAGGGATTGACAAATGAATGGCAAGACACTAATTATTTAAGGACAAAATTGGCTGTTCCATCTTCCCTTTCCGTATTTCTTCAGATTGCTGTTTGGCTAAGGTAATAATCCGCTGTTGTCCCTGTCTTTTGTGTTTGCTGTAAAGAAGACTTGTTGGGATTAAAGTCACTGGTCTTTTCCACAGGTGTTTCCTGACTAGAAAACCCCACTCAAGTTTGTGTTGTGTGTTTTATTGCAATCACACATTTTCCACTGTTTGCTGATATAAAGAGCACTTTGTTACAGACGTCTAAATATTTTGTTCTGACACTGTGTTTCAAAATTTTACTTCTTTGCATAACTTCATGTATTGTTTGATTAGTTTTTTCAATTATTTACTTTCACCTGGACAAATTACATTTAGGATTTATCTGACTAAGCGTCTATTTGAAGTACCTAAATTGGTGGTACCTAAAACTCCAGGGTCTCATATATTAGCATTGAAAAAACAGGGGAGCAGCCTGACAGTAAGCAGTATGTTTAATGTAAATTGTTAAACTGTTATAAAACCCACAAAAAAATACAATCATCAAATTCTCCAAACTTGTTGCATTTACTACAAAAAAAAAAAACCAAAAAACTGGTCTCCTTAATTAACTTTAAACTTCAGAAATATTTTATGTAACTACAGACCCCATGGTTAGAACTTCCCATTATCTTCCCTAAGAATTTCAAAAGGGAAACTGAACATCTAGTAGAAAAAAGGGAAAATGAATGTAAAAGACCTGTGGATGATCCTAAGACAGGTTTTGCATGTGTTGTGCTTATGTTATAAAAGCTTTTCTGTTAGAAGGGAAAGTCATCATAGAGAAACATTTGCAATGTTAATATTGTACAGCAGGGTCAGGCAATAGAACTTCCTGTCTGGGGTCAATCATCTTAAAATAGGTGGAAATGTGCAAAGTTCAAAGATGAAAGCCTCAAAATGAATAAAAGACTGGTTAGAGTCTTTGCAAGCACCTTTCTGCTGAAGGATTGAGATGACATTTCTGGGATAAAGTCCTTGAATGTGAAATCAGCTCTTATTTCAAACACTTTCTGCAAGAGGTTCACCCAAACTTCAGCCATTTGAATTTTGGAGAATGGATTTGTGTTTTTTTGTTGTATTGCAGTTATATTGCAGTATCTTTGATTCAGCAGGAACAAAGAGATCTTAATTAAAAATAATAAGTGGAAAGAAAAAACCCTAATTTTTCTTTCAGGCTGACTTCAAAATCCTTGATATTGCTTACTTCATTTCTATATCCTGTGATGCCCCATACGTTGTAATGCTTATCTTTTTTTCATATTAAAAGAGTCTATCTATAGATTATAATGCCATTGTATGCAAAGAAACCGTTTCCCATTTTGCAGTAAATACATCTATTCCTCCGCCCCATAGAAGCAACATCTACTGATTTTCAGTAGTTCAAGAAGTCTATTAAATTAGATTTGAGAAATACTTTTATTTATTGCATTACCCTTTTCTTGTGTTTTCTGTTTAAAAAAAAAATGAAAAATTGGACTGTTAACATAGGGATTGAAGTCTTTTGTCTACTTCCCAAGAGGAGAGTCATGAATAGTGATGGTGTGCCTCTACACTGCTGCTCACTGCTGAGTTAGGAAAACTATAGCTATACCCAGCTGTATCAGAAACTCAGTTCTTCTTTGTGCCGGGGCAAGTAAAACTGTTTTTGATATAATGCTGATTTTTGAAGGTTAATTTTCTTTGGATATTTGTGGGTACCTATCTAAGTATAAGATTGTTATTGGAAAATCAAGGTCAAGTTCTTCCATACATGATAATGATGTTCACTTTCCTCATCCCATACAGGATTAGAAAGAACAACCTGAAGGTAAAAGATGTAGCTACATTTAAATAATTATATTACATGGTAACACTGCTGTATCTACATGAAAATTTGGCAAAAGGTGAAACCTGTGAAATGAATAAACAAGCAGTGAGCCATGAAGGAAAAATGCACTAAAAAAATTACTGCATATCTGGTGCTTCAGAACTCAAGCAGTAACACAGAAGTAACTTATTTGTAGGGGAAGTTGTATTTTTTGGCTTTGTGTGTGTGTGTGTGTGTGTCTGTTTGTAGTCTCCTGATCTTTGGGACTCTCACCCATATGACACCTGAAATCTCCTAAATCTTAGCCCCGGCTCTGCATCATTTTTGAGAGGTCTAAAGTTGTGGGAAATAGAACCCCTAAATATGCACATATCCAAGCTCCTCTTCACTAAAGAGAAATGATTCTCATATCTCAAAGTGACAGCCATCTCTAGAAATCACAGTGACCTATTCATTAAAGACCTGAGTCCCATGTGCATGGTAGAATTCATTAAGGGATGTTATTCTCTGAGCAAATGCTATAGAACTCCGTGGTCTGACATTCATAAATATTTGTGTCTGGCAATTACCTGGTAAAACTTCAGCATATTGGAAAAGAAATATTAAAATAAAGTCAGTGTTATTTTTTTTTTCTTCAAGAAGATTTGACTTCTGTCACTCAGGTTTAGAGCCCTGCTTCTTTTGCATGAAGAATGGGATAAGCTCTCCACATCAAAAATATCATCTTGGCCAAGGTCATTTAATTCCATCGAATCAGAGCTGGGGTCCTAGTGTGTGGAGACTTTTATAGCCCGCTGTCATTCTGGCAAGTGACAGAAATAGAGGGTGGAGCAGGTGCCGAGCAGAATTGTCATATTTCCATAGCAAGGCCGGAGAGCTTTGTGATTTATGGATGCTCAATATACAACTGTGACGCCCCATAAGTGAATATACAAGTTGCAAATCTGTAAACAGCTATGGTGGGAATTCACTAATCTCTGCCTGCTGTAGCTTATTCTGTACAGGTCCTCGAGCTTTGTGTAAGAAAGTTTTGACATTGTGCTCTGTAAAAACACACACAGCAGCTTGCCAGGGCTTGTCAGCAAGGACAATAACACATTTTACTAAGTCTGTAAAACCTATCATTTTTCATAATGTCACACTGTTGAGAACTGGAAAAGCAGAACTAATAAGGCCTTTCTAGAACAATCTCTAACGTTCCTTGAAAAGAAAATGCGTGGTTTTACTTATTATGTTGAATCAAGGTAATCCAAAATTCTGAATAAAACTAAGATGACTAGATATTTCTCCACATTGAACAGACAATAAACTTCACAATACCCAGTTTAGTTGGGATCAGACCTTTTTTTCTTTCTTTTTTAGTCCCCAACAACTATTACCTTTTGTTTGTATTTTAAAGGAAGTTATGGTCAGTGCCTTTCACTATGAACAAAAGCATGAAAAGGAAGGAAAATGGGTCTGAAGATTTTTTACAGAAATCTGCTGTCTCTTAAAAGGAAATGTGATCAGCATTTTCACTCACAAATGGTTATTCAGACAGCAAGACCCACTGATAAATGTGACTTTTAAATAAGAAGCTTCCTAAAAATATGACTGTGACAGCACAGACCTAGATGGGCATTTTAACATGACATATTATAAAATATTACAATGTAGTGTATCCTGGAAATTATAGGAGGTTCATCAACACATTTAGAGGTTTAATTCCTTGGAAATTGGGCCTAGAATCACTGCAACCCTTGAATCTTCAAAATTGCTGCCACTGCCAAAAAAGTTCTTCAAAATATTTCCGGAACATCTGTCAAAAACCCCCACGACTTCACAGCTTTTCGTCACTGAAATCTGTCCGTTAGTGGCTAAGGCTGGCTTCCCAGTATTTGGGTAGACTCAGTGCTGTCACCTGTAGACCCAGTGTTGCTTAGTAAGACCAGAAAAATTTCATGTGGGTAGATTCCAGTAACTTTCCAACCCATTGGCACTGTGAGATTGGAAACTTCATGATCAGATCTCTTCTTTGAAAGGAGAAAAAAGGAAGAGAAAACAGACAGAAAGGTGGCACTGTTTGGCTCATGTTCTTTCACAGCGGAGCCCAACCCAGCTGGTTTATGCGATTAGCTTAGGTCCTACCTCATGGAAACCCTCAGTGTCTCATTAATCCAGGGTACCTAAAGCTCCATAAATATCAAGTGGTGAGAAGAGAATGCCTTTGAAAACCGCCACAGGCTTTTGGTCTGCCTACTGAAGCTCCTCCCTGACTACGCAAGAGAAGGTTTTCCTTCGCAGCCTGGCTTGTTCAGCACACATTATTAACCTTTTTCATCAGAGCCGTTGCTTTGAAGCTCTGCCACAATCTCCAGTTACCATTCTCTGCCATTATACGCGTGATGCTAATTCAATTGCTTTTGTGCCGAGCAGTATCTGGCTCTTCAGATTCTTCAGTGAGAGTGCCATAATTCAGAAGATGGGTCAAAGCACCTTTAGGACAGGGCTGAATTTTTGCCCTCACTGAGGAACTCATTAGCTGCTGGTGTCTGTACACTTTATGTTGCATTGCAGTGAAGTTTCAAGTGGAAGAATACCACCCATTGCTTTGGATGTGCATATCTGAGAATGTTTAAGCATCTGGATCTGAGCACCTAAGGAACTCGAAGGTTGATTAGTGGAGCAGCAATGGATTAACAAACCTGAAGGTTAGGCAGTTAAGAAAATAGACAGCCCAGATTCCTGTTTGGGATTTAGCTCGCATCTCAATTAAAGACGGTGGTGAGAGAAAGAGATAGCATCCTTAGGGAACAATACAATCTTTACATATGGCACAATTCTTTATGTACAGATTTGTACGGGACAGCCATAGTTAACAGGTTCACAGTGATTGGGTTTACATGCCCCACTGCCAATTATACATTTTGGATGTTATCCTCATGGAAATGTTTGCATTCAAAACTTTTATAAAGGAAATTTTAAATGCAAATGTGTTTTCATCTTGTTCCGAAATTTGGCCCTAAATGTAGGAAGCCACACCTCTAGAGGGATTTGATTTATTTCACTTTGGGAAGAAAGACTTACTATATTTATTTTACCTAAATTTCCTCTGGTAATTCATATCCCTGCTATTCTTTGGGCAAACTTCAGAGCTTACCAAATTGGTGGTGTTTGTTGATTTTTCTAAAGCATCTATGTTCACATGCTTTATTACACTGATGAACAAGTTATTCATTTGACCCTCAAACAGAAAACTATCTTGATAATACACCTTTGAAATATGCAGCAGTTTGGTCGAAAAATATTCTGGTGATACTTTCATGGTTGCCATTTATCTTTTTTTTTTCCTCTTCTCTATTTTAAAATGTATTGTCAGATTTATTTGCTGTAGTATTAAGTTTCAAAGCCTAACCATTTCTAACCCAGCACTTCTAATGTGATTCAGTCCTTTGACTCAAAAGTCTCATTCTCAGATATTAAATCAACATGTGCCTTTATGACTCAACATTTATCTGTGGGATGATGATTGAATTCATAATTTAGAAAGGCATCTGTATAAATAGATCTTTACTAATAACTGCAAAAGATAATCTTGCCATGCTCCTTTTTATAAAAAAGAAAAAAAATTAAATCAAGAAAAAAGATCTTTAAAAATCTGTTCTTCAAACAGCTATTCTTGATATGAACACCTACACACACTCCATTCCCCCCCCATGCACACACAAATGTATTCATTTACATCTGCATGAAACTTCCGTTCATATCTCTTTATATACCTTATGTGTAAAGATAATTTACACAAGTTTTAAGTCTCCTTTGTATTCTAGCAGTGGTGTAAAGAAATAAGCCCCAGAGGGTCTTAATATAAATGAAAGCTTATAGTTTGAGTGTTATTAATTAAATCACTCTTCACCCAGGTTATACTTGGAGCTACTCATGCTATGCATACCAGAATAGACACTGTGTTAAAATCCACATCGGTAACTACATCCTGAATTCACTTCTCATACTTTATAAACAGAGGAAGGCATTGCTAGATATTTCTGGCTTTGCTTTTCCCATTTCCTTTCTTGCAATTTCTTCTCAGAAACCCAAAGCTGACATTATTTTCTCATTATGATTTCTTGAACCTGTGAGTCATTCTGCAATATCCATATATTGCACAATTGTCAGAAAAGACAAGGACCTGGGCATCTCTTCCAGTCCTGTGGTCCTATCTATAACAAGTGTCTCCGTGATGGGTACTGTGGCTTCCATGTTCTATTTTGCAACTGCTGCTCTTTGTGATATTTGTCACCTCAGTTCTGCTGGTTCTTTTCTTGATCTAAAAAGTGGTTACTTCTTTTCCGGTTTCCATGAGAATTAGAGACTCGCTGTGAAAGTGAACACATCTTTGTAAACACAGAGCCAGTATCAATGGGGAGGAACTAAAAAGAGAATGACTCGAGTTAAGATTCAGGAGACATGAGACTCAGAACTCATGGGAATTAAAATTGCTTTTTAGCTTACATTAAGTTCAAAAGAAGAAAGATGAAGCCCAAGTAAAAATTATCCTAAAAATGTGTGCCATATGCTACATGATTTTGAAGTTTTTTTCTCTATTTGAAAGATACCTGCAGCATAATTTCTCTACAGACTCACTACCTGCATCTAAAGGGTTCGGGGATTACCCAGCTGCGTGGTCAAAGGATAACATCTGAGAAAAGGCCTCACCAGATTTACTTCAGACTGCATCTGAAATTGCTATGAATATAAGTGTAAGACTTACATATTCAGCCACTCCAATGTTGGAAACTCTTTCTGGGAAAAGATGAATGCTAGCAACATGCATACCGGGTTTAAGAAGTGCATTCACCATTTTTCACCTTAGATTTCCACTTCAGGAAGTTATTTGACTTAAGGATATCTGCCCTGCTTCAATTGTACCATGAGTTTTCCAGGAGATATCGTTGCATCTTGAAGCCTTGATTTGGTTCTGAGTTGAGGTGCCTCAGGCTTTCATCAGAAGGCACCAAAAGATATTCTAGATGTTTCTCTCTTTGTCCCCACCTCACAACCCGTGCTAAGGCTCACTATCTGTATGAATAATATCTCCAGCATAAATGTAAGGAAAGTTTCACACTCCAGCATCAGGCCTGAAAATGAGAGGAAGCAAACCAAACTAGAACAGTGATAAACACCGACTATAAAATTTAACCAAGGAAACAAGACCTAAGCAGAAAGCAAGGAGGAGGGAAAAAACAGAGTGGGGAAGAAATGTGATTCATTTTAAAACTTAATTTAATAAATTGAGCTAAAGATGCTGAAAAATGCATTTAGCTCTCAACCTCCAGGACTGTACATTGTGAACTAGCATCTAGCCATAATGGGGTTTCTGCTCCATCATTTGCAATAATTATTTTCCTTGATTTGCCTTGGTCATTTTATATAACGATTCTCTGTGTGTGTATATGTGTGTATGTGTGTATGCATATGCTTTTGTGTGCATTTCCTTTGGTTCCGTTTCCTTATTCATTTTTCTTTTCTATCAAAAAAAAGAGAACAAAACACACCAAGAAGGGAAATTGAAGATCGTTTAAGACACATTTTGATCACTGCCTTTGTTAATATGTCTTACAAGGAAGCGCAGCCTCCTGATCAGTGCTCATTGCAGATCCTTTCTCTACCCAGTTTACAGACAACAAGGGTGCCATGGAGCTCAAGGTCTTAGTCCTGCTTGTCCCTTAATAGAGCAGTTAGTATATAACGCTTCTCCTTGTACCACAGGTAGCTTACCTGCTATTGCTACACCCTTTTGCAAGGTTGAAACAAGGCCTCAGAGTCCTTAGCAGTGCTCAGCAGCCTGCAGGCTTTGGTTTGTATACTTGGGACTTTAAAGGCATGTTTTGTTAAGCACTTAAAAACATCAGCTATTTTTTTCACTTGATGTGCTCAAGAACTGGGTGACACTGTTGTTTGGGAAGTGGATCTCAGTTTTCCCTCCTCCCTGTTCAGAATCTCAATAAGACCTTTCTCTCCATTTAAATGCTGTTGGTGTTCCACGAATCTCAGATTTCTTACATTCTCCAATGAGACACGCTAACACACATGGTCTTGAGAATGTGTGAGCGTATATGTGTAAAAAAAACCCTAAGCAACACAAAAACACAACCTAACAGCAACACTGATGTGGATCATGCTGTGATGTGTGTTTATATCTTTTTGATCTATATTTTCTTTTATTAACCATCCCCTTGCCCGGTATCTAGGAGTGTTAGCTACTGTTTCTCAATTACACCCACTGGTAAAACCTGCCCGGCAGGGTTTCTCGCAGCGGTTGCCCTTCTAGCGTCAGCTCAGCAGATGAAAAGCAGATGGAAAATTCCAGGGGTTCGGGTCTGAATGTTTCAATGATAAGTTACCATAACATGGACTGGTGAGAGCTGTTTTGAGTCTGCTATGCAAAATGAGGCAGCTGCATTCTAGCAGAGCTTTTTGTACGGGAGACATAGCACCAGAAAGCAGAAACAACAAATAAAGGATTCAAGGAATTCATGCTCAATGAAAGAGTAAAAATAAAAAAGGAAAAGGTGAGTATTTGAAAGTAAGTAGCAGGGACAGTTCATCCCACCTAGGGCCCTTTTAGGTCAGATTTGCCTCCATGGAGAGACAAACTATGCCAATCCAGGGACAGCCTTTAGCTGAGGCACTTAAGTTCAGTTTCTGCAGGCTCCTTCTCCAATCAATAAAAGACACAGCACACGCAAGAATCATCCTGCATCACCTGAACATTCCTCTCTCTCCCGCCACCCTCCCTCTTCACTGACTGCAAAGGAAGCCTGGGTCAATGGAGTTCTTAAATCAGATACCTCTGTTAGATGCCTTGAAAAAGTGAATTGGCTGCAATTTCAGCCAATAGTCAAAGGAAATCAAAAGAGACCCTGGATAGCGGATGGGAGTTATCTGAATCTGAAACCAATCTCAGAACAGGCATAAAGGTCCTGTTAAGGCTTCTCCTTTTCCATATTGGAGTCAACTTTAGACAACTCACTGCCTCAAAAATGAAGACCAAAGACAATTTTTATCCAAGCTGAAGACTGGTGTTTATGAAGCCCTCTAATTGCCTCCCACACATGTTCCTCATTCCTATTAATTTTATTTATGTATTTAAATCATTGCTCACTGGGATACTCTCATCAGATGCACATCTTGCTTTCGGGAGAGTTCTCAGGGGAGAGGCAGTCATACACTATTACTACAGCCCTCCTCAGTACAACACAAACAATATCCTGCAGTATAACTCAATCTAAGCTAGCAGGCAGCTGCACAGAACAGTCACCCTATCAATTAATTTTAATAATAATACTTAGCACTTACAAAGTAAGTTTCAACTTCAAAGCGCTTTTCTAACAGAGAGGGCCAAATCAGGGCTGCCCTGGTGTGGATGTATTTGACAGAGGAAAGATAGTGAGAAAAAATACTGCAGTGAAAAGCCAGTTCTACACCTCTCTTCCTTTTCCTTTTCTCCATCCACACTCACAGTAATTCCACTCCTGTTTTTCCCCTTTATTGGACAATATGCAGCCATTTCAACAAAACACCAGTGTGCCTTTTTCAAGAAGGGGGGTTACAGTCAAAGCCTGACATGTTAGTTACTTTGTGTATCTGCACAACATGTAGGTTAGAGTTAAAATCTCCCTTCCTCCCCCCCCCCGGCTCAAATCAGAAAATTGCCACCACGCAGACAGACATGCTTTTTCTTGGTACCCTCATGCTGGAGTGAGGTGGTATTGTAAAATTCACCATTTCTTTTCCTTTTGTTCCTAGTTTCTGATTCTATTTTCCATGTAAGGATGCCAGTACACTGCACCACATATCTGTGGGTTTAAGTGGAACAGCTTAAGAAGTTTGCTTCCTTTCCATCCTTTGCTTTCTCCTGCCCCATTTCATGGCAAATTAACTTAAAATGAACTAGCTAAAAAGGGTACTGAAACCATTTCTATTTCCTCTGATAGATCGTTCCCACAACTGATCTGCACCCACTGAAAAAATACGCTGTAGGGAGGACAGAGTATGTTTAGTGTGATACCTGCTAATGCCACGTTCATTGATGCTCCAATTTTGCTGTTATTATGTAACATGATGCATAATGCATCCACATATTAATAGCAAACACATCGGCTACTAAGAAGATGATGCTATATGGGATTATTTAATATCAGATGAAAAATCTCAGCCACATGCATAACGACAAATTAAATTTCTCTCTCACAGGATGTTTAGGGCTATCTCAGCTCTTGACATTGCTGTTCAGCAAGTGCCAATTGGGGCTTCACTCATCTTTATTTCAAGTACTGACACAAGTCAGCTTTTAAGACAAGACCCTGTAAGAGAGCCACACAGAACAGTTCCTCCATTCTTGCACACTGAGTAAAATTAATTTTGGCTTAAAAACAGAAAAAAAAAGCTGCTTTGTGAAAACTAGTTTGCTGCTATGCTTCTAGTCTCTTTCTCTCCTTCTCCTTTTTTCTTGCTTTTTTGAGATTTAATTTTTTTATTGTTTTATGGATATAAAGCACATAAAGAAAAATATACTGTAGATCAGCTGCAATCATTTTGTCATTGCTGAAGGATATTATTATCTAAAAAGCATTTATGGAAGAGAATATATGATCCATATATTCATAAAATTTGTTCAAATTGGTTTAATGTTCTCAACAATATATCACACTTAGCTTTTTCTCTGTTAATCACATGTTTCTTGAAAACAGGACACATATATCTTTGTGTTTTATCATATCCATTGTTTAGCTTGTATATTTCAAATATATACTGACAGGATAATTTAACTCATTGTACCATTTTGGAGTATTAAATAATGAGGATTTTTATTATATCTATATCTTACGGACCTGCTTTTGATCATTTAAAATCTAACAAGAATCTAAAAAGGATGCTTTTATGGAACACTGAAGATTTCAAATAGTTCTTGTATTCATGATCTCTCTGGGAAGATGCTATATTACGTCAATGATTATTTAGCTGTACAAATCTAATTCTGGCACCTTATCTGAATTTAAACACTTCAATTAATAGCAAAAGATCTATAGTAAGAAATGTTTTTTGAAACTTATATTCCACAATGTTGCACTGATTGGAAAAAAAAATGCTGACAGTTGAAAAAAAATTATAAATTATTTGTCTGTGAGATTTTGACGTTCTTGGTTTTTCTCTTTGAGTTCTTTCTGTTCTAATTTTTATGGAATTTTGTTTATATCCTTTTAAGAATCGTGCTATGATTCTTGTCCTGAAATACTCATAAAACAGAGAAGATTATTACAAGTATGATCACACAGTGAGACGTAGAGAGGAGACTTCTACAGATACTTCTACAGACAGAGAGCTCTACAGATATTTCTTAGTGGTGCTCTGGCTTCATGTGAGTTATTACATTGCCAACCCACAATTTTTTACGACATTTATTTTTAATTGGAATTTGATTACTGTAATCATAACAGAGCATCATGATTGGTAAAAGTTTTGTCAGAACAAAACTTTCTTGGATCACAGAGAGAAACAGGATATGAACCACACATTCCAGGTGACAAAATCTTTAGGATAAAGGGAAAATGGTACAAGAACTATACCTCACTTCTTTCCTCAACATTCGCTGTTAGGTTATTACGTATCTCCTCAATAAAACTGTATTTTGGGTCAGTTAACACTATTCATTAATTTTAAAGGGAAAACAGGGCATTTGTTGCACGACTGGGCATTTTACAAAATGGTAAGAAGCATAACTTGTGATATTACAATCTGGATTTAATCCAGAGTGATTTGCCTGAATGATGTTTCCTGGATCCCTTAAAACCATACGATGCTCTTTTATCTTGGGTCACTGTCACCTTCATACTTCTGGTTTCCAGTATTTTTGATTGACTTGTTTATTCATCACATTTGGGAAAATCTTTTATATCTCTGTATAACATAGTGCAGAAGATAATAAACTGAAAAGACCTTTAAACATTATTCCAAGTAACTTGAGGAAATTTCCATTATCTTGGACCTTAGTGGTTTTCACAAATAAGGAATATAGTGTTAAAGACTATGACTTACTGGTTTTGGGTAACTTGTTCCTCTCTGTATGCCGTAACATTAAGAAGCTACAGGATGGCAACCTTTCTTAAAAGTTGTGACTGTAACAAGCAAGTAGTTATAGTCATCCCAACCATCTCAAGGATATGAGTAAAAGTTTAAATGAATAAATGCTAAAAAACATCAAAGAAATATAAATTCAAATTTCTAGTAAGCATTTCTACGCTTCAGACTGCTCCTAACTGCTTCAGAGAGCCTTAGTTTTTCAGAGTAGGACAGTAACAATATAGCTCATTAAATGCTCACATTAATTCACTCCACCACCTCATGCCCTTGTCATACACAGTTCAAATTTGCTCAAAAGTTACTTGCTTTCAAAATAAGTCATCATCCTATCAGGATCTGAAGTGTCTTCGCCCCAACCCCATCCCCCTTGGGGGCTATATGGCCACTGCATTTAATTTAATTTAGGAAATATCTGAATTGAATCTTCTTGTACTCCCCCCTGGGGAAAACATGCTTCACAAATGAAGTACTGCAGACAAAAAGAGGGAGCACAGGCAAGCTTGGGAGCCGTGCATCCTCCCAGACGTTCATTTGCATATATCCTCTCCTGCTCAGCAGGGACTGGAGACAGCACTTTATATTTATCCTGAAACTAACTGTTCCTCATTAAACATCAGGGGGACCTAGTGCATTTTGACAGGCTCTTATGAAGAGACCCTCGTGGATTTTTCGCTTTCTTTCTGCATCCTTTTTCCTCTTGAAAAATAATAAATACAAATTTATTACATAACGGTGCTGTAGACTTTAATAGTTGAGGTACTGAGGATTTGAAAGTGCTTGGTGAATAGGCAAGAGTGGCAGATAAGGTGGTGATGGATGTGTGAGGCTGGATCTTGAAATCTGGTTTGGTGGCATGAGTTGCCAAATTTTGTGGTAAGCCATATTGAAAGTTTTCAGGACTCAAAGTAACCATAGCAGTGAAGATTTTTTTGTTTCTTTGATAGGGTATGGAGTTAACAACCTACCTTTTTTGCTGGTTAACCCAGTTATTCTGGGTTGCCTATTTGAATTAACATGGGTCACCAAGTACCAAAACACATTGTCATTTCATCTGACCTGGGTAAATACCTTCCTTGATAACTTACTTTTTAAAGTAAATCCTCAAGGGCCAACTTACGCCACTGGCAGATGTTCAAAAACAGAATAAATGCTATACTTTTTTTCTATGAAAAGTAAGTGAGGTGGAGGCACTCTGTCGCCAGGTCACCGTCCACCAGCTCCGTATTTGCGCCGTTTCTACTTCTTTGTGTTTTGTTGCATGAAGGAAATTATACCTTGTGTTCAAATAGTTGCATATGTGCAAAATTCTAGGAAAATGTGCGGACAGCTTACCATGACTAGTTTCAGAAACTGAATTCATAAGGTTGATACTAAGTTATAGCTAAGAGCAGTTATAGCTAAGAAGGAAAGCAATGCAAAACACTATCCTTTTCAGCTAAACTGTTTTATCTGTTTGTTATTTTTAGGTCTCCTTTCCCTGGAGAATAAAAACAAAACTGTGAAAGTCCTTTCAGTAAAAAATTCTCACCACTGTATTACTTCTCTGTGTTATTTTGACCTAACTTTACCCCACCTCAGTTTTGGCATTTATAAGTTGGCGGCATAGCTTAGGTAAGGTGCCTGGGTGCTGTCATTGTCAATGGAGAGTGATAGGAGACCCATACTTTTAATTTCTTCTTTTTCTTCTTTCTTCAGGAAAAGACCGTGTGTCAAGAGAGGAAAAAAATCAAAACAAAAGAAAACCATGTCATTTCAGGTTTCATTGTCTCATGTGTCGTCTTGTTAAAGTGTTGCATTTGGCTAGGACTTTGTTGTCAACTTACAATTCAATGTAAAGTGACAACTGCAGCCAGACATGGTATGAGTTCTAAAAGGATGTGTCCATCAACAGAGCTTTAAAACTGAGGGGTAAAAAAAAAAGGTTGACAAAATAGAGTTATACTACTTTTCCTCCTAAAGTAAACAATAAGACTTGAATTATGTTTACATTTCCAAACAATTTAAATATTTTGAGGTTTTTTGGGTTTTTTTTTAATTGTCTTTTAAAAATTAATTAAAGCTGCATGTATCTAAAATGGCAAAACCTGACTCTTTGAAAGACCCTTCCCTTTGTATCTGGGACTTACCATTTTAGGAACAGATAATGCATCTTGAATATCAATTAGACATCCAGAGGTAGCTTAAATAATTGTCCCCATTCTGTGTTCACAATGAGCTTTCTGGTATAGAAAGAAAACTTCACTCTGAAATGAATAAACTGAATTCATTAAAAAAATGAGATTAGAAATGAAAAATAATTTAATTGAAATTTCCCATTTCAGAAAGAACAATGCCAATTTACCCTTTAAGTAATGATCTGGGTTTTGACCAGCCCTTAAAAATTTTGAAGTATTCCAGATCAGAAGACACCGTTATCAGACCAAGCATCATCTACATACTAAATTTTGCAAAACTAGTAATTATTGTACATTGATTCCAATTATTTGTGCGTTCTAAAACATTTGGTTAGAAAGGAATCTGGCAGTGAGCTAGAAATTTCAGAAGATGGAGATCTCACCAGTATTCTTGCAGTTTAGTTTTACTGGTAAGCCAGTTCTTAAAAAAAAGAAAAACAAACAAACACCCCAAAGCCCAATCAATTTCTCACAATTTTGATTAATATGAATACAGAATGTTTGGTACAGATTTTATCTCTGTCTTTCTCTGCAAGATAATAAAGGTTTCACATCAGGAGTTTTTCCTCTCAAGGTACTTAAATGTTTAAGTAGAAACACGCCTCTGTCTACTTTCTGATAAAATAAACAGGTTGATTTCTTCAAATTTAACATTTTTTCTCCAGATCTCAAATATTTTAAAAGATATTGACTGATAGTTCCCTCTTCTTCACTGTCCTCTTATAATGGTCAACATCAAACTCAAATTCAGTCTTGCCATCCTTGTCTCCCCACTATCATATATGAAGATACAGAACATCTTTACTCTTGCTTAGAACTCAAAAATTATTTAACCATGGACAGTAAACATTCCTTATCTTTAGAAGCTTCTGAATTTGTTAACCACTGAATCTTTCTTAAGGTCAAAGTTTCGGAGAACACAATATTCTATTCCACGATATGCAATATTATTTTATTCATAAATATTTATCGCCTGGCATGATCTTGCTCCTTGGTTACTAATCTTTCCTGACCATACAGAAAATGTGGTCTACAGCATAACTAAACATCTTCTATGGGTTTTAACCTAAATAATGTAGTAAGTGGTGAGAGAGAGAGGAAGTGTGTGTGATTAGGACCTGCTGCTTCTGCTGCTCCTTTTTTAATCTGTCACTGTCCCCCCTGACAAAACAGGTGGCTTCAAATGTTGTTTGCATGTAATTTTGCTTTTAGTATTATATATTTGGAATGCCACTAATATAAACCTTTGATGACAAAGAAAAATATTTAAAAAAACAAACAAACAAACAAACAACCCATCAATTCTTACCAATCTAAGTGGGTCTGTCTATTAGTTCTTTCCAAAAGCCAATTAGGTATAACCGGCAGTGACTGGTGCTAGACTATTCTGGTATTGTCATGAATGCACAGAAGCTGCTAATCTGTTATGGATGTCACATAGTAAGTTTTGCTTGAGATATGCTGAGCTGCCAAAGCATACGTTCAAAAAGTTACTCAATATAGTAGTATAAAGCATATGGAGTGTATTTATATACCCTCCACTATGTACTGAAGGAAAAGGTGTGCTATAAAAGACCTCATAACCACACAGTAGAGTGTGTCACCTGCTCCTGCACTCTATACTGTTATGTCAGTGAGTGACTTTATTAGCTAGACAAGAACTGCAGGCAGGCAGTAAGTGATGTATATTAACAACTTCTCTCAATTATATCAGGTCCTGACCCTGCTCCCATTGAATTCCATGGCAAAACTCTTACCGACACCAATTGCGTAGGCTTGGGTTTGCATTTTTTAGCATTTGCACACTGTCTTTAATTTTAACTGTATTTTATAAAGGCTGAGCGATAGGAGAACATTCACCTCCTTTTAGAAAAGGGAGAAGATAATCAGTGGCTGAATTTAAGGTAGTTTCTGTAGACAGAGCTAAACTCACATTCTTGATTTCTGCAGACTTCCAAAGACAGGCAGAGGTGAACTGGTCCAGGATGAAGGTTTTGGAAGGGTTAGAGGACTCGTTCTGTGGCAAGTGCTGCATGTGATCTGTGCAGCTACTGCTGGGTTTGCAAGGGAGCTCCGAACGGAATGAAAAAAAAAAGTATTCTTTTTTCAGTGCTCAGAATTTGTGAAGAAGCAGAATATCAGACAGTCTGACAAACTGATTAACTTATGCCCATTTTTAGGGGCACACAACTACCTTGCAACTGGCAATTATGCACTCTGTACCCAAACCTGAGTGTGGGAAACCAGGTGATCGTGACTGATTGATAGTGCACAGAAACCTGACTGACAGCAGACAGGAGCACATAAACCTACTTAACAAGGATGTTTAATGCAAAGTGGATGCGTTTGGTTGCATATAAATACTCTCTCTAGAGTTACACTTTCCTGTCAGATTTTATACCACAAAAATAAAGGGTTCACATGCAGCTACTGGCACATAAGGCTTTCACAGCTGTTCCTGAAGGAAATAATTTCTATCACCAGCTGTACTTCTCCTCCCCAGGGATGTAACCTCTACAGTTCTGTCCCTTCTATTCATTCCTTCTCAACTAAACATTAAAAAAAATAAGGAAATTAATAAACACACACACAAAATTGTGTGAAAGTTGGAAGTAATTGGGAAGCTAAGGCTCTTCACAGCATGGGTATCACACAGGACTTTGCTTGAGCCACAGCTCATAGCTATTGTATGCCACAAGTCCTACAGACCAGTTTTTGTTCTATCTCATGCAGGTTTCTGTTTTCCACTTCCTTCACCCTTCAAAAATGCTTTTTCATCACGTCATGTGAGGTTCATAAAGTCAAGATAATGGACCTCAAATATTTACCAGTATTAAAGATGGGTCTAGGAGAGAATTATGTGAAAAAGGAAAAAGAAAGAGCAAATTTAAGGTGACAGTGTGTGTCTCATGTAGTACACATACTGACTTGGTATATACCTGTGGGCAGAGAAATAAGTGCTGTGTTATTTGCAGATACTTTATGTAATCCTTTGGTGTACATATGTGTTAGTTGTGGTATGTATTTTATAGTCCTGTTTGCTCCTGATGTCTGTTGGCATGCAGAAGACCTCCTTGAAGGAAGGTTGGTTCGGGAGGAAAACTAAACTAAAAACAAGCACAAAAGGATTTTGTAAAGAAGCTTTTATTCCTATGGAAATGCCATATAGAATTCAATAGGAACAAAACCATCAAATTTCTGAAAAAAATTAAACAGAGTAATTTTAAACTTCAATTAAATCCCACTGCATTGAAACCCCATCACATGAAAGTATTCAGATTATAGTTAAAGTTAAGCACATGCTTAAGCAGTGCGTTGAATTGGGGTCTTGATAGGCAATGATATCCTTTCTGCAGTTTTTAAGACATAATAATTAGCCATTTTACTTCATTCATAGTTACACTCCTGTTATAAAAGTTAGTATAAGAGTTAAGCTGAAAAATTCTTGTTTGCTGTTGAACTCTTTAACATTTTTCTATGAGAATAATTTCAAGGCATTTTTTCTCCCTCCATTTGCTATGCTCCACAGCAAATCTTACATTTTAATCTTTGTCCTTTAAGTATATCATTTATCCCCAAACAGTGTCATCTGCACAATGTAGGTATCTTTATACATATATTTTTACAGTGTCACCTCTTTATCTTCCCTCTCCCTTTGCTTGTACTATTTATCAAACTACTTTGTGTTAAACCTGTATAATTTTTTTTCAATAAAAAATTAATGCCTTCTCTTTATACATGAGGAAACTTCTGTGCGCTTAAAAGGCTGATAAGAGGAATTTTCTACAGATGTTTTGTTTTCCTGACTTTCATAAAATGGAACACATCATTATATCCTTGTTATAAAAGCCTACTTGATATGTATGCAATATAAATAATGGTACATTTTATTAGTTTTTAAAATTCTGTAAGTTTTGTGAAATTTCTATGTGAACAACTATATTAGCATTTGAGTCTGTAGCTCAAGATCTACTCAGTTCAGCAGAGGATTTCTAAAGGACAGTGAAATGAATTATTCTTCTGGATACATCAGAGGTTTAATTAGTGGAATACTAATGCTAGCGAAATTATCAGATGTCTGATAATCAGGTTTGAAAAAGAAACAAATAGAGGATTTCTGTCTGTTTTCCCAATAATTATTTGGCCCCCTTGGATTTGAGAAAAGTAATAATTCTGAAGCTATGCCTCTGCAAAACATTCGAATAAACCTTTAATGAACAGTACTACAAATCTTGGTCAAATGCAAAAACTTTCCATTTTTGAGTGGAATTTTGAATTCCAGACCAAAAGTTTCATCCAGTTGTAGTCTGTAAACACTTGTGGATGGGTAAAGAAAATGAAAAACATATTTTAGTTCATGGTCTAAATCCCCAATGTGCCTATCTTTACCTTCCCATTTGTTGTATTCTTCCCAATCTTTGCTGGAGTATTTTTACATTATCATTTGATCATAATTTATAACAGAATATAATATATAGCTGATATAAACAATCAGTAGCCAGCATGATTATCACCATTTTTTACCAACATAGCTATTGTGACCTGCATACTTATGACAGAAATAAAAGTCCCCTCCACCCCTTCTTCTTAGGTGGAAACGGCTTTGCTACTGCACAGAAGGCAAGTATCCAGACTGGATCTGTGACAGAGAGTAGACGAATTTAGTTTAATAGTGCATAATGTTAAGTAGCCATTTAAACTCTTCTTGAATCTATTAATCTGAATTTAACAATGAACAAAATTAGTTGAACCCGTTCAGTCTGCATGCACTTGAGTTTTGCATCAGTTACTGTAAATCTATCAGCAAGAAATTACAATACTGCATTCTTTGCAACGTAGTCAAGCCCTTGTCAAGTGTTAACAATGCAAGAGCAAAGGTATTCAAGTGCTCTGAATGAAGCACCAGGGAACAGTGAAGTTCAGATACACGACCTAGTGCATTGCAATCATCATCAGCTGCAGTTTTGTATTGATCTGTTAAAGCACAAGTCATCTTGGTAGATCACTGTATTGCACAATTTAAGCCACTGTGATACAACGTAAGTAAAGCTGACATTCAGGAGGAATGCTGTTTAGACTTTATCTGTTTTAACTTCTTTGCTTTGACTCACCCACCTTACCTTGCAAAAAATGAGGTCTATACGGAGAAGCCAGTTACAAGAAACAGAATCCATTTCATTTTACTAACAACTTTAGTTACAAGATAAAATTTGTCAAAGGTGGAAGGGAAAAGAAATTAAAAGAAACAGAAAGTATTACAGGTATTTGTTATTTTTAATAGCAAATCATGACATTAACTCAAGTTGCAGATACTCTTTTTTCCTGCTCATAGCTTAAGATGACCTAAATAGTATCCTACAGTTTGGCTATTATTCAGGTAGTTCTTAATTTATTTTTTTTTATATTTTCTTTTTTTGGTGACAGTTTGAGAATCCACACACAAAAAAATCTAGAGATGAATGATCCATATTTTTAGGATTTTTTTCTCATTCATAAAGTTCAGAGAGTATTCTGTGAAATAAACTTGAGAATCATTAAATTTAGAGAAACTTGCCATGATTAGATCTTCAGTTGCTGTACAACAGTTGCAGATGTGTGCCAATTTCTATCAGGTGCAGATCCAACCTCTGACTTTCTTTAGGTTTTATTCACATTATTATCCACAATATTTCTACATTTATGTTTTGAGATTCATGCTTCGCAGATACCTATACTTCAGACTGCTTTCTCTGTCAATCAGCTAGACATGTATGCAACACTCATCACTCCTATTTGAATACTTAGAGCTGTGCTCTCTAGGTGGATGTGGGAATTTCAACAGTCATCATTATAACCTGTGACTGAAGGCTCATCTTTTAGGGGCTCTGCCTACAAATCCAAGTTGCCTAGCAATAAAATATGCAGAGACTTAGTTGCATGCCAAAGGAATTCAGGGAAGCCCAGCAGGAAACCATTAAAGCAATTGAAAAGCTAAGAAAGATCAGCCCTGCCACTGAAATGCAGGTAAGGTGCTCATTTTGGGATGAAAGAAAACACCTCTCTTAGAGTAGGATTTAGAGTAGTGAACCCACACTTGGAGAACAACTTCCAGGCAAGATTAACTACTTTTTGAACGTAAGGGGGAAGAACAGTTTCCAAGGGTCCATATCTTCTGGTTTACCAATAGTCAGAGTTGCTTAGAATTGGGAAGAGAGAATAAATACCCTTCTAGATACTGCCTACCAACCTAACTTCCAGTTAGCTGTGCAGTATTCTGTCACTCATCTTTTAAAGCTATTGCACTTCCTTTAAAATAATGCAGTCTACCATCAGATTTAGGTGCATTTAACATGCAGAGAAGAGGGACATGTAAGTCAACTACTACCACCCAAAATATATATATATGTATATCAAGACATATACATGTGTCTGTCTATCAAGACCAAGGGTCTACCAGGTGACACCAGTGGAGTCTTGCCCATAATTCTGATGCTGAACAAGGTTTTTGTCCCTATTCTCTCTTCATTATAAGTGAGAAAGCCATCAGATAAAATAAAAAATAATCCTGTTTGTCTTCAGCTTTGCCAAAAAAAGAAGTCTTTGCTGACTGCTACTGAGATAACTTAGCTCATCTTTTTCCTTTACAATGCATTTTGTTGCTGTCCTCCTACGGTAAGACAGAGTTGACGTTAAGATAAGCAATTAAAAACCAGCATCAGTCAAAGATGATGACATCAGTAACTCAGTTCTTCCTCTAAGACTAATTTGTAGTTATATTTGTGCAACTTACTGGAATTTTCAGCAGCCAGAGTATGCGTGTATTTGGGGAGGGGGGGCAAGTTTGGGCACATGTACGGTAATATTGCACTGTGCAAAGCTTTGATGTCTCTGAAATCTCCTGCTATTTACACTTATTGTCCCTTAAGAGTCTCAGAATAATGATGCTTTCTTCCAAGGATTCCCTCAGTTGTGTTTTCAGCTCCAGTCAGAGGAAAAGAAATGTACCACGTGACCCACAGGCCTAATTACAGCAAGAACAAGTCAAAATTTGCATATAAAATACTTCTGGAATCTAAAATATTTAAAACAAAACAAAATGTTGAAATACAGGTCTGTTTCTACAATGACTGAATGAAAAAACAACAACCCACAACCAGAACCTGGGGGTTTGTGTGATGAAGAAAGGAAAAAGACTACACTGAAGAAGTTATTCCTCGAGAATTATTGGCTCAGATCTAAAAATTATTATTTCATTATACTGCTTATATTTCCTCCCAAGTTCTCTGAATTTCCTCATTTACATTTTATTTTTCTCCTCCTTACTTTCATACAGAAATTCCCTTCCATGTTGATGTATATTCAATGACTGTGGCCTAAGCTTCATTCTGAAATCCTATGCTTTGGGTTTTTATAGCTGAGCTTCTGTGTTAACTCTTTGGCATGTTTTTATGTCAGTAGCCTTTGATCAGTGTGGGGACCCTTCAGAGTCCAATGGGAATTCAGCCAGTCACGCTCAGGTCTTCTCTCTTTCTCCCTAACCCTGATTTGGGGGCTTTTTTTCTGGTTGGGTTTTTTGTTTTGTTTTTTTTTTTTTTTTTGCTAATATTTTGTTTTAAATGATTTTGAAATAAATCACTGCTGGAATTAGCCTGTCACAAGAAGGTACACAGGAATTAAAGAAATATGCATGGGTTAGAGCATGGCCATGTTTGGCAGATGTAGATGTGTGATAACCCCTCCTACAACCAGATGTGTGCATTCAGATCTGTGGAAATCAAAGAAGAAAATTTGGCACAAACTTCAACGCCCTTGAAGTATACCAGGCATCTGCCAAAACTGTCAGACTAAGCCTGCGGATCTTCAAAAGGCCTGCATTTGGCTCCATGTTCAGAAGTAGTTTATAGAGTGCCCTGCCAGCATAAAGTTGGCACAGATAGTATCTCTACCTTGAAATTAGTTTTAGGTAAAGACAATTTTATTTCAGCTCACAGAAACATAAAAATTGCCATAGCATACAAGAAATAGATAGATCTGGAATGAGCTTTTAACAACGGCTGGCACCAGATGCTTCAGAGAAATAGATGAATAGTACAATTCACCCAAAGGTGAATTTTCTTCCTAAGACCTCATAGGTAGAAACGAGCTTATGCCCTGAGGCATATGAAGTTCTATCTCTTCCAAAATTATCTTTTTTTCAATTGTTGTTATCATGATTAATAATATTTGTTATAGTCCTTTTTTATATTATAATTATAGTTATTTACATACAGTCTTGGAAATGTCCAGTTCTTTTTCCTCGGTTTTTTGTTTCCCCCCCTGAGAGTTTGCTAATGGATGTAATACAGAAATAATGGCTATAATTTGCAGTTAGAGAGTTGCACCCATTTAGTGATATTAAAGCAGTTTTTCCAAAGACTATTAAATTTAGCTTCAAAACATCTATTTTAGGTTGGGTAAATATCAACATTTCATCCATTAAGGAATTAGCACGAAATGGAGACAAGGTCAGGTTTCTCAAAGTGGTATATCTAATATTTGGAGACCCAAAGAGCCCATTTTGCAACTTAGTTTATTTCCCTACCAAAACCCCAGAGTTCTCTGAAATTTTAGTGTACAATGGAGCCTGAGAACCCCTGAAAATCAGGTGTCTATTGCTGATGTCCATTGGTTTTTTCCCCCAGTATCGTAGTTTGTAATGTCTCCTCTCTTTCTGCTGAGTTAGGTGCTGTACAAACACATACAGAAAAGTAGTTCCTGCTCTGAAGAGCTTACACTTTGAACAGGTAAATGTAAAGGACTTCAGACAATACTAAAAGACTGAAGCTGGAACAGAGGGTCCAAGAGCCATATAACTCTGATAACCATTACTGAATCAGTAGGCCAAGAATAGAGTCAAGGTCTCCTAAATTGTTCTCCAGTGATGTAATAGCCGGCCCAAATTTTAAAGTATGGATCTAATCATCCAGTCCAACATTGTTTGAGTAATTTGTATGACATTGTATAAAGTGGTCAGTGTCTGGGCTTCAATAAGATGTATTTTTTTAAAATTCAATACACCTTTATTATAAAAAGCAGTGTATCTCCGCTCAATACAGGTTTGTGTACAGTGTAAGTTTCTAGGAAGCAAGATACAATAACAAAAAAAGGAATTGGGAAAAAAAAACCATAAGCTTAAAAATCAAACAGCAAAACTGACTGCCTCATCACTTTTCTAATCAAATAAGTGTTTTTCTTCCTGTACCCCTGAGCAGAGGAGGGAGGAGAAGGAGAAAACAAAATGAGCAATGTCTACCCAATCCTGCAACTCATGAAGGGGAAGAAAGCATATTGTGTATCCTGTCTCATTTATCACTGTCACCATCAAAAACATTCCTGAAGGAGGACAGGGTCCTCCAAAGATCTCTCCCTCACTTCTCACTGCCTGGTGCGTATCATGCATTGTTTGCTGAGTGATTAGTGAGGCATCCGTGGATGTATTAACGTGGAAGGTTGGATGTGTTTGACAAGAAGTCAATGATTCTTTCTGACATGACTTTAATAGACCCAAAAAGGTGGTCGTGGGATGATACTTTTAATGGGATATAGATATGAATGACCCAAGTTTTATGACAAAGGTCAATGATATTGATGATTAGTGTGCAGAAGATAATTTTGCTGGCCTGGTAGGAGGCAACTTGTATGATTCATGAATGCTTTCCCCACCCACGCCATTATTTAGGGGTAGAAAAAAGCCCACAGGAACCAACAGTTACACAATTTATCTCACAATAGTGCATGTGTTTAGATATACATTGGTGACTGTGGGCAGAAAATGAAGTACCTTTTCTTATCATATGTGTGAATTAGGTCTTTTCTACTAGCATTTCATACCTGAGAAGGAAGATTCCAAAGAGGAAACTCAAAAACCAGCTGCTAAGGCATTGCATATCCTTGCCATCTAACTTCAATCTAGGTCACCGTATCACAAATCAAGGTATATACGATTCATCTAGCATTTAGTAGTGAAGGACAGAATGAACTGAACACGTTATGTATCAAGAGAAGTAGTGAAATGCAATGTGAGAGTCATCAGCTACCATAAGAACATAATCAGCTTTCACTATGGAAACTCAACAGTGATGGCAAACTCTGGGTGCCTTCGGTAAGGATACATATGTGGTCACAGACCAAAAAAAAGGAAAAATTATGATAGTACATGCCACGCATAGTATGACGCTGTCAGAGAAGTGAAAACTGACTTTGTGATCTCAGCTCCAAAAATATGAAAGTTCTGCAGAAGATTTCATCACCGAGGTACAACTTAACAGGTTTATCAATTTGAGGACTGCCTAGAGATTCCTAATCAACAGCTACATCACCCAAAAATGTTAAGCTCTGCTCACACAACTACTCTGTAATTCCCAACAAAAGAACTTTTGAACTTATTAGTGACTAAGCTGTGATGAGCAAAACCCCTTTCGTTATCACACTGGTGGTGACCATACTACATGCTTATCATAATATTGCTTTCACATGGACAGATCTGTAGATCTGTACAGCTAATGCAACGAATATGCTCGGAAGTGGTTAAAAAAAAAAAGAAAGAAAAAATAAAATCACACAGACCTCTTTTAAGTAACAAATGTGTGCATGAGGGGAAAAGAGGAATAAGGAGAGAGACAATGAGGGTATTACCAAATGTATTTGTAAAACCTTTAAGTAGAGCGAATACTCCCAAAGCCTGGAAACAGTTTCTTCTCCTTACATTCTACAAGATCTAATCATATATCTTAATACTAACACATTAGTGTTAATCCTCTCTTCTGATGAGCATCGAATTCAGAACATATTGTATGATCTTTGAAGTCATACTGTGTGTTCCTGGTAGGAAGCACGTTTCTGATAGTCTCTCACAGCAACCAAGAAAATAAATTTATTTGCGGGAACTTGTAACGTTAGTTACAATTGGAGTGCTTTGTTAGCAAGAATTATTGTTGGTTAAATTGTGTATTTTATAAAAAACGTCTACAGTGTGTGCAAAACAGAGGAATTTCCAGATGTACATTTATTAAAAGTCTAATTTGATAAAATATTCAATTCCTGATGGAAACAAGCTTCTTGACTGCCCCTCCTTAGGATGGTGTATATCTAGCATATTACTTGACAGGCTGCTCATTTGAGCCAAGATGGCAGACAGTGAGGGATCTGGAGACCCACCTTTTTCAAATCTCAAGAGGTGCCCTTGTAAAACTGTGGTGGGGCAAATTTGAGGGACTGCAAACAGCTTGGTTTATTCCCCCAGCTTTAGACTTAATGAAATTTAAGGCTATGCCTAAGGTACAAAGAAATCCATTGCCCTTTCTTGCTTCCACTTCACACACCAGTGCACGTATACATACTTAGCCTGACACCATCTTTGAGTCATACTCACTTAATAGACTTAGCACTAGACTATGTAAATTTTATCCAATTCTCTCAGTTGATGTTGGGAAGAAATGGGCGCCCTATGGTCTTCTTATAACACCACTGCAACAGCAAGGGACAACCGGTCACTGCCAGCAGATTTTGCCAAAAATAGAAAAAATTATCAGGCAAAAAAGTTTACCTTCACTCTTACAATTCCTCTGCTCAGGGTGGGGAGAAGGGGGATAGAATTGGGCAATAAATAATCAGTTTCAGAAACAGTGTGCAAAGGTTACCCTAATATTAAATGAAACTTTATTAGAAGGGGGAATATAGAAAGTTAAAATTGGTAAAGCACAGACAGAGAAACCAGAATTATGTCTATAAAGAATACTGTTTCATTAGTCTCCCCTCGAAAGTGTTAGAAAATTATTTACTGCAGCACTAGACTATGAAAAAGATTTTACTTGTTATCATATTATCTGTAATAATAATAAAAAGTCTATTCATCCCCTAAGATTTTTTTCCTAATCTTTCCTTCTTCTACCAAAACATTTTCTTCAGTATGAAACGTGCGTGAAGCAGTGTGCAGGTTGCAACCGTAAACACTCCTGAGACACAATACTACAACACAGCCCATACAGAGCATCTAGAAGTTTGTCAAAATGCCTTGCTCCCTCTTGTCCATGCTTCCTTTTGTAAGTCTAACAGATACTGAACATAACCGTGCTAGCATTCACCTGTCATCAAGGAATACAACATATGCAAATGTAAGCACAAGGCCAGTGGTTCTTTGCCTATCATGAAATTCCCGTGTTGCATGAGCATTTTCTTCTTTCGAAGATTCACATCCATTCAGAGTACCAGACAAGGACTGTGGTTGTAACACACAGATACTTGGGTTTAATCTGCATATTGAGTGTATGAGTTATAGCAGAACCTAAACTGCAGTTAGAAGCTGTGAGTGATGGTAGTACCTAATACAACTCTATGTAAATAGGTCCAAACCTGTAAGCCTATTTCTTGAACTTTGTTTGATATATTGCAGTACAGTTTCTTACAGGCATACTGTCACGGATTTTTTTTTTTTAATTACAGAATACCTTTCATTTAAATGAATAAAATAAATACAAATAAAACAGATGAAATATAAACAGACAAATAAAATGTTGAAGCCACGAATTATGCTGTTGAAATTAGTGTGTAATATATATTCTAATAGCCAAGTATGCTAGATCTGCTATAGCGTACAAAAGGACGTCTTAAGAAAATCACTTTTTTTTTTCAGATAATCAAAGATCTGGTCTGAAAAGGAAAATGGATCTTTCAAGGATGTGTCTTTCCTGCCATTTAACATGCTGCCTCAGTAACAGGACTAAAATCCTTGTCATCTTCTTTAAAGAAAAGAAACATGATCAAACTGATAAAGTGATGTATTTTATGAATAATACATTGCTCAAGGGCTTCAATCTACGTTATATACTACATAACCATAATTTGTAATGTTTACTTAAACACTGGCTCTCAACAAAACACTTAGAATCACTTAGCATCTTGTCCCTGAGCAGTTTGCATTAGAAATCTGGACTGCTTAATTTCATTGTGCTAAAGGCATTAACACAAGAGAAAAAAAAAATAGTCATCTTGAACTGAAAGAGGAGAAAAAAGTCTTTTCAACACAATTTCAAAAGCATATTCTGTCTGAAGTCATCATACCATATAGGATTAAATTCTCTTATGATTGTCCAAAACTAAACAATAATATTGTTACATACATTAGGAAAACTCCAACCTGGGACAGGTCCTTTCACCTTCAGAACCTTGTTTTTTGTCTCCCTGTGATACACTCTGTGAGTTACCATTTAAAATGAATTAAGTGGTACTAAACTTACTTTTAGGCTGTTTCATCAATGCAGTCTAAAGGGATATAAAGTAAGGAGCTTTTCTTTGGCTGGAATCCAGATACTAATGGTGTTAAAATGCCTTCTTACTGCATTTAAGTCAGTAGTTAGGTCAAGTAGACAAACAGATTTCAGAGGATGTTTAAATAAACACTCTATTTAATGTTGCCTTGGAACCTGCATGTTTTAGTTGTCTAGCCTCAAAGTGCCAGCTAGTTAGGAGATATTAAAGCAATGGTGACTATTTAGTTTGGAAAGGAGCAAAAATAACATAGGGGTTATACACAGAGCAATACATTTTATAAAAATATATTAGGTATTCATGCATATTCTTCCACATGCCTCTGAAAATACGAAAAGGGCTTTTTAGAGACAATAGATCAAAAATGATCATAAGAAAAGCTATTTTAAATTAAACTTATTAATGGGCTGGTGGAACTCACTGACACAAACTATCTTTAAGCTAAAAATGTATTAAACATGAGACAAGCTTTTCTAAAGAAATGCAGTTCTCCAAGACACAGTGGAGAAAATAAAAAAAAAAAAAAAAAGAAAAAAGGTATTAGCTCCATTGTTTCAGGATTTAAACTAGTAACTTACACAGTTAGCAAAAACTCTCCTAATGATCAGGATCTTCATAATTTTCCAACTCTCCCTTTTTTAATAGGTTCAGACACCAGTTGGTAGCATCATTCTGTTAGAGATATATTCTAATCAATAGTAATTGAGATGGTTTGGATAGCTGTAGTGATGTGTTCCCATGGAACACGCCTTATTAGAGTTGATCAAACCCCAGAATTTCTGCTCATCATCAATCCTTATGTTTTGACTGCTCTTTTAATCTTGAAATGAAATGAAAGGTCAAAATAACCAAATCCTATGATGAACAAAAAATTTTCACAGTAATTTAGTTTGAAATCACTGAACTGTTTTGTTTTGAAGTAGTGCTAACCTCTCTGTTGAGTGGAATCCCTGCTTCTTGGAAGTTTCCTGCCATTAAAGCTCTGACAAATCGGCCACAGCAACACAGGGCTTCATTGTGTCTTCTGTTGCGGTAAATGAAGTCTACCTTGGAAACACACTCCATTTTTCTTAAGAGAAGGGGGAGGAGGTTACTGTCTATTTATTTATGTATCCATTCATTTAGTGGACCTTGTTTTATCCAATATTTCTAAGAGCTAAAGAAGACCTGTAGAATAATGGGTCTAACATCAAAATGGATGGTGCTGAGTGAGTTCCTACAGGAACACTCTTCCTGTTCACCGCTTACATTTCTTTTACCCCAAACTTACCCCTAACTGTTATTGAAAAATAAACTTGAACTTTTACTGTAGGATAAGTAATGTTGGTTGTGCTATGACTTAAGCTTTTGGGTTGCTTTGCTTAATTTTCTTTAGAGGCTCATTCAAGGAGGGTTCTGCTGAATCCACAAAGTAGAAACGTACTAAGCAAGATATAATCAATGTTCGCCTTAAAAGCAAACATAAGCATACAAAATTAGTGTAAGCACGGATTGCATATAAGCATTTTATAACACTGTGGTGCTGCTATATAAAGTCACTTTAACACAGGAAAAAGCATTTTTTAACAAGGCTAAGCATAAATCTTCAAATAATATGTAATCACCAAGGGGCAAACAGAGGCTTGTGGGATAGCTATACAAGCAGGGTAAAGGAAAACATGTTCAGGTAGTAAAATCCGCAGGTAAGACCAAAGGATGTAGAATGAGGAGGAAAGATGCCTGGTGGAACCAGACCAAGTCTTGTTCCTAAAAGTTAAGGGAATATGTTAGATGCAGATGGGATCCCTCTTTCCCTTTGTGTAGGGAGTGAGGAGAATAAAACAACAACGAGCAAGGAAAGACTGGGAAGAATAAACCACCCACTCCACTTCTGGCTTCCCTTGTCAATGAGCTCTTGAGTCTGATTCCCGCAATCTCTGTGACTGTGACTATCAAGGAGCACAGTACTAATTGTAAGGCATCAGGCATGTATTCCAAGAGCAGTGAATTGTTTGTCTGGGCTCCAATGGCAAATGAAATGACCACTGTCACAGCTGCTTAAAGATTTGAAATATCACTACCCAGAAATAAAATGAATAGCGAAGCAGTAGAATTTAAAAATGCAGTGGAAAGCAATAACATGATAAATATTTTAAGTCTTTTCACCAGTAATACTATGTTACATTTATAAACTCCCTTTAAGTTTTTTTCATGCCATAGTATTTAAAATGTTAAATGTCATTATGCCCAGTTTATTGATAGCTGAGACATGGTGCAATAAAATAACTCATCTAGGGTTTCTACTTGGCCATAGGTTAGTCTTCAAATAAAATATATGGTTTCTAATACACAATCCCCTGTTCTATCATTTGGGCCATAAAATTGGAGATACTACAGTGGTCATTATTGTGACCTATGATCCCTTACTGTGTTATTAGTCATTTAAAAATAGTCTTGTGATAAGAACAGTGTAGGAAGAGAAGAGCCATTGACCCAGAAGGTAATAAGCTACTCTCAGCAAAGACTACCTTTTGTCTGGATATTTATATGCTAGTTATCTGTACAACTTTCTGGAAACTATCACATTCTGTCACACTTGCAAGATATTACAGGGTTGGGAATCATCAACTGACAATCCCAGCTAGTGATATGAACTTGAACAATTTATTCTAAGTTTGTTCAGAAACTTACACATCTGTATGGAACCTGACTCTCACGAGCAAGTGACAAGTGAGAGTTTTAAATGTGCCCAGAATGAATTTCTATTTCATTACTGAAATATTCTACTGGTCTAAATTATTCTGTAACTGCATTTGATCATGCAGCTCCCAGACCAAGGTTCATTTATACTAAGGTTAGTACAGCTACAACTTAAATTGCTTAACAGTTGGTAGCATCAAAATTCATTCTCTTTCCTTTATTAAACATTTTTATTTTAAGTGGTTGAAACTTGGTGGGGAGAAAAGAAAAATCAGAAGTCCAGCCTGGATGGAATAGCCTTAATTATCCCCTGGAATTACAGCACAAGACCCTGAATGGGAACAAGAGCAAAAACCAGACCTCTTGATGGTGTGGGGTAAAGTGAACTTTACCTCTCCAGTCCATAAGTAGTGTTGGGATGTTTCTGTTACAGGAAGGGGAGGTAAAAAAAGAAAGGAAACAGTAGAAAGGTGTGAAAGAAAAAAAGCAATTAGCCCCGGAGAGGTATGATTGCTGCTTCTGCTGCCATTGGAAAGACAGAAAGTCATCCCTGATCAGGGATGATTGCCTGATGAAAAGCAGACAATTGCTGTTGTTGACCGAAATTACCTTCTCCTCTGAAGCAGCAGTACCTCTCCCACAGCTCCTCCCTCAGGGACAATAACAGCAGACCTGCCTTTTCATTATGCCAACGAAAGAGACCAGTACCATAACTACATTATTCCCATCAGCAGTCTGCTGCCTTAGGAAATTACCAACTTTTTGCTTGTGGCTAAAGCCAGCAGTGCTGCCCAGGAACTGCTCAGCTCCTTCAGCTCCTGTGGAAGAGTCACTTAAGGAAATGGCTTAAAACTCTCTGCAGAAATCCTAGCTGAGGTGCATGCCCCACACTGGAGTAGCCCCATGGCTACTGAAGTAACTTCTACAATTTCCTGTGTAAGCTTTGTTACATTAATCTTTTCAATCCCATACCGGTGTAAAAAAAAAAAAAGAAAAAAACATACTTCTCTCCACTCAATATTAAAAGTATAAATGGAAAACAACTTTATGACACTTCTCCTCATAATCAGGTGTGACATAAGGGCTGAGAACTGGACATACTAGGGACAAATTAAGGTTCAGAAGAGTCTTTTGAACATAACAAAAAGACATATGGGGCAAAAGGATTAATATCAAAAAATGAAGAGGAATCATCAATACTGTTTGACTGCAATCCAGTGGGACAGTCAGCTCTGCAGTAATGTTTCAGAAGACCTAGAAAGGTGTTTAACCTATCACCTGAAGAAGTAGTATTGGATGTGAGAAACGTGTCAGGATCTGACTTGCAGTTAGCTGAAGACCATTACAAAGATCACTGTGAAGACACAGACTTAAGCCATAGTCTTCTCTACAGGAATAGATTCCACTGAACACTTCAACCCATTCACATTTCTGCTTGCTCAACAATATCAAACATCATTGTCTGATACAGAACACAGTACAAAACAAACCTCACCTTTAACCGAGGCTACAAAGTGTTAAAAGTGGTACTTAGCTCACCTAACTTTAGACATCAAATATGTAGACTTAATTGTCAGCCAGCTACTGAGTTTCCTTTGTAAGTCAATGCAACTTGTATAAAAATCATATATATATATATGTGAATAAACATGTCTAATAATATAAAATATATTGTCCACAGGTAAAATAAGCATCTTCCGAAGGATACATCCACCTTATTTTAGAGTTTATCATGGTATGAGATGAATCATTCTCTTAAACTGGCTATTTCTTGCTGCTGACTGTAAAGCCAAACCAGGGTGGCCAGCTTTGGTTTAACTGCCAAATTTTTAAGTCTATAAATAGCAACAATGAGTCTCACAGATAGTTTCTTGCTTGCTCTCCTTGATCTCCCTGAAAGTTTCTTGACTTTCTAAACATTGAGGGGAAAGGGAAAGGTAACATGTGCCTTCATGTGTTTATGGAGAACATCAGACATTCAAAGTTACAATTACAGCTAAGGATGTGTTTCTATATATTACTGTAAGTGTCTAAACAGTCAAAATGTGATTTTAAATTTGAGTAGCCAACATCAAATACATTTGAAGAAAGATGGTTATGCTGCTGACTACCCAAGTTATAACTATCGTTCACCCCCTTTTATGGCAAATTAGCAAAATAACTCTTTTGTGCATCTCTTAAAAGTTTAAATTGCAGTGTTAGTGAAGATAAGTTTCCCCCTTATTCTTAGGAAGGCCAAGTTTGTGCCCATGAAGTGTAAGAGAAATTGTTTTGCCCAACAGATCTTGAAAAGCTGGGTTCCTTATCACTGTAAAGCTTTGAGTAGTTAAGGTAATTTAAATCTAAAGGGACTTGATGCACACCCAGCACTCTAAACGGTGTTAGCCTGAGGGCATCATGAAAAACAGAATGAAAAATGGTCTGTATGCATTTGTAAATATGCCAGATTTAAATATTCATAACTTTAAATCTTGTTTCTTTTGAGGCTTTGCTGTCTGTCCTTTCCTGATGAGTGTTATAGGCTTGCTAAGTTTGATGTTTCCAGTTTCAGCCATTTGGAGTTAGTCAAGCGCAATAATCCCAAATGGAACATACGGAAACATCATTGTATTTTTTCTTACACACATAACTCGGAACTGGCTGAACTGATTCAACTCAGACTTTTCAGACAAAGAAACACCATTGGCCTGAGACCAAGCCTAGGAGATGCAAGGCTATAGAGCACGTTGGAAAAGCTGTGCACATATTACATGACAAAATAAATAGGTGAGACTTAACTACTTTGATTGTGTCAATGAATCAGAAATTCATGTATGCTACACTGTTTTCATGCAGCTGTACCTAGGATTAGTCATTATCAAATTAATTCAAGTTATTGGGATATTTGAAGGAATAGAGGCCCAGCCATGACTAACACCACACTGAAGAAGAAAGGAATTTGCTTAAGAACAAAAGTTGGACATTTGAATATAATTTCACCAAGAGCTGGAATTCAGAGAAGAAACAGATTCAGACATCAAAAGCATTCAAAATATATTTTGTGAAAAAAAAAAAGGCGATTCCAACAACATACTGATTGTATTTAGCTGTTTGATTCTAAAGTAGAGTGTTAAAAGTAAACTTACTCACAACACTAAGAGAAGATATTAAAATGTGGACATTTAATTAGGAAAGAAGAAGAGTGCCTACTGAACATAAAAATTTGAGGATTTTAGAAAAACAGGAAAGAAAAAAGAAGAAAAGATGACATTCAAGAAAACAGAAGAAAGCATACCAAAAAAACACTCAGGCTTCAGTAGACAGCAGCAAAGAAATCTGTTTTTTAAATGGCATCAGTTCTTGAAATGAGGACAACTGCTTCTGCTGGAGTGGTATAAACATACCTCCAGACTTCAGGAGCTCATAAAGTCCCAAGTATTAATACAGCAAATTACAAACAGGGAGATTGATTTTTTTTCAGGTGGAAAAGTTCAATAATATTTTGATGGATTCACTAATAAGGGAAAAACACTTCTAACACTGAACAGAGCTGTGATTCAGCATGGAAATCCTTGGGACTATTCAGTCCAGTCATCTGCAGGTACTATTGTTATGGGGGAGACCAGAAGCAGCAATATCTTCTGTCTAATTTACTAACCTCAGTGCAGCAGATTATCTCCTTTAGTATTACATTATGAATAGGGGAAGTAGATTTCTACTTGATTCCTAAATTTGTTTGTGAGTATGTTTTGGTGAAATTGTCAATAGGGTTAATTTCTGATACAATTGCTAAATCTCCTATAATGTTACTTGTGTCATACTTGAACTCTACGTGTATGTGAATATGAATCAAGAGGTTATTTCATCATGTGTCTAACTTTTGGTTTTTACATAAGAGAACTAGTAAGATATAATCACTAAGGAGCTTAATGAGGGAACCAGCTGTGAGAGATCATTACTGTAGTGACCTGCAGCATGAGGTTAGAGAGAGAAAGCAAGACAAAGAACTTTCATCCTATTTAACTGCAGTTATAGAAGAAAGAAACAGTTTATATATTTGCTGCCTTTTTACAGCATCTGTCTGGTCTTAAAAAATAATGAGGTTTGCAAAAGATACCAAGGGGGTTTTAGGGTTGTTTTTTGGTTATGGTTTTTTTTTTTTTAAAGGGTAGAAAACTGAAGACTGGCTCAGTCCTTGGTCAATCATAATGCACAAATAAGAGCATCTAACAGGAGTTCCATGTTTGTTTTTTGGTGAAAGCATCACTGAAATTATGCTGGGCTCTCTTGGACTGGGATTATAAATGCTAATTAAATGGTAATATTGTTAACAGTTATCACACAACATTATCCTAAAAGGGGAAGGGGAGTGTGTTACGATCTTCAGAGGGTCTGCAAAATCTGGGAGTTAAGAGGGTCGAAGCCTATGTATGACCCAATCATATTTCACTTTTCTTCCACTTCTTAATTTTGCTAGATGTTTGCTAGCTTGTTGTTACCTACTAGTTCTATAGAATAACTCATTGTTAGTCATCTTACAACTTTTTATAATTTGTAGCCAATCTCACATAAGATACTCTGTTTTCTGTGAGGCTAGCAGCTGAGTTTTCATTTCTCAGGTATTTCCACTTGGAAAACACAGAAACATTTTCTAAACATGACAGGTTTAAATCCATTCAGTTTTTCTACATAGTTCCTCAAAATTCCACATACTGCCAAGATCAGGGAGATAACACAGGTGAAATTTTCAAAAGCAAACCTTACATTAGCTGCTATTGTCTCAGTTAAAACAAAAAGTAGTTATTATCTAGACAGGGGAAGAAACTACCCAATATTGTTGATTATCTGTTTATTACTTATTATTTTCCTACAGAGGTAGTTCATGTGAGAGCATTGTTCAGTCAGGGTTCAAACCATACTGTTAATGCGTTCAGGACACTTAGAGATGCAAATACTTGTGTTTGTTTAATAAAGGCTCCATGGAAAATGTATAGAAGTGTACAAATACACTGGTGTGCAGGTTTTCCAAATTTCTAACCTCAACTTCTCTGTTTGCGGAAAAGAAAACTAGGTATAGGGTTCAGCTTGCTATCTGAGATTAAAACCTTAGGTGTTGAGCGGTGTGACCTCCTGAAGTAACTGTATCTCCTACCAAGACAATTTAAAGGCAGCTTCTGTCCACCATACTCAGTTTCCTGAAGTTATGCAGGCAGTAACTACTTCTGGAAGCATTCAGAGGCACTAACCATCCTCCACTACTCAAAGGGGGAGTTTGTGCTAAAATATAAAACTAATTACAGGAAATTATTCTGTTTGTTCTATACAGGACATCAGTTTAAACTTTCACATACAAAGAATTGTGAAAACATCAGAAAAAAAGACCTTTCTCTAAGTAAAATATGCATTTGATTAGACCTGTAAAGGAAACACACTTCCCATCTTTTGAAGATTTTCAAGAGAGAAAAGAACACAAAAATATACAGATAATCCGATATTCATCTCTTTATGCCTAAAATCTTTTCAGTTTTTCATAAAGTAGGTGAGCAAATAAACCCATTGAAAATAAAGCAATGCCAAAATAATTTAATTCAGAAATTAATGACCTAAGTTCAGTATCTTTGACTAATTAATGTATACATTGTGTAGCAGGTCAGAAAGGGGAATTAAGCTACTGTCAAGTGGAGTTTCTTCAGTCAGCTGAGGAACAGAGCTCATTTTAGATGCAGAAGAAACAACTTCCAACCAGTGATCATGATAAGGCATAGACATTTTTGACACATGAGGTTAGTGTCACAATCATTTACATATTGGATACTGTTGATTATTTTCAAGTATACATTGAATATCCAAACGCTGTTCTTGCTAATGACCATGGAGATACATGACTAGAAATCAACTCAGGCTTCAAGAATGCCAGATAAATTTTTTGTTAGTTACTGCTGCAGACATAAAAATAGTTTGGACTTTGGACTTTGGATGTGAGAGTGAATTAAATATATTATGATTTATATTCATGTACGAAAGGGCATCTTTTTCCTTTTAATGGAATTAGAAGAGCAATTGACCTGCAATGCATTAATGTGTCAGGTGTGAAATGTTTGTGTCCTGGTTTCAGCTGGAATAAAGTTAATTTTCTTCTTAGTAGCTGATACAGTGCTGTGTTTTGGATTTAGAATGAGAATAAAGTTGATAAAACACTGACGTTTTAGTTGTTGCTAAACAGTGTTTATACTAAGGCAAGGACTTTTCAGCTTCTCATACTGCCCTGCTAGTGGAGGCTTGGGAAAGCACAAGAAGCTGAGAAGGGACACAGCCAGGGCAGCTGACCCCAGCTGCCCAAAGGGGTATTCCGTACCATGGGACATCATGCCCAGTATATAAACTAGGGGGAGTTGACTGGCGGGGACCGCAGCTTGGGGACTAGCTGGGCATCAGTCAGTGGGTGGTGAGCAACAGTATTATGCATCACTTGTTTTGTATATCTTCTTCTTCTTCTTCTTCTTCTTCATTATTTTTATTATTATTATCATTATTATCATCATTATCATCATTATTATTATTATTTTCCCTTCCTTTTCTGTCCTATTAAACTGTCTTTATCTTAGCCCAAGAGTTCTACTTTTTTTTCTGATTCTCTCCCCCATCCCACTGTGGGGGAGGAGTGAGTGAGCGGCTGCGAGGTGCTTAATTGCCAGCTGGGGTTAAATCATGACGGTTTGCAAGCTAGGAGTTTGACATCAGGTACCTTAAAACATTAGCAAAAATCAGGCTTCTTTCCCAGACAGCTGAAAAATCAAACAAGGCTGATTCTGGTGGTATTATAGAAGGGATGCTCATATATTTTAACATAATGCATAGAAAGTGTGTAAATGATGGACAGAGTTTGTAGATGCCTATGTAAATAGTGAAATTGTAGAAAATATCAAGTTTAAGGATCTTAGAAGATCTCCTTTAGGGAAAGGAGGAACTACTTCCCTGTGAAACTATCTGATTTTATTTTTCCTTCTTTCTCCTAAGCCACAAGGAAAACAAACAAAATGAAAATTTAGGCTGTGCTTGTTAGAAATACAAATGAAATAATACCAATGGAAAATTACAGACTTACAGTTTGTGGGTTTTACTGTGCAACTGTAGTTTCCTACAACCCTTAAATAATCATTTAAAAGTGCACTTTCAATGAAAGAACAGATATTTAACTGGCCTGTCCTCATCTGCCTGTCCACAGTTTGCTAGATATAGACTGTTAATATCACATTAACCTGAATTATCCACAGGTAGAGGATTCTGGCTGATACGCTAGGAAAAGAGAATTTAATTCCCACAATCCATGACCATACTTCTTGTTTTGTTTTTCTTTATATATATATTTTTTTCTTTCTTTACTATTCGATGACATAAGATATAAACTAAATTGAAGCGCTTTAATATGTGGACCCACCAAATAGCTTTGAAAACCTGCATCTAAGAAATAGCTCCCCATGACATTAAGAAATAATTTTCCAGACTCTTCATATATTCCCAAGAAATTTGTTTCTTTTTTACTAACTTTACTTTTTTATTTTCTAGAAGTAATAATGCTTTGTACAGCTACTCTTGACCCATTCTGTAGCCTGCTTTGTAGGTATATAATAAACCTTTTCTCTCTTTTAATGCCATTTTCTCTAAGCTAACTGAAGGAAAACCAGACTACATGGCAATGGCTCACTTTTCCTATGCCTAGTGTCTTAGGAAAGGCTGTTCTTATTCATACGTTTTCTTAGCCTTATTTATTAATTTATTTATTTAAGCACATATACAAAATTGACTTTATACTACATTATCCATCCTGGCTTCTCTTAAACAAACAGAACAATGCCGGTGTTCACAGAGGGAGGAAGAGGGGGGAGGAGAGGGGAATGCTGAAGGAACAGGGGGCTGGAAGGAAGAAAAGGGTCCTGCTGCTTGGTAGGCAGCCCTGCTGGGAAATCTCAAATCAAATTCTTTTGAAAGGAAGTGTTATTAAAAGTAACTTTAATCCTTCCAGCCAGACGGCTCATAAAAGCATACAATTAAGTCAAACAAATGACAAGAGCACTCTCTCTCCTACCTGTTTCCCCCTTCAGAGAGTAATTACTGCAGGGTAGTCTTGTCTCCTTTTGTGCAAATAGCAGTGGAGTGCTTGAACGAGGTGCCAATTTCCCCCTCCCCAGCCCAGCTCCTCTTGTTCACTCCTACCAACACTAGCCTGGCTAACATACGCAGCCAAGAACAAAGGGGTGAATCTCAGTATTTCCTCTTTGTGCAAGGTTAATTGAAAATCAAAAAGTCACTTTTCGAATGTCATATTAGAATTGTTAGTGCATCAATTTTCTTCAGTCTCCTGTCATTGCAGGAGAGCAGAAGAGGCAGAGGTATATGCGTTTGGATGGGAGGTAACGAGGAAAGAAAGACAGGAAGGGATGAAGCGAGGGAGGAAGGAAGGAAGGAAGGAAGGAAGGAAGGAAGGAAGGAAGGAAGGAAGGAAGGAAGGAAGGAAGGAAGGAAGGAAAACATTTTTTTTATTTCAGGTAAAGTTGACTTCAAGTGAAGGTTGTTTTCTGGTGTTTCCTTTTTTCCTGCCATTTTCTTACTTAGGACCAGATTTAAAGGCATGTAAGGTAAGTAAAAATCTGTCATGGTGAACCTTTTAGGTGGCAAAGGAAGAAAATGTCAATATTTAGCATTCATCACTTACTGTCCATAATTTTTTCTTGCTAAAATTAGCAAGCAGATGAGAATGATGAATCTATGTCTCCACACGTTTTAGTAAAGACTTAAGAAATTATGGGGAAGGATGATTTTATTTTCCTGCTCTAGAAAATAGCTAAAGCCTTGGTGTTGTTTTCTATTTTGATGATAAACTGTTCAGGTCTGAGATAGTCACTCATTAGACATTTGCAAGGTGCCTTGTTCACCTTAGGCCTCCATCTCTGTTAGAGGTTATATGTGCTGCTGACACAGAAACAATTTATTATAAGGCAATGGAGAAACATGCATTGGTGAAATTCATCTTTGTGAAGAGTGTGCACACCAACTTGCATATTCAGTATAGAGGTTTCAAAACAATTCTGCGCCATCTTGAAAGCTGTTGGTTTGGGTTTGAGTGGCAGGGTTTTGGTAGCGGGGGAGGGGCTGCAGGGGCAGCTCCTGTGAGAAGCTGCCAGAAGCTTCCCCGGCTCCAAGCCGGACCCACCTCTGGCCAAGGCCGAGCCCATCAGCGATGGCGGCAGCGCCTCTGGGAGAACAGATTTAAGAAGGGGA
>JAVKLA010000074.1:76137500-76160593 GCA_034782735.1 Sagittarius serpentarius
ACAGAGACCATCTTCTCCACCAAAGTTCTTTAATGAATGTTTGAGACATTGGCTATAATTTGTCAGACCGTCACACTGACCTATATGGAGTAAAGCCATTTTTTAAGAAAAATGATGTTTTCTTTCATCATTTAGACACTCCTTGGATCTAATCAGAGAATTCTATCATAGAAATATTATGATGATTCAAAATAGTTGAGTATTTCTGAACATTTGCAGAGATGACTTTACCTTGTGAGGGTTGAAAAAGTACCACATATCAGCTGACTATGTGGCAGATTTCTTAGTCTCTTGAATGACTGTTGGGTTCAGACCTAATCTTACATGGAGACCCAGATACAATAGAAACAGAGGGCGTATCAACACACAGGTTTAAATAAGCAAACAAACAACAAACTTTCTGAGGAGTTAGCCTCGGCGGAAGAATACAAATCAAAGTTTTCTGGTCAGATTTTCATTCCAAATTAATGGTGAAATCTTGATTTCTTTTTGGTATCTGAGTTTGGGAATATTTTGTGTATTGCAGTTAGCTTTTCTCATTGCTATACAAATTAGTAATTTACAGTTGCATAGAAGCCTGATACACTGGGGCACACTGTGGAAAACCAGGTAGCTGAAGTGAAATCTTGAAAATGATCAGAGTTCCTTGCATATGTATATCATCTTTCATATCCCTGGAAGTCTGTGAGATGAAAACTTGCTAACAGGTCTCATAGCATGAATTGGCTTATGACTTCTTCAACTCAAGCGTCACTTTTCCTCATCCTTAAATTGAGTTGGTGAACTCCTCAGTGTTCAACAGTGTGGCTGCAGTTCAGATGAAAAATCTGAATTTTCTGAGGTTCACACTATAACTCCTCGTTTTGCACTGTAGTTTTGAAAGAGGCGGGATAGGTAATCAATGTTGTGTTTCTGTCTACATGGTTATAAAACCAAGATGGAATGGCTTTTTTAGGAAAGCATGGCTTAGAAAAACAAGGCAATAAACTCCAAATGTGTCCAAATCTGACTGTCTATGCCTATTTCTTCATCAACAGATACCAAAACTTAATGCTTAACTAAAAGCCAGACTTCTAAATCAAGGGATAACAGAGCAAACCAGCACAAAATCTTTACTTTTCTAGTCCCAGAGTTAATTTGATGCAGGATATTGGTTCAATCCATGGTAAAGAGGGAACAGGTGCAAAGTGCATTTCAAAAAGAGAAATAAGTTCTTGAAAGCCTCATAGTATTGAGGACAAGAATGTGACTTGTCTGTACTAGAAAAGCATCCCTGCTAAGAATGTGTTTCATTTAAAATTTAGCTACAGAAATGTCAGTAAAGATCTAACAGTTCCAGAGCTGCGAATAGGTGAAATGGAGGGGACATGAATTGAAAAGGGACACTTTTAGGCAGTGCACATAATTCCCATCATTTTCTTTGTACTCCCACTTGTAAAGACCTAAGTAAACCTTCTGCTCGGGTCCCCTTCCCAAGGCAGGTATACGAGCTGGGAACTAGGTTATGACAATCTCATGTCGGAAGATGCTTTAAGCACAAGTTCACTGTATAATCAAAGGAAAGTGGCTTACTTGATGGAAGGTAGCTTGTATCTCCAAATCCTTGCTCAGGAGTTTGAGTCATGTTTTTTGCTGAATATAATTCCAATGGGGGAAGGATAAAGCCCTGATTTCCTTTGCTGGGATACAGCTATGTTGCTGATCCATGACTGTATTGCTAAGTGAAATATTGATTTGTGAAATCTGGACTGACCTCTGCTTCTCCTTAAGCTACTCTTCAGTGCAGGATAAAAAGGTGGAAACCAGAGAGAGGTTACAAAGGAATTGGCAAGGCTTGGCTATATACATGTACTATCCCCTTGATAAAACAGATCCGTTAAAAAATCTTGAACAAAACCACTGACTTTACCATTACATTGAAAAAGCTGCATGGGCAGAAGTAAGTGCTTTGTGAAAGGCACTATATTCACAGCTGAAAAGAATGATGTGTTCTTTATATTCATCAAACAATTGGCATAGAGAAAAGACAGCAAACTTCCTTGAGAAACGTCTGCTGCTCAGACCTTTTCAGAATTACCTTTGCTTTCCAAATGTATGGCAGATATAGTAAGTCTGTGCTGTTTTTCATACCACTTCTCAGGTTTAGTTATTGTATCCATCCAATGCCACTTCATGCAAACCAGAAGGATTGCACAAATCCCAAGAGTCAGTCCTAACTCTCTTTCCTGAGCCTGCTAGCAAGGGTTATAACGAGCACTGAAGAACCTGGATAAGGGATATAACCAAGAATTAGATCAAGGATTAGTCTCAAAGGTTAGTCTCAAGGTGACTTAGGCTCCTGAACTGACACCAAGATAGGATTTCATCATAGAATCATAGAATGGCTTGAGTTGGAAAGGACCATCAAAGGTCGTCTTGTCCAACCCCCCTGCAGTGAGCAGGGACACCTTCAACTAGATCAGGTTGCTCACAGCCCCGTCCAGCCTGGCCTGGAATGTTCCCAGGGATGGGGCTTCTACCACCGCTCTGGGCAGCCTGGGCCAGTGTTTAACCACCCTCAATGTAAAAAATTTCTTCCTTATATCCAATCTGAATCTGCCCCCTTTTAGATACCAGAAGTCCAAAACAGAGGACTGGAAAACCTCTGGCCTATGTCCATTCAGCATTTAGTTTCTCATTTTATATCAAAGTCCTCCTGATTACACCTGGGAAGCTTTTGAGACTATTGTCTTGATACAGACATTTTAGCACTCAGCTCATGAACAGTTGCTTTGCCCAAATTGCTATCGGATCAGATAGCACACTGGAAATCTGATAAAACCATGATCATTTTTCTCCCAAAATGCAAATTTGGCTACTTTATTTAAAGTGCAAACATCTGAAACTGTGTGGGTTCAGATTCATTTTCAAGCCTACAGCTGGAGGCTGCCTCAAAATGGGGATGAAAGGAACAGGAAAGGGGAGTGATGAGGAGCTGGGTATTTCCTGCCTTCCTCTTGAAGCTGTATTTTGCAGTAAATTTCTGCTTCTTAGGCTACAGAGAGAGAAGAAAGGTGATTATTATTATTTTCTGTATTTCTAGGAGTCTTTCTGCTACTGCCAATTAACTTCGAGGGGAGTGGGAAGCTGTGATTTATAAAACACGTAAGAAGATATACAGAGTAATATAGAAATAGATGATTAAAAATGAAGCATCTGAAAAATTAACATTGCAATGGTTAGCCTTCCAGTTTTTGGCCTCTGAAATGTAATGAAGTTTCAGGGAAGCGGTTGTATTGCCTCCACTCTTAAGGACGTGAGAAAGCCGATGCATCAAGCAGAGTCCAGAAGCCCGGGATCCCTCCTTCCTAGCTGTTGCATCCCCACCCGCTGCGTGTTCAGAACCTGGCAGTCTCTCCCTCCCCATCCAATAGATGCAGCTACTGCTGTTTCCCTTTGCGGGTCTGACCAGCAGCAAGGCTGAGGGTGTATCCCACAGACATACACACACTCACAGAGGACGCAGACGGGGGGACCGGCCTCACAGACTGCCACAGGCACACCACAACCTATAGTAGCACTCACATGCGCACCAACGACTTTCATGTAAAACACAAATACAGAAAGCCCAGTCCTGTTCTGCCTCTCCAGCTGATCAGGATCGAAGTTCACACACACCCTCACTCTCTAGTTTTACAAATGCTCATATTCACAGTCCTTCAAATACCAGTGTGGCCTCTAGGTCTGTCTAATATATAGGTCCATTCAGTATGCAGGTTTCCTCTTACTCATTGGCTAGTCCAGGTTGAAGTCAGGTAACAAACAGATGCATGCAATCACCCAATCGTCTCGCAAGCATCCCCACATTCAGGGATGCCTTGAGCATTAGCACAAGTTCTCAGTTCACCCAATATCCATGACCTTACCCCGCACTCCCTACGCACCACTGGCTCAAACTGTGAGTCTTTGCAGATGCAGGTATCCTCTTACCAGCTAGTTCAGCTTGAAGTTAGCTAGAGTTATACATACACGCATATGCAGACATGATTAACTGGGGAAAAGTAAACAAACCGATGTCTTCCTAGTTGCTGGCTTTAGACCTCTCATATGTAGACATACACTGACATACACATGCATATACACCTACACGTACACAGCTACTGATCTATAGACCTATCAGCCCTGTGACCAGTGAGCCCTTTCCCAGTTTCTGGTAGCCAAACCTCTCTTGCACACCTGTTTCTCTGGATGCTGATACCTAGATCTACGGGCCCTGTGACCCTCAGCCCCTTTGCCAGTCTCTGGCACTTAGATCTTGCAGCACTTGCATGTAGGACAGAGAATAAAATTGCACAAGAGAAAGTAGTCAAGAAAAGTATTTAATAAGAAGGTAGGGCAGACTGCTGTGATCAGGCACAGGGCTCCATCAGACAAGCACACAGCCTGGCAGCTTGCTGGCATGTGGCTGCCGCTTTTATCTGCCTTCCTTTCTATTTTCCCTCATTTGTTCTTCCCCCATCCATCCTCAGCTCCCCCCTTCCCCCACCTTTGACACTTCCCCTAATCATCCTGTGACAAGTTTTGCACAGTTCCACAAGCCCCTTCTGATATATCATAATAGTCATGTCACTCCTGAGTCCCTCTTTTCAGGTTGACCTTCTCCAAGGCTATGTCTGAGTAGTTTCATTAGTGGCCCACCAGCCAGTGGCTGAAGAGCTCAGGTCTTCATTATTGTCTCTATTATCAACTGTTTGTTAGCTCTGTGTGTCTGTGTGTTTAATTTATCACTTTCCTTGTTAGTTGTTATTACTTTTATACGGAGTAGTCCTGAACAAAGTAACTTAACGAACCAGGTGCTCTCACATGCTGCTTACCCTCACGTATACAGCAAATGGAAAGAATGAAACTTCACAGAAAGGGACTAACAGTAGCTATCCACTGAACAGATGATAACCGTGGTTAGCAAAGTTAGAACAAAGGGAGAACATCATTAAGAAATGCTGACAAGATTGTAGGCTTGACCCTTCTCTTCCCCCATTCTGGACGGCAAGGCACCAACATCCATCCTGTTAGGGGTCTAAAGTCTAGATTCATTCTTTCCTAACACCAAGAGACTCGTGCCCTCAGACAGAGGCTACTGAAGGCCAGGTGAAGTAGTAGGGTGCCCTGAGTGGCTATAAATTGTACGCCACTTTTCAACAGTGGAGACATCTAGGTTCTCTTTTCATTTAGTACAAAAGAGTAAGCACTTCTAGAGTCTGCTTCATCTCCTTCTATACTAGATCTTTAAAATACCCCATAGAGCTCTCCCTTTAGTCAACAGTATGATATTGGATCACCAGAGGATGCTTCATTTAATGTATTTGTGCATCTGTGTCCTGGGTTTGGCTGGGATAGAGTTAATTTTCACAGGAAGCTGGGAGGGGGCACAGCCAGGACAGCTGACCCGAACTAGCCAACGGGATATTCCATACCATGTGACATCATGCCCAGTATATAACTGGGGAGCAGGCTGGGGGCTCAGGGTTGTATCACAGCACGGGAAGTGGTAGAGCATCAGGTTCCAGGTGGTGAGCAATTGCACGGTGCATCACTTATTTTTGTATATGCTTTTATTAGTACTATTGTTACTATTGTAACATCTCTTCTTGTGTTGTCCCAGTAAACTGTCCTTATCTCAGTCCACGAGGTTTTACCTTCTTTGGTTTTTCTCCTTTCTGATTCTCCTCCCCATCCCACCGGAGCGGGGGAGAAGTGAGCGAGTGGCCCTGTGCTGCTTTGGTGCTGGCTGGGCTTAAACCACGACAATCTGGCAAAGCACGACACTCAGGAAATCATTCTCTAAGGGTAGTAGTTCTCTCATGCTGTAAAGGAGACAAGAAAACTAGCTCAGATACATAAAAATTAATGATACCATTATTGACAAGCAGGTAGTAAGGTTCTCATGCTGGATACCCATAACATTTCTTTCCAACAATTGATTAGGTTTAACTTTTAAAGGCTGAACTTACATTGTAAGTTTATATTATTTCCAGTCAGTGGGAGATAATTAATCTACCCACAGAGACATTGTAGCTGGCAGTTTAGCTGTCTCAAGGAAGCATGTTTCCTATTCAGATGTCTGTGTATCCACTGTCCTGAAGGAGTATTTCCTTTATATGTACATATTTTGTTTTTGCTGGCAGTGTGTGTACAGGTTGCAGTACGGATCTCCTGTCCAGGTGAGAAGCAAGGATAGGAAAGACAAAACAATGAAGTATTAACAGTGGTTTCTTGTAGACTAGGAACTAGGGCACTGAAAGATTCAGTAACTTGCTTACAGTCATACACATCCTATTTAGTACAATTCAGATTGAATTTACCTCTTCATCAATTTAATTTTAATCTCCAGACTGTATTTCCTCCACTGACATTTTTAATAGAGATTTTATTTTATAATATTATAAAGTCTCATAACTTTGTTTCAGTACCCATTACCCAATACATTATGTAAAACACAGCACTTTGCATAAATGGGCCATCACTATTAGACTACATATTTAGAAAAGGTATTTAAATCACCACATTTTTTAAAATACTTTTTAAAAGTAGGGTAAACAACAGTAAACAAGAAATTGAAATATTAAAAAAAAATTGTTCAACAAATAACCCCATCTCCACAGCCATTCTTTTTCCAGTTCTTCCTTATAGGCATGAGTAAGAAAACAAAATGTCTTAAATTCATTAATTTGTCAGTCTTAAAGGCAGAAAAAATCATCTTTTGTAACACAGACCAAAGAATTCACCCATCAGTATACTGCAAGGCTCATAATTTTTCAGCAGCCTTAGATGAAGCATATTCTCATGGAACTATATCACCAAGCAGAGATATTATAGATAACTTCTAATGTTTTCTTTAACTTTTGCATTCCGTTGTCAAGAAATCTCCCAGCTTTGTAGAAGCTCGTAAGTTATTAATGTTTAGGAGTATAGCAAATATTCTTTCTCATTTTTATGTATCTTGCATATTACCAGGTGTTTCACAGCTTTCTCAAGTGGATAGTATTTTTTCTATCATATCTTTATATTATCTTCACAGCATTAGAGCATTCAAGGCAGAAACAGTAAAAATACAGGGTTAAGCAAAGCTATGTGACCTGTATTAGCTGGCTGAAAAGGTTCTTTAATGTCTTAACCACAACCTCCGTACTCACCTAGCTACTTATTTTGTTGAGATTTAGGTCAAAGATCAATTACATTTGTAATTATGTTATATATCACAAAAAGGTGATTCTGCAAGAGTCCAAGACCAACATATATCATTAGGAAAGTTCTTAAAAAAAAAAAAAAGTGGTTAACTTTGAATCTTTGAATAACAATTTTTTCCTTCTCTGCAGGAAAAATAGTCTGAGCATAGTCATATCTGCCACTGCAACTACTGTTACACAGCTACAAACATGTATCATCAAGTAACATTTCACTCCTAGTGATTTGTTCGTTTTCACCTTTAATTCAATTCAAACTTTTGATGCCAATGGAAGAAGCTCTGTGTTACCTTCTACAATGGAGAATCTGAAAACGCACTTCCCTTTTGTTCAACTCAGCAATTTTAACTTTTAATTAGGAAAGTGTGCATTACATAGACTTGCAAGAGCTCATGAGAATTTCAACTTACAGAGATTTCCGTACAACAGCCTGTTTAACATAAAGATGGCCTTGTGCACGGCACTGAGTATGGAATACTGAAATCCAATTTCTACAGCCAGTTTTACTTCTGATCTGTTATATGGCCTTGGGCATGTCATTTCAGCTTCCCATGCCCTTAGCTACCCTTCAGTCCTTTACCTTTCCTCACTATTTAGACTATTAACTCTCTGAGGCAAGGACTTTCATCTTGCAGGTAGGTGTACAGTGTCTAGCACAGCTGAAGTCTTGTTAGCCCTTGAGGCACTGCAATAGTATTAAATAATTTCATCTAACCATGTGGAGTAATTAATTGTGAAGCTGGACAAATATTTCTAATTATATAATGAGGAACATGGTCTCAATAATTTTACAACAGTGTCCTGCTAATTGTTATTTCCTTTACCAGAACTGCAGCAAGGAAAATCAGTAGCTGATGGAGATTCATGGTGGAAACACGGAGATGAAGAGCCAAATTTCAAACTTTTGATTTTCAGTGCTTGCTCTGACACTTACCAGCTCTTCTCCAAGCTTCTCATCTAGGGCTGGGACCCTGATTGTTCTGGGCTGTCTTTTGCCATGGTGTGGTTAAGATGACCCTTGTCAGTTCTTCCAGGCAATATCATTGCTAACAAATTTAAGCAGGAATTTGGTGAGGAACCCTTTGTAAGCATGAGGTCAGAGGGAAGGAGCTGATAAGTGTTTTCTTGCCAACAGGTTCCTGATACCAAGACGTGCCTATGTAATGACAGTCATGTCCTCTAGAGCAACCTGCTCTAACTGACCCTATTTGAGTAGGCAAGCTGGACTAGATGATCTCACGATACCCCTTCCAACCTCAGGGGTTCTGTGATTTATATCCAGAGGCTATCATATATGTTTATTAACACCTAATTAATGAATTAATAACACGGGATGTTCATATGTTTTCAAATCATGATACCAGTGAGAAATTTCCTGAATTTCATTCTTTGCTATTATGTTAGCCTTAGGAGGAAATGTATTTCAGTCAATAAGTTGGTAAGACTAAATTTTCTGTAAGGTGTAATATCCTTGCAGGCCATGTAACCTTTTCAGGACTAGTCTTTCTTCTTCCTTTCTAAAATCATTTTCTAGGCAGTCTCACAGCTTTGTTATATTGGTCTAATATGACCAGAATAAACTTTTTGTATTCCTTTCTGGCCTGGCTTTTTAGCTGTGGAACCATGAATGCAACAAATGAATGCTGATTTATTATTAGGATTTTAATAGCAATTCAAGGACCATATGAAGATTTTGTTATCGTCTTACTTAAATATACAATTTTTAAGTCATATATTTAATTTTGGAACTGCTGTTAAAAAGGCAGTGGTTTGAGCATAGAAAGGCATTATGTTGGTAGAGATTTTTTGTGCTATTCAGCCATGGATATCTGTGAAGTAGCAGAGTACTGTATTACTGTCACTATATTTTATTATTTTGTCTGCTTGTTTCTCAAAATGGGGAGACAATATATTCAACTGCCTGTCAGTGTTTAAGAGTCATTTGGACAATGCCCTTGAAAATATACTTTAACTTTTGGCCAGCCCTGAAGTGATCAGGCACTTGGACTAGGTGGTCATTGTAGGTCCCTTCCAACTGAACTACCCTACCCTACTCTACTGGAGCATACCAATAGGCTTAGGGAATTTGTTCAGAAGTATTCTGGTGTGAGAAGGTCAGATCTCTTAGGAAATGTGGTTTTCAGAAGTAGTATGTCTCTAGGTCAGGATTCAGAAGTATCTTGGATGGTTAGAGGCTTTCTTTTGTATTAGTTGTGCGTAAGTCCACATTCTGTATCCAAGTAAACTGTCTCTTAAAGAATACTTGGGTTTCAACTGCAAATAAAGTAGCAGGTACTGCAATTCATAGGCTGACCCTCAGAGTTTTTGCTAGATATTTTATATGAACACTGAAAGATGGAACGAGATTAATACCTGATTTCCTACATTTTGCTGCTGATAAAATGAGCTGTGTTATGGAGTGTATCAACAGGAAATTCATAATAAAATCACGTGTGCTTCACCAGTATAGTTCATTCTCTTCCATTGCTTGCATGACCCAACTAGAGAAAACGCTTAAGCACATGCTCAGGACTGACTGGGTTAGGACATTTTCAAGCTATAATGAGGAACTATATAAAAGCCCTTCAGATCAGTATAGACTACAACGGATGGCATTCATCAGTCTCATATACAGTGCCAAAAATTGTATATAACTTCGCTAGTTGCTCTAGCTTTGTATATAACTTTGCTAGTCACTTAAGCTAAATACTCTAGCTAAGCTAGGTTTTCTTTATAATGGGTGGAGATGAGTAGTTATTTTTAGCATGTGACCCTTCAACTTATTTTATTTACATTAGTATAAGACAATTGAACTATGTCTAGTCCCGGGAATCCTACCCTCACTTTGTTCTGACAGCTCATTTTATCCTTGCTTGTCTCATCTCATCTCCCTTATTGCCCCATCCCAACAAAATATCAAAGGGAAGCATACCTGGGCTTCTTCTGAGGCCATACATACCCAAGGGCTATATGAGTGACAAGGCAAAGTACCAGCTTTCTTGTGATAAGCACCACCGTTTTTTGTCAGGGGAGGGAGGAATCAGGAGGATTAGGGAAAGTAAACTGAATTGTTTTGCACATAAATACCTATGTGTTTGGCTGGTGTGCTACAAGAGAGATTGCCTCTGGGCTGTTTTATGTGCCAACTGTTTGGGGAATTGTGTTTTGTTGCTGTTGTTTTTTATCCCTTTCCTCCCCTGTTTATGAATTATTGTAGCTTGTATGATCCAGCTTGGGGGGGGGGGTGTGAGGGTAGTATTTATTTATTTATTTGCTTATTCAGCTTCTCCTCTTTACCTTATTCACCCCTTAGGAGTGTAATGGCAGCCATTGGGTACAAAGAAAATAGCCCTGGAGGACCCCAGAGAGGGTTGAGGGGTTTAATGAAATCATTAGGATATAGTTCTTAGACATTTTTACACAGCAGCTATTCAGGGAAAGGAAGAATCCAGTCTGTCTAAAACAGGAATTTACCAGAACACAAGACAAAACTAAAATAATTATTAACAATTAATAATAGAAATAAAGAAAACGTAGGTGGTGCTAACAGAAAAATAGAGATGCATGAAAGACTCTAACTACACTGTTCCAGCAATTAGTTAACTTATCTTCTTTCTTGTAATCAGATAGATAAAGTAAATTCCTTTCCTTTTTTAAAAGCAAATTCGAGGTGCTCTGACTTTTTTCACTGCTTTTCTCTATAATCTTTGTCCTGCCAGGGGAACGACACAGGAACTGATGTGCCTATTCCTATGCATTATGTATAGACTCTAAGGATGTACTTTCTTTGCTCAGATGCAGATATCTACTGTGCAGATGTCTTCATCAAAGCTCGTCATCCTAATAATCCTCTGTAATCCTTGGAGGAAAATAGTCCATTTTAAGGGTGATTCCTCTCATCATAATGCATTCATTAAAAATACATGAAAGTTCATATAATAGGTCCTTTTTTTTTGTCTTTTTTTTAAAAATAAGAAAACCTCAGATGCAAATGTACGGAATAATTAGCTAAAGACAGGTGAGATAAATCTCAATGTCAGTGATCCACAAACAGGATTATGAGTTTCACCACCAAGTGACCTAAAAGTTTGGCACTGTGACTCACCCCTCCAAAATCAAAGTCCCTTTTCGGATTTTAGCTACTTGCTTGACATGACATCTGAATTTTTGGAGCCAAAACACTTCTCAGTACTCTTGCAGGAACACAGGAAGGATCCATATGTACCAGAATGATTGCACATAAGGTAGTATAACATTTAGACTTACATCCACAAATCTTCACTTTGCTAGGGCCCCTGTAATTCAAGCATGAGGTATATATTTTCTGTTTTGAAAAAGAACTCAGCGATAAGAGTTGTTGGGCCTCAAGCACATGAATACATCTAGCAAATTTTGTCCATAAGCTGGCTACAGTAGATGGCCATGAATATTTATTTAACCAATAATTTGGATCCTTGATCCATTTGAGCTCAGGTACCATGGTTTTCTGGCAAAGCCTGAAGTAAACTCTCACTACAGTCTTTTTTATTGAAACAATTTAAATATGTGCACGCATTATAATAACAACAAAAGAAATTATTGATTTCTGCACAAATTAAGCTCGTTGCTAATTTGCACAGATACAATTGAAACAATAAACTCAACGAGAACAACAAACTGGCTAATTAGATTAATGATCATTTAATTTTACATTTGGTAATGGATACTCTTTTTTTTCCTTTACTAATAAGATGTAAATTATAATCAAGTGGTTTTAAATCTTAGAAGTATAATTTTGTAGCTTTTAACTGCTATGGAAAACCATGTGATGGAAGATCTATCTCATACTGTTAACAGCAGTGATTCAAACATGACAGTGATTCTTTGCTTTGTACGTTTGATTGTGTATGGCAGATGTCAAAGACCAAACCAGACCAAAACCTGCAAATACAGTCTGAAAAGTGATTGTATTGTAGCTCTGTTACTGTACGGGCTGGTGTATGTCACCTACAAAAAACAGAGTGACCTAAAGGTTGCTCTAACTTGTACCACAGTGGTATGGCCTGCTAGAAGAGGAGAATGACTAGTAGAAAACTCCAGCACATCCAAAATAGGGGCTGCCTTTACCAGCTTAGTGCTAAAAGAGACTGAAACAAAGTGGCCAAACTGTAATTGACTTTTTGGACTCAAGATCTAAAGAAGTGCATGCCTTGAACTGATGGAACTGATTTTTCAGACTGATTTTTAAAGCCTAATGCCTTCCACTCATGTTTAAGTAATTTTCCCATATTGGTATTTTCTTATATTTTGCTTTCTCTGGGTATCCCTACCAACAAAACACAATTGCTAAAATCCCTACTGAAAGCAAATTCTGTTAAAGTTTAAACACAGATTCATTTGAAAATCTGAATAGACAGAAAAACTGCTTAGTCTTGTGATTGGGTCTGACAAATGCCAAAGCAGTGACAAAGAGAATTGCCCTTCTAGGGATGTTGTATAAGAAGCTAGTCTCTACTATTCAAAAATTCTTACGCAACATTATCTTCACTGGTGCTCTTCTAACTTAATTTAATATAATCTTAGAATAGAATTTTCACCATTCATCGTATTTTCTCAGTTAAATTTCTCAGCTTTATTCCACCAATTTCTATGAATTCTCAAGCTGCTGAAGTAGCAGACTTAATTTAACGTCAAGGATGTTTTTAAAAGAGAAACACAGACACACACAAATTCAAACCTTTGGGTAACTTGGGAAGTTTGGTAGGCAATCAGAAGGAATAAAGATGGTGCAGATCTCAGCCTAATGCCAGTGAATTTACTGAAGGACAGCTTGAGGGAATGGCAAATTTTGTTGATCAAGACCATGAGATACTCCAGACTTAGAGGAATCTGAGTATGAATACTGAGATGAACTTCCCAGCTGCCACCATCCCTAATTAATAGACCAAAGCAATCACTAGCTATCCCCATGCTTTACGGGAATTTGCAGGTAGGTTCACAGCTGAACTGTGCTGTCTGAGATGACCTCTATCAAGAACTTCAACATAGTAAAATCCAGTTGTACCAGTCGACTTCTTGCCCGACTAATGGAATGTTGCAAATGTATTGCTAGCAGGACAAAAGCTATGTGGCCACCTACAGCTTTCTGTCAAGACTTTAAAAAGAAATACCAACTGTGCTATAATAAGAAATCAGCTTGCCAAAACATTACAAAAAGCAAGAGCTTCCAACTCACTGAAACTCTACTTAAGTTATTATATGCTTGAATGGCCCCTGGAACAACAGATAGCTGTGCAATTAATGCAAACCTTGTCATCCTTCTCCACCTCCCTTGTCTCTGCACAGGCCAGTAATGAGGCTCCTTTAGACACAGAATGTGTGCAAAGCCCTGACAAACCACCTCAGTATGCAAAAAAAGCTGAGGGGAATGGCAGGAAACATGACCGCAGTTACAAATAATGTCAACCCTTTCTATATTCACAACTTTGGCTTTTAGAGTCAGTTTGCATTGAGGTGGAAGGATGTACACTGGACTGTTGTTAAGTATCTATCTCCAAGGGAAATATTTTCACTTTTGAGGAACAAAGCAGCAAAGTCACAATGGGAAAGCTTGCTCTTTTTCGTGGATGAGCCATTTCCCTCGTAGGATCTATTGTATGTCAGGTGGAATAATTACTGTCTGAAGTTTCCTGTTCAGATGAGAAAGCATTGGCTGGTAAATCATTTTCTAATCAATTCTAAAAAAAATTAAAAAGAAAGCACACCTGTTTTGTAACATCACCAAATAAAACACGGTGCCAGACTTTCTGAACAACTTAGTTTTGAATTACCCAGCTTTAGAACAGACTTGTTTCATAGACTAATCACATGCTTTATTCGCTCTCTTCTTGCACAGCTCTTTTTATAGAGCTCAATTTTGCAAATTACTCCACTGTGCAATTGACCTCGCTTCTAGAAAATACTGTCTTTCTTAAATATTCTACCTTGGTCTTTTCAGTTTGAGGACATTATTCCCTATAATACCATCATTAACCACCTTAAATAGTTCCTCCAGCAATTTAATGTTATCAAGTATTTATAGACAGTTACCATCATCTTTATTTCTTGAAAGAGGTTCATATAGCTTCATAGCTTCATAGATTATGAAGCCAGAAGGGACCATTGTGAACATCTCATCTGACCTCCCTTGTAACAGAAGTCATAGGACTTCCCTGAATTAATTCTGTTTGAACTAGAACATATCTCTTAGAATATTTTGATTTAAACATTCCTAGCATTAGTGATTCTACCAAAGCCCTAAGTAAGCCGCTCTGGTGGTTAGCTCCCCTTCTTGTTGAAAGAAAAGTATGGCTTCATTCTGGTCTGAATTTCTGCAGCACTGAATCTACGTAAGCACAGTACATTTCCATTACACAGATAAGCAAGTAAATGGTAACACGAGGTGAGAGAGGAAGGTCTCCCAGTTTTGATTTGCGGGTGTTTTTCCAATCCAGCTTGGCAAGACATTCTTGTAGCTATGCAAGGGGCAAAGGGTATTCAGAAGGGCTAGGTCCATTCTAAGTATCTCTGTGTTCATGATTTTGTGGCCTAATTCGCCTCGTTAGTATTGCTGTGCTAAAAAAATACATTACTGATTTTGGGGTTCTTGGCTTTCACTGGAAAAAGAGACAGAAGCATACATGAATATTTAATGCAAAACAATATATTTTAGGAGTCTGAGTAGGGCACTCACAGATTTCCATTTTGGCCTCAGCACTCCCATGCAGATCCTTTCAGCAAGTCACCCAACCTCCTGTGCATTAACTCACTTGCTTCCAGTCAGACTCACTAACTAGACAGATGTGCCTCGAAGACAGAGTAATTCATATCTATGAAGTATTTAGAGAACTTTTAGTGAAAGATGTAATGCATTATCATTGCAGATGGTGAGTTTTCCTCTCCTGCTTCTCATGCTTGTTGAGCCAATTTGCAATTGGTGTTTCTTGATTTCCTGTATGTGAAAAGATCACAAAGCATCAAGAGTAATTTCTTTTTTTGTTCTTACTTGCAGCCCTTATCACTTTCCCTAGAATTACAGTACCTGCTTGCAATCATGTAGCATTACCTATTGAGAAGCATCTGACTGCTGTAAGAATGCCCTAAAAATAAAGATGCCACTGCAGCTGTAACACAGAACGGCACATTTTGAAGCTGTTTACGCTTGTTTTGTGCAACCCAGGAATTTCATCTGTTACAGAGCATCAACATGCTAAACACAAAACTTTGCTAGCCAAAAAAGTCACTAACTATATGAAGCTATAATCTTGAACAAGCTGATATAAATAGAATGGAAGTGAGGTTAATGAAGATACTGGATCTCATAGAGATGTAGCTATATTAGAAATGAGGGATGTTAGGAAAGGTATGTTCAACACTGGAGCCAAATTCAACATTTCACTCTGTGCATGACTATGAGGTAAGGAAGAGTTTGGGGTGCTACAAGGAATATTTTGGAATGAAAGAAACATTTCTCCCTTTGGACCACTTTAGACCCATTGCCTAAGAGGTGTCTATGCTGGCGGAAAAAGAAAATCTTCTAAATGAATGCAGATTAAAATTAATATTTTCACAAAAACTGCATTTGCAACTAGAAGTTCTCAGCCTCTTTTCAGGGAGTAACTAAGGGTGTGATCCATCTGCCTCAACCTAACCTTCTGAGTCTGGATCTGAGATGGTCATCATCAGTTTCTTGATACCAATATAAGAAAATGGGCAACATCTGGACTCCATTCATGCCATCTTAAGATAGGGGCCTACGATAGATGTCTTGCCTCTGATCATACCTTTTTCTCAACTGATTATAAACAGATTTTTAAACAACTGGCTCAGACTTAGGCAACAATTTTTTATATATCTAGGGTTAGATTAGATGAATCCCAGCCCTAAAGCCCTCTAAATAATCTTTATGTAGGAATAGAGTAAGAGTTCTCCCAAATTAGAAAAAATTAAAGGCAAAATATGATCTGTTCTATTTAGTCTCCTAGTTTCATACCACTGATTTCCCCTAGGGAAAAAAAAGCAAAAAAAAAACCCCAAACAAACCCCCAGAACATCCATACTTCACTTCCAGTGTTAAGCACTGGTGTGGTTTGTGCACATCAAATATTTACTCCTTTTATCTAATAAATTACAGGTGTGTAAAATCATCCCTCTCTTCACTCGGTTCATACACGTGTTGAAACAAAATGACACTGTATGAAAAGGACTTTGTAGTTTTTCAATTATATTGATTGGATTGCATATAAAAAAAGTGTGCAACAGACTCGGTGCAAGGCAGGGCGTACTCATTTCTAAAATTCATCATATATGTTGGAACCCTTAAATTTTTTTTTTGTTCTTGTTTTTATGAATCAGTATGCATCACTATTATCTACTTTGAAAAAACAAATATGATGCTATTAAGCAAAGCTAATTACTCATAATTATTAACCTCATTTACAAAAATTTCATTATTTTCCTTTTTCGTTCACAAATAATTTGTGATTAACTCTAATTTATATGATTCTCCAAGTATATGTAACAAATGTTTCTCTTGAATAGCTCCCTACATTCAGAATACTTACTAAATGGGTGTTAAATGGGTTTCTATAGTGTGACTGGTCATTTTAATCTCCTTATAATCACCATTCATCAACTGGGCCAAGATAATTGCAATAAAAAAGAAGAAACGTATCAACAAACCATCCAACTATCAGTTCTTAGCTGGATATTGACAATTAAAAAATAAGGTCATCAGCTTTGGGAGAAATGCAAGGCATCTTCCTTGTAACTTCAGCATTATCTGGGACGTTGCTAACACAAAACGTAGTGATTTGTAACGTTGTTTCAGACTACATTTCATCATCTTCCAAGAGATTCAGACTACATCTTCATCACTTTTAGTGTCTGCACTAGAGTCTCGTGGAAGATACTTCACAGGAGGAATCTGGTAATAATACACCACAGCCACACAGAATTACTTTGGATTGCATGGACCTGCTGAACCCTAGCTGAAAATGGTAAATCCAGGACTCTTGCGAAGCATCCCTGGCTTTCAAAAACTGTTCAGTCATTTTGTGGATGTGGAGGAGTAAAAGATTACCTCTGCTCAGATTCTGAAGCATCATCTTTAAACAGAAGTTACTGATTTTAGAGAGGTAACACTGAGAAGTAAATGCTTCTGTCTTGGGAAAAAAAAGAGTTTGAAAAACACATTTCTTCTTTGGCGTGTACTAGGAATCTTGGGTGCTATGAATACCAACCTAGCTGTAGAAAAGGTTTCAGTTCCCTTTCAAAATCAGCAAAATTAAGTTCAGCACTATAAATTACATTCTTGGCTCTGAGCAAACTTTACCAAGTCCCTTTGCAGGATGTGCCCTTAATCTTTCTAAATCTTTTTTTTTTTTTTTTCATCTGTGATCTAGAAATCATAAAAACACCCTCTCACAATTCCAAAAATAAATTATTTTAATTTCTTGATTCTACATAGAGATTTCCCTCTTATTTGGCTCTTGATCTGTTGAGAGCATGACAATTAACCTTATATCCCAGAGAAATAAGGAGAAAAAGGGATTAAAAATTCTCAGTCCCTAAATCTCATACCTTCCCTGTTAGTGCCCCATGTTCAAACAATATTTGGTATGTTCTTCCATCCCAGCCAAGTGGATTTTGCCAGGACCTCAGGGGCAGGAATTTCCAGATAATATTTACAGTGAAGAGTATGTGTAAGAGGGGAGGGATGGTGAGGTATAGAGTATATTCATTTAAGCTCTAGCCCATTTTCACTTCCAGGATTTTGTCTACATGCTTTACTGAACTTCTGCTCAGAAATTAAACTGCTCTCTTTAAATCTTATGCGCTGCCTTGGCTTTGAAGCTGTTTCAGAAGCTGGCAGCTTGGATGTGGCACAGCCATGCGGGCATATTTTAAAGTGTCACATCTAATACTAAGATTTTTCAGTGTTGGAAAAGAAATGTAATTTGCTTTGAGGGCTGGACTTATTATTGAGAAACATTGTTGTAATCCAAATTTTTCATTAAATCTCTCTCCCTCCCTCTTCCCTTCTCTTGCTCCTTCTCTTTCCCTCTGTCTCCCACACATGTGAACTCATACACACTGATACTCACAGTCACATTCGTACCTCGTTCTTTTTCTCTCCCAGGCCTTTTTACACCACAAAAAGGATTGAGTCTTGTGGTTTCAGAGGGAAGTGACAGCTTGATTTAAATATATCATTAAAAAGGAGGACAGCAATTCTGAATCTTCTAGATACTATTTCATTATTTGGTAGCTTTCCAAACTAAAGTGGCCCATTTTACTGCTTAAGCATAAACTAGATTGTGTTAAAATCCTGATCCAATAATCTCAATGCATGAAACTTCATATTTCGTACAAAACAAAATATTGATTATGCATACTGTGCCACACCCTTATGCTGTCAGAAAATGGTATTAAATATCATTAGTTTATGATGCTCATTGAAGGTGAAGGATGAGAGAGGGAGAAAAAGATAACTGAAAAATTCCCTGTAGTCAAAATAATCTTTTTTTCAGAACTCTGTTTCTGTGATTTTCCTTTCACTTCAGCATTTTAAGACCCTAAGCAGGAAGACTAGACTTAAAAGACACGTGGCAAGTTTCCACCACTAACATTACAGAATGCGCAGCTAAACATTTCCCCACAGTAGTTACTCCAGCCACTGGCAGGACATTCATTCAGCTCTGTCTTGCAATCACCTACTGTGTCAATGTTAAAGCAGTAAGATCTTTAACACATCTGGCTGCTTAGCTCCAGGACCTCGTATGAGGGACCTCCAGTGCAATGCTATTGATGAACAGCTGGTGGCAGGAGGATCGTGCTTTTCAAATGAGTCTGTTGGTGGTCTGCATTTCAGATGAGTTTGCGTGTCATGTCAAGAGCTGTAGAGTGGACCATACCCACCAGGCTAACCACATAGTTCCTCGTCCAAATGTGTGGCATAGGAATGTATATATACATATATACACACATATATATATATTTCCCCTTTATCGCTTGGTTTGCTAATACCAAGCCAACATTCCTTTTTAGTATGTTGTTTGGCACAAAGTTGGCACCTTTGCCTGTTATCACGGAGAAAAGCCAGAGAAGTAGAAACACCATTCTCCTAGGTCTGATATCTTTTTTGAATGCCAAGATAAAAAGTATTCCCTTTCACTAATTTGTGAAAGAACTCGGTGACTACTGAGTCCCTAAGAAAGCAAAGAGAAACATCAGCCCTGAGCACATGACTATTTCACAAGCATTGTTCTTGCTTTACTTTCAACAAATGCCTGTAAGTGCAGCTGTAAGAGTGAGGCTGGACATCGTAATTCTTTGAGGTAATCACTCATATGAAGAAATATGTAAGCAGCTTTCCAAAGCGGGGGAGGAGGGTAAATGTCTTGAAGCTCTCTTTTCTCTAAAAGTTCAATTAATTCTCCTTAGTATGATTATAATGTATTAGCCAGGCTGATTTCCTGTTCCTTTGTTTTATTCTCTTGCATTTCTTATAACTAAAAAAAAAGAGCTAGGTGTTTTAATCCTGTCTTAAGGCTTCAAAATTGTGATACCAGTTTTATTAATTACTGATTTTTACTAATCATACAATTAACACTCATTAATCAATGCATATTTTAAAGCTATGGGAATAGGGTTTTTTCCAAGTGTAAATTTAATTCTTAGAGAAAAGCAGAAGCACTGAAAAGAAAATGCTAAATCAGTTTGTCTGTAGATAATAAGAGCAAGAAAAACATCTTCTTATTAGCAGCATCTGTCTTAGCAAAGTTTAGTAACAAATTCAGTGTCCATGGATGCTGACACTTTATAGTTTGTTAATGAGAGAAGAAATTATAATTTATCTGTATTTCAAATTGTCATCAGGTATCTTCTTGAACGATCAATGCATTTTAATACTTGTTCCCAGGGAGAAATGCATTTGTCTTCCAAGGATATGAAAATTAGCTAAGAAATCTATGAGATAAGGTCATATTGTGGTCTTGATATATTTTGCTTATACTTTCTCTGTCTCTCCTTAGGTACATACGTGTATATATACACACACACACAAATTCGTTCTGTGTATTTACATATACATATGTGTATATGCATACATATTTATATATATATGTATTAGGATACACATGGACAGAGCACATCTGGGTCAGCAATAATTATTATAGCCTGAGTATTGCTCAGAATAAAGCTACCGCCCCATTTCATTTCTTGTTTCTATCTCCATGCGCATATCTTTATACAGTTGCATGGGTACCTGTGTGTATGAACAAGAATCTGGCTAGAGCTGTCTTTGTTCACTCTTGCTTACGCCTGAATTGGATGGGTCCAAGAATACAAAGAGCAGTAACTAATCCAAGTGACCACCCACGGCCCTTGAGGTTGTTGAACATCAATAGGATTATCTTGAAAAACATTAAGAGGAGAAAAAAAATATTCTTTGGTTTCGACGCAGACAAGAGCTTGTTCTTTGTTTTTAAATAAATACTCTTGGTTTTGCATTGGTGTTCACCTTGCCTTTCCTATTCTGTGTACATTGCCTGCGCTCTGCTTAGGCCATCATGTGTACATTTTAGCCAATGCTGTGACTAAATGTACCACATAAATCATGCCCCTGTTTAACCGAAGGCTTCCCTTCATCTTTAGACCAAATTCATCATCAGATACAAATTAGAATAGTTTTCCATTTCAGCTTTACCTGTGTACACCAGCCATATATGTTTCTTGTATTGATGTTACAATATTATTATTATGATATTAACGGGTATGCAACATTGTATAGAAGTAGTTTTTAAAAAATGGAGAAACAGAGTTGTATCCAAATTTCCAAGCTCAGTTGCAGATTTATATCTGAAAGCCATGTGCAAAAATGAAACAATGCAGAAACAGTAATAATTATTCTTCTAAATTGCACCATTTTGCTTGGGTAAGATTTGGGTTTGCCGTTCAGTCTTTTTACCACAGCAAGTGCATGCTGACCTTGACTTTAAAACTACCATTAAGTGATTATTCCTAAGCTTTTGCAAAGATCTCCCTTTTAGAAGGACTAACACAAATATTTAGGTTTTTTTGAGGGCTGAAAATATAAACATGGTCGTTTTCACATTTTAAAAGATAGACTTGAGATAAAAAAGGCATGGAAATGGCTTCTGCACAAATACAAGTGCTTCCTGTCTTCCCATCCCTATGCCATTTGAGAATAAGTAGCCACAAAAAATGTTTCTTAACACCCAATGGTGTACTTAATGTTGGCAGAAGTATGTGTCTTCTATGGATTTATGGTGAGAAATGTCAATATCAAAGTGTTAGTGACAGCTCTTTGCTCTGTTGGGCTGCACGTGTATTAAAAGCTGAAAGCTAACTTGCTTTGTCTTATTTTATGTCTGGTTTTGCGGCTCAGGCCATTCAACCATCACAACAAGGTCGCAAGGACACATGGTGGATGTTGTAAGCTGAATCATAAAAGTTTGGCAGCTTACCTGAAATGAACCAACACATGAGCATTGACTGCTTAAAAAACTCACAGCAAGAATAAAAACCATGAGAACAGCAGCACTGGTTCAGACCAGGGATTCTTCTTGCCTACATTGCTTCTCTGATGGTGACCATGAAGGATGCCTAGAAGAGAGAAAAAGGAGGGCAAATTAGCAATAATATATTGTATAATTAAATTGCATGGAAGGTGCCAGTATCCCGACAAATATTTGTGAATGTGTGTGGTCCTATATAGGGGTTAAACTCAGCCTGCAAGTTAGACTGTCGTTCACTGCCTTATCAATGACTGCTTCAGTAGTACCATATTCTGGAAAAAAAAATCAATTAATCAGAAAAAAAGTCTCTTTGAAAACATTTCTGACCAATACCACCAGTGGACCAGATCTTCTGCACACCCTAAGAGCGAGCATTATAAACAAGATTCTTATCATGTAACTTCAGAGGTGCCAAGTCAAAATCTGCCATCCAAAAGCAGAGCTGTGGCAATAATTCAGGAATCCAAAGCTGTGTTTGCCAGTATAGATGTGTGCGATTGCTTCTTTGTACATGCATAGCTGTCCATAAGCATCAGAAGGAACAGCTTCTGGTGAATGTGAACTGAGAATGGATGACATCCGTGTGGTCTGGTGTTGTCACCATGTATTAATTAAAGCAATAGCAGTCATTTCCACTTCTACAGCCTTTTCATTCAAGGGCTTTCACCAGCTTTAATTCGTTAACCCGTACAACAGCTCTGTGAGGGTGCCTATCGAATAACAAGTCTGGATCAAGCCCTGTCACTGTTGTCGTTCTCACTCTTCCTCTGTCTCTATCCCTTGCTGTTGATGCTTAATTTAAAGTGTGGTTCTGCACCACTTACTCTGACTAAGCAGTATTTAGTCGTACAGTTCATTCATCTTAGGGTAACATCAAGGATATCTCTGCCTGGCAGGCACTGAGCTTCTATTCTGAAGGGCTAAACTGGCTTCCCTGGGTGTTGTGGTTTAACCCCAGACAGTAACCAAGCACCAGGCAGCCGCTCACTCACTTCCCCCCCACCCAGTGGGATGGGGGAGAGAATCAGAAACAAAAAGTAAAACTCATAAGTTGAGATAAAAAAGTTTAATAGAACAGAAAGGAAGAAACTAACAATGACACTAATAAAAACAATAAAATGAAAATAATAATAAAAGGACTGGAATACACAAAACAAGTGAAGCACAATGCAGTTGCTCAACACTCGTAGACCAATACCCAGTTAGTTCCCAAGCAGTGATTCCTTCCCAGGCCGACTCCCCCAGTTTATATACTGGGCATGACGTCCCATGGTATGGAATACCCCTTTGGCCAGTTTGGGTCAGCTGTCCC
>JAVKLA010000074.1:76164415-76267393 GCA_034782735.1 Sagittarius serpentarius
AGAGAAGAGAAGAGAAGAGAAGAGAAGAGAAGAGAAGAGAAGAGAAGAGAAGAGAAGAGAAGAGAAGAGAAGAGATCACAAGAAAACAAGTGACGCAGACATCATACAGGCAATGACAGTACCATTTTAACAAAGTTGCAGGATGGCTTAAACAACTATGTCCTGTCTGCAGGTGTACTGTGGGCCTAAAAATAGATGGAGAGTAATAACTCTCTAGGAGAAATCACAGTGGGTGTGAAGAGACAACTTCAGCTGGCCAGAGAGAGAAACGTGGCCATGACTTGGGGAAAAGAGGGCAGGCAAGATGCAGAGGTCGATATAGACACGGGTTGCTGAAGAGGCACTTATTAGGCTGTCATGGGCATGTCTCCGCAGGGTGCCCCTGGCAGCAGAAGTGCTGAGGAAAGGGGCTGGACCTCAGCTGGCTTTGGTGATGGTGTTTATCTGCCCCCGTGGAAGGAGATAAGCATCTAAGAACATCTCTCCTTGTAAAACCAGAGCGACACACTAGACATCTTCCCTTTCGTAGCATTCATCTGGATACACTTTTGAAATCCAGCAGTTCATAACAGTGTCAGCTACAATGGGCTAATATTGCAAAGAGTAAAAGGTCTGTCTGATTACTGTTTCTTTTATTTTAAATCAAGAGAAAAAAACCAAGGAAAGTTTTCTAAGTGTGTCTGCTGCAGCCTTCCTACGGAGGCAGAACTCTCCCATCAAATGGGCCCTTTTTCAAAGAAGAATTTGCAGCTCCACCTCAGTTCATGTGTCTAGACATTAGGCTGGGGCAAACTCTGACAGAAAACCAGGCAGAGCTTTAATTGTATCAAACACCTTTCAGAAACATCTCCCTACTTCTTCATGGCACTACCATGGCTGCTGTCGACAGATGGCATGGTGAAACCTCTCTGTAATAATCATGTAACTTTCTGAAACTGTTCCTTTTATTATCTGTCCTAAGCTCATCTATTTTTAACTGCTGAGATTTATTATAAATGGAATAGCACAGCTTATAAGGTCGGGTAACCCTTGATTACAGCTACTGTAAATCAACCTAGATTCATTTTAATGAGACACATCATTCTTTTTTTTTTTTTTTTTTTAAAGTGTTTCTCAAAGAACAAAGTTTTTCATTGATTGGTGCATGATCATTTTTTGGTTTCTTTTCCCCACAGATTTCAATCAATGAATTTTCATTTCTTATGTCCAGAAACTCTGGGAGTTTTAGTTTTGCCCTTATTTTAGCAGAACCACTGGAAATCCAAATAGAACTGTGGCTGTTAGAAATGAAACTTTACATTAAACAACAGAATACATCCTTCGGATAGCTGGGTAATTCTCCTACAGGTTTGGGATATGCAAGTTAGCTTACATAAATAAAGCCATATGGATTAGATGCTGAAAGCATTTTAAGCTCTTCCGTTGCACTTTAAATGGTGTTTAATCTACAGCAATTCATAAAAATCCCACCTAGCAACGGGTTAGGTGTCTCAGCCTGTAGACATTAGTTGAACTAAAGGTCCTCAAAACGCATGTGCCCAGAGACAGTGTTGCCCAAACACTGTACATATAACTCGCTATTGGGCTCTGACAAAAGACCAGAGGTTCAGACTGTCACTATGTCTGCCCTTAAGTTCCCTGGAAAAGATCCACCACTTACTTTCCAGCAGGGATCCAGCTGTGACACTGCCTACTGGAATAACACAGCTGGACGTGGACTTAACCCCAGGACCCCACATTCAAACAGAGTATTTATTACTGATCGGTAGGACTGTGTCTGCTTGCTCAAGCTGTCTTCGGTCCTATGTATCCTGCAGTTTTGGCTAAAAAGCAGACCTGTGTCGACTGACCAGACAAAGAGTAGCCTTTCTTCCTCACTGATCTACCATTTCGCATCCGTCCTTTTGAGGGTCAGCACTGCTGGATTGAATCTCCCTGTGTTGCTGTAAACTGCAGTCCTTTTCTGATGTTCTAGTTAAATGCAGCCTACTGACACAGTAAGCAAAAAGTGCCCGTCTCTTTCTCTCCCCATTAATGCCGTCTTCTGTTTATCTGTATGCAGCAAATTCGACATTTGAAAATATGTGTGATTAGATGGCATGTGTATTCCTTTAAGAGACTTTATTTCTTAGCAAGGCTTCTGAAGAGTCTATTTCTTTTAATTTTTCATAAAGTGTAGCTTATGAAAAATTTAAATGAAATCATTTAGTAGTGATTGCTCCATAAACACAACATGAACTCCTTTAAAATTCCAATTATATAGGAGCTCACCTTTTTAAGTGGTTCTGCATGAGAATAGCTAAGTGCAACCACAGTCCTTTCAGATGGATGGGATGTAAAACCAAGGGCTTGACCATTTTTGGCCATTAGGAATCTATGGGGGGGGTTTTCCCCCCGTGCAAGTACAGGGTGGATAGCCAGATGATCTGGCTAAAATCCAAATGGAATAATTACATTCTAGCTACTTAAAATGCTCCCTTCAGTTTCAGTTGCAGACAATATTCTTCTTCGCTTCCTCCCCTCCTACGACGTGCTCCGCTGCTGCCCACTGTTAAACAGCTGCCACATTCCACCCCGGAGTTAGTGGCATTTTACTGGTTGTTAAATAATAATAGACTAGCACTTACACACTTAGAGGAGAGTATAGGAGAGAAGCTGACTCCTTTATAGACTGCTAATAGACGTATATTAAGGTATGGTATCATAGTTACTATGAGGGATATGTACAGAGATGTGCATTAAGATGGTTCCACCAGAGTCAATAAAGCTGTGCTAATTTACACCCTTTAGAAGACATTTTCAGATTAATGAGTAGATTCAGAAATGCAGGCCTGATCCTGATCTTTATGAAACATAAACTGGGACCAATTCCATCAAAGTAAACCAGTTTAATAGATGGTAAATCTGATCAAAAGCAGACCTTTTGTCTTTACTGCCTTCAGGGAGAAGATTCTCCTACTTAACTTTAGGCATGCACTTAACTTTGTTTTTTGTGAAAGGAGAAACTTGCTGGAATAGAGAAGCAAATTTCAGCTTCTGTGTGAGAGCCAAACCCATTTTAATAGTATTGAACATCTCAAATAAGAAGTGATGTGCTTTTAAACACAAGCTCATGGCAAAGTTTCAACATAAATATTTCTGAATTTGAACACAAATGCATGCTTTCTATCGGTCTGGCAGCGTACTCAGTAGCACATCCTTTATCATGCTTTTTGAGTGCATTCTGTGTTCCTGAGAATAATTGCCCTTTTACTAACATGCATATAAAGAGAAAATGCTTGTCAGAATTTTTGTACTAAACCAAACAAAAAGGGGATAAATAATGCCAGCTCGGATTTAGCAAACGTACTTGCAAACACATTTTTCTGTTATTCAACGAGCTTGATTTTTAACATATTTTTCCTGCTGTAGCATAAGCTTGTTACCTCTTGCTCTTCATGGACCAGGGAGAATAATTCATTCCTCCTCCCTTTACAATGTCCCTTTACATATTTGTAGACAGGTATTTTATGTCTCCCCTCAATCTCTTTTTTGCCAGAATGAACATGACCAGCTCTGTTAACCTTTCCTCAAACTGGCAGCATTATTTTCCAGTCCTTTTTATGATTCTCTTGCTCTTCTCTGAATCCATTCCAATCAGTCTTTTCTTTTTGAAATATAGTGCACAATATTCCAGCATGGCGTTGCTTTTCTAGAACACAGAGGGAGAAGGAGAGAGAAAGAGAGGGACATGTCAACATTTGCAACTTCAAAAGTGAAGTTCATTGCAGTTTAACTGCATATGCTCAACGTGTCCGACAAGTTCAGCACTTACTGTTTATGAAAACTGAATAGATGTGATTGAAATCAGCATGGTGGCAAGTGGCAATGATTATCCAAATGGATTCAAAATATGCAGATATATTTTAACTATGTCACTTTTTTTTCACTACCCAATCTACATAATGCTTCTAATAAGGCATGTGAAGTTGTGCTCTTACAAAGCCTTACACATGATTGAGCAGCCATGTTCATCTTCCTGGGCCTATTTCCTCCACCATGTGAGAAAGCCTGTGAATGTTCCCAGGCCAATATAACATCCAAGACAATACTGTAGTGAAAATGTTATTTCCCTTGTATCCTCCTGATAACTTGCTGTATTGCTCCACAGACAGTATTCCCTGAACTTGTATTTACATAGTGTAGTTAATACTTTTAGGTCTTACTTATCTTTTAAAATTTCTTTTCATTGATTTCATGCCATTCCTCCACATATCAAGATTGTATTGTATTTTCTTTGCAGCTGAGATCTTTGGAAGGTATTAATTATCTCTAGAGAAAGTTAATGCATTCTGTTCCCCAAGTTGCTAGCTAAAGCACAGGACCTAAGGGAAGTTGCCTGTGAACTTCACACTGTTTGACAGCAAGTGTCAGACACAGTCAAGTTGGGTCCACAATTCTAGGCACAGATTAGATAATTGTGTGGGCAAATGTCAAACGATAACTCTATGTGTACATAATTATTCAATCTGCACATGTAACCCTCTTAATGCTTGCAAATTAGGCATGCAACTTCATCTACAAGTTAGTCGATTGTGTTTTCACGCTCATCTAGCTAAAAAGTCAGGCATTCAAACTGTAATAATTATACTATTGCTATGATTCTACACTCACTTGTAGGAGTCTAGATTGCCCATTTTCATTTAATGACAATTTTCACAAACTGTATAAAAGTCTTTTAAGTTGGAGTAGAATCAGGTGCTCTGTCTTTAGTTTCTTTCTTTGCATTTTAGATGCACTATGAAAACAGCAAGTTGAATCCTGTTTAAGATGTGATTGAAACCATCACCTGTTAAACTATTTGCTTTTTTCTGTATTGTCTGGCCTAAGCCAGAAGAAAATTAAAATATATATTTATGCTATGTGCTGAGCTTTAAGTTATTAAACCCCCCAAATCAATGTATTCATACTTTTTTCTTTGCTTTTTGTAATCCTCTCTGCTGGACATATGAAAATAGAGTAGAACATTTCAGCTTCTGTTTACACTCGTAATCCCCTTCTCATTCTCATTCACAGCACTGATAGACATGCTGATGGAAAGCCCATCGAAGTCCACAGAAAGATTTCCTTTGACACCAGTGATCGCTGGATCAGGACATAAGTTCCCCAGACTACCAGAGATTCATTCTCCTTCTTCTCCTGAAAGATGGAAAAATAGTTTTGTATTTGCCTTTGGGGCAAGCAAGAGGATTCCAATGCATTTGAGGTCTAATGCTAATTAACATAGTACCAAAGAAGACATAATTGCTGACCCGCAGTTTCATTGATATGCTTCCTTCAAATCCCAGAATATAACTGCCCTTTCCAAGTTCATTTGGACTTGCTTGATGAGTTCTCAAAAATAGTTGCTATAGGTTCCCTTACACTTCTTCTGGCTGACACTTTAACGATGTAGATTAAATTTCATCAGGCCCTGCTGATTTGACAATGTTCAGGTTATCCCAGTATTCTTTAACCTGGGCTATCCTAATTCTGCCTTGTGACCTCTTTCTTCCCTTGTTAACTATCACTGCCTTAAGTACCTTGTTACTATCAGCCTTTTTGGTGAAAGCTAAAGCAACACACCCATTAAGCATTTCAGCCTTCTCCTTATCCTCTATTATCTGCTTCTTCCCCCTCTGCTAAGTAGCAGACGTAACATTTTCTTTTGTCCACCCTTCATTTCTTAGACTCTTCGAAAACTTTTCCTTGATCCATTTTACATCCTTTGCTAACAGTCCCTCATTTTGTGCCTTTGACTTTCTGACTTCTGCTCTTACATGTTCTTACTTTTCTCCTGTAAGGGACCCTGTGTCAGAGACTGTGAACTAATTTGCACTGTGCTGTTTCACATTTGAATGGGATGTTAAATATTTAAACAGCAAAGTTCTTCTTGTGGTTGTTAAATCAGTATGAAGTGATAGCCAGAGTGAGTATTCAGGGAATAGAAGGGTTTTCTGACTTACAGTCTCAGGTAAATTGCATTGGGACCTAAATGCTTTTCAAAATGAAGATATTGTACTTAATTGAAGATTTTCTTACTTTTCTTTTTCTCTTTCGTTTTCTCTACAGACAGATTTAGTGCCAGCTTTTCTGCTATTTAATAAATAAATAAAAAAGTCTTCCTGGGTGTTGTGTGCTTTTTTAGGGCTAGACAGTCATATTTAAAATCCCAATATTTTTCTGCAGAACGTTATTTAAATAAAAAGACCATTTTCTACTTAAAAAAAGAAAACAGAAATCAGAAAAAACCTGTTCCCCAGGGTTCTACAGAGAACAGGTGGACACCGTAGTGGAAACCTTTGAGTACGACACTCTCTGGCTGCACGTGCAGGAACATAAGCTTCTTCTGGGTTGCATAAGTGCTGAGGTAACACAAAGTGAATTGATTCTTTCCATTAGTCTAGATCTAGAAGTTTTTAGAGAAGTTTCAGATGCAAACCAACAGATGAAGTGTGTGGTTGACCCTGCCTCAGGTGAGGCAACCGTTGTCACATCTGGATTGGTGTGCACTTTCCACCAGATTTGTAATGATATATAAATGCCTAAGGCTATAAATAGATGACTAACAATGTCTAAAAGTGTCTGAGCAGGTTACGTATCTAATTTCTCTTAAAATAAGTTCATCTAAAAATCTTACAAAGTTTCTAATGGTTTTTTTATCAATATGATACCAATTATGTTTACATTATCACACATAGTGAAAGGGGATAATTTATCTCTTGGGAAGACTGAGTAAAGAAGGTAGCATCCCAAAAGGTATTTACAACAGAGTAAAGTGGATAACAGTCTTTATTCACACATTTACAAGTCAGAAATTCACTGCTTATTCTTGAATAACTTCCGATTTTTAAGTTAGCAACTACCCAAGCAACTAACCTATATCTTCAGTTTCAAATGGTCTTTGTTATGTCCATCTCTGGATAGAAATCTATCTGTCTTGACTTCATAAGCTAAGTCGGTTTTGCTTGAATGTTGAGAGCAGGGCTGAGTTTCAGGCTGAAGGGAAGAAGAAAACATCTTTCAAGGAAAGAGTTCTAACATTCCAGGTGCCACAGCTGTGTCTTACACAGCGTTCTCTTTTTTTTGCCCTCAGTTTTCCTCCTCTAGATCTATTTTTACTTTGTTTTTCTTTGTCTCCCAGCCAGTAAAAAGATTGACGAGACTAAGAATTTCCCCTCAGCAATGGCTACAGTTCTGCTGTGCTTGTCAAATTTTGTATGACCACTGATTATTGCCAAAGGGGTTTTAGGTTTTTTTCTGTGCAATTTATTGGTGATCTGACTGTGTCAAGTGAAAGCTCATATTCTACTTCACAGAATTAAAGCAGCATATCTCAAACAAAACATACACAAGATTTTGTTTTTCTACATTAAAGATGAACAAGAGATGGAGGAGCAAAATAGATGACCTGGATGTCATTAAAAAAAAAAAAAATCACTACTGCCAGGAAAACTAATTACTCTGCTTAACCTTATATCTTGTTCCTCACAGATGCTGTTCTTGATTCCTTCAGATGGAGGTAAAATGATACAGATCCGTAACATAAATATACTACTATGTAATACAAAAATCTGTATTGAGTTCATGGAATAAAGCAGCAATAAATCTATGGAAAATTTTGGGCTTGGCACTTCAGATCATTCTTTAAAGGAAAGAGCACAGAGGTGGAACTCAGAAGATTTGAGTATGGTTGTAAGTATTGTCTGCTCTATTTAGGTTTTATCCCTTCTGTATCCTGTAAAATCCAATAATCATACTGGCATCTTCTGTGAGGTGATTTGAGATAATGGTGATTTAGAAGACCAAGAAAAGCAGGAAATGTGTAACAAAGATTTATGTGTGATGAACTTCAGGCTCAGTAAAAGAAAACTTCCCTGCAATATTAATGCACATTTATTCTTAAAAATACTTTAGAAATTCTCACTGACAGAGTCAATTGCTCTTTCTATACAGCTATTTATCTATTTTGATATAAACTCCACTTATTCTCCAGAATTTATCTGTATTTTTGCTATTAAACTTGCTCACTGACTGGACTGATAGACTGCAGGACCCTCAGTGATCTATAGGAGGTCACTGCTTTGTATCACTTGTCAGCACGTAACAAACACTGGATCAGACACCCTCTGGGACCTCTGACTTCTGTAATAAATGGACAGAAATGACTCAAGATTGATATCTCTTTAAAAGAACACCAAGAATGATCTTGGTTACACCTCCTGCGCGTGGGCACGGTTTTAACAAAGGATGGACTTACGGTCTGGTTGCTGAAGTCAAGGTATCTCCGTGTTGCTGTTTGCTTTGCTTTGTGGCTGGGGGGGTGGGTATGGGAGAGAATCCTGGATATGTTTCCCCATTATGCTTTTGTATGCAAACCGGAGACACAGCCTTCTCCGGTCTTCTGAGAGGAGAAAGTTGGCGCAGTTGTCTTTAGACAAAAGAATGACTTACTACTCTTTTCAGATCAAACAAATTCCTTTACAGAGACCGCACCTTATTATTATTGTACACATTTTTAGATGTGCAAATACATGCACCCTCCCCCAAAAGAAACAAAAGAGAAATAACAAGGCAGACAATTTCTTAAAAATGTGTGATTAAAAAAAAAAAAACAAACCCGCGAGAGAAACCAGAGGAGTTTGTTTGCAGGAACAAGTAGATCTTTTTTTTTGTGGTTAAACCTCACTCACTGTTTTATTTTTCCCAGATTCACTTTGAATTTCAGTTTTGTGTGAGTGTGAATAAATTGTCAGATCAAAAGTCCTATCTGGCAGACTACTTGTGTTGAAGTCTTAAGTCAGCCCAGGTTTGGAAACTGTAGTGTGAACCTTGATGCTTATCACAAAGAGCAGACCCAGAAGAGCTTTTATAGAAATTTCTTCCAGCTTTTTAATATCTTTATGTTTTTATTTCTTGTGGTTTCTACTGTGGTTTACCAACTGCTCTGAATGCTTTCAAGTTATATTCCCTCTCTCCACTGAAGCCTTTCCTTACTTATGATATTAGTAGTCTGGTGCCTACTGGAGTTATTTTCCTTTTTCATATTCCCTTCATTCTGACTAGTTTCATTATCTACTCCCCACCCCTCTCTGTATTAAACCACATAAACCATGTGCCCACATCTGTGTTTTTGTTCATTTAGAGTACTTAGAGTTATACTGTTGTCCTTTTTTTTTTTTTTTTGATTGACTGTTTTTCTTTCCTCAGTTATGTATCATCAACAAATTTCATCCCCTTTGTACGTATTTTTTTTCCTACCTTCGAGTTGCTGGTACATAAACCGAACACAACTGGTTCTTGTACTGATCCTGTTATCACAAGGGACACTTGAAAACCTCAGTTGCCCCAAAATTGTTGATACTGCAGTTTTAGCATCTTTCTAAAGAATAAAAAAGCTTATTTTTGCAGGTTACCAAGTTTTCATTAAAAATATATATATCCTCATATTTTTTTTCTCCTTTCCCCTGTATTGCTAAGGTGGCCTTAGACTAAGTAAGATAATATCCTGTTTTTTTTTTTTAAAGGTGAGCTGAAAAACTAAAGTAGAAATTGAGTTAAGTTTGATTTATGTGTTGAGTGTGCCCCACCAACCAGTCTGTGGGGGAATTTATCACGTGGAAAAGATGTAGATAGCCTTTTCTGAACTGAGGTTTACTCTTTGTTGAACTCCTGCAGTTCCTGGTATGCTGACACCAACTCAAAATACATCAGTGTTGCATTGCAGATACTCCGATATCAACTGCCCAAACCAGCAGACAATGTTGTATTGGGTCAGTTTTACTTTATAACTAGTGTCATCCTCTGTACCTAAAGAAGTTGCATATCAACGTTTAAGCTCAGGATTGTCTATGTCACACAGGACTTGCAAAGATGGCAAAGGACTTGATTTAGTGAGTAGATTTGCTTGGGAAAGGCAAGTTCTTCTTTGTATGTATGAGTGTGTATGTGCATGAGAAGATGATATATCTAGCTTTCTTGATACCTATTTCTATAATCTTTTCAAGCATGCAATTGAGGGAACCTTAACGCAGTCTAACACAAAGCAGCTAAATTAGGGTCACAGAGAAGGGAGTAAATGCCAGAATTTCCTAATTTTGCAGTGCTTAACTTTGCAAGCTCAATGATCTTCTAATTTGCTATTGTATGAAACTTACTGAACAAAAATAAAAATAATACAAAATGAAAAAAAAAACAACCTTGCTCCCCAAATTGAATTACACAGTACCACATTGACGCCTGTGTCATTCTGCCAAGTCTAGCCATTAAAACTACTGACAGCCTTCATATGGGCTAATACAATAACTAGTCATGAAGCAGGGGATTATTTACATCCCTGAAAGAAGTCATACTCACGCTTTCCTCATTTCTTCCCCACAAAGGATGAATGCACAGCTATTGGTCAGTTCTGGAAGGGGATCACCCCTGCTTAAAACAAGTTCCTTATTGCTCCCATTCCTATGGTTTCTACTTGTCTGCTTTTATATTTGTCCACCAGTCTTATTTTCATCTTCCCTACCACCATTTCTGGCAGTTTTGTCCAGAAAATTGTCATAATCTTCATCAGGATTTTACTTCTGTCCTCTTATCTTCTGGTACCTGTGCCCCTTTTCTCCACATGGTTATTTTCCTCCCTCTAATCTCATCACTGCTTTGAGAGTTGGAATTCTTACTCCTCTATCCAAATGTGGGTAGGAGGGAGAAGAATGAAACCACTTCCAGGTCCCTGTGTGTGGGATTCCCTTTTTTACCCCTGGGTCCAGATGATGTTTGTTTGTGTAGTCTCAGTTTTCTATTATCCCTTCCGTTTCTCACTGCTCCGTAGTTTCACTATATCTCATTGTCCTTGAGTTAGCCTGAGCCCCACAGAACCACAGATACCAGCCCTTCTTCTGACTGATCTGACCCCGTGAAAAGCTTTTTCAGGCAGTCAAGAAGAAGGGCTGGAGCAGGAGACAGCTCAAGTGTGGTCAACCACTTCATAAAGTTAATACATACAAATTGCATTTACGTGGACATCCCATGCTGAGGACAAAACATGCCCAATTCACAGGGAATTACCAGAGAATGTAGCTGATAAGCTGACAGATGTCACCAAAATATTTTTCTTTATTTGTCTGTTGGCTTGCTTTTTGCACAAGGAAATTACTTTATAAGTTTTGGAAAATAACTAAGCCAGAAGCAGATGAACAGAAGAAAAAAATGGAGGTTGAAAATAAAACTTAGAAGAAAAATGAAAACCTTGAGTATATGCACTGTTAGCAGCTTTGTCTACAATACATACAGTTAATATCACCCACTGCAACTTATCTGAATTAGCAACTTAGGACATTTTTTTTTAGCAAGACTGAACATCTTAAGCATCTGTATGAGCTGACATTTTTAATGTACTTGTGTTTTTCTGCACAAACAATGGATAAAAAATGAACTGAAACCTTCAGTCCCTCATGCCTTTTTCTCTCCCTGTGCCTTAAAAATATCCACTTGATACTTACATAAAATAAAATAAAATTAAATAAATAAGTTCAGTTGTAATGACAATGTGATGTAGATTGTTTGTGCCAAATTCAAGCTTGGTAGAAAATTATTTTCCTCTTTCTGGAAGAATTATACACTAATTAACCCTCTGGAAATAAGTGTTTAAAATGGAGAGTGCATTAGAAATATAAAGAAACATTTTTACATAGCTTAGCTTATTTCATTTTTTTAAAATGTGTAAATATGTCTGAGGATTACTTCATTTTTCTTTCTCTCCTCCTCCCTCCTCCCTCCTCCTGTCTGATGTAGGCCAAATCCTGCCAGGCAGATTAACACAGACTCAACAGGCCAAATTCCAGTGTGATTTAAATAGGAGGTAAATTGGCAATATAAACAACCATAATTTACATACTGAGTGTTAAGAGCTGGTTGAAAGCATTGCATGGAGGAAGTCACTCACAGTGCATATCAGGGTTTTATTAGTCCAGCAGAACTTGGAAACTATGCCATATAGCACTGAATGCCATCTAATGGTATTGTATATATTAATATTAATAAGGTCATAGCTTATAATGTAATCCAATAAGAGTAGAAACGAAAAAGTAAACTCCAGAGTTTGTTTTTCTTAATTTTCTCATGTTCAGATCATAGAGGAATGTGTCTGTTTTCCTATTTATGTGGGTCTAGTCCTATCCAATATTTTTCTTAATGATCTGGATGAGTATGTTTCTTAAATTTGCAGATGACATCAGAACAGGAGGGACAGCAAATATTTTACAGCACATGATGACAGTTCAAAGTGAACTTGAATTCAAGATAAGAGCTCAAAAAAGGATCTCTCCTCAATAGAAGCAAATACAATTTTTAACACATAAAGCTAATGATTGTGAAAATACAGGATGGAAATCTCTTGCTCAGCCAGCAGATCAACAGAAAAAAGTCATGACTTTTTCATGGATCATTAGGTGAATATAGCCAGTGATATGACATTGCATAATAGAGGTAAACATTATGCTGAGACACATAATTGAAGGTCATCCCTACAAAACCTGTTCAGCTTTGGGCCTCAGCAAGAACATTGTCCAGTTTAGATGTTGCCTTTCAGGATAAATAGGGGGGAATTCGCGGAGCAATCGGAGATCGAAAACCCACCACCTAGGAGAAAAGATTGAAAGGATGCTGCTCAGCCTAGGAGCATCATGAGGGAGGACATGATCACAGTCTTCAAAGAAATTAATAACCTTTATTTTTCCTCGTCCTGATGCACTGGAAAAGACAGAAAGGTTTTAAAATCCAACAGGGAAAATTTACTTTACATATTAGGAAAAGCTCTTGACAGTGAGGCTAGAGAAGCAACAGAAAAGGTTGTCTGCGGAAGCTGTGCAGTGTCTACCTTTGACAGCCCTTGAGATGAGATTAGAGAAACATCTGTAAGGAGCGACAGTGACAGCCAGCCAGGCGTGGGAACAGAAGGTGGACTTCCATCCTCGAGGCCCGAGAGGCCTCCTCCTGCCAGGGGGAAACGTCTCAAATTCCAGGAGATTCTGTGATGTTACAGGCAATGACAAGGAGTCATCGGTGTTATCGCCCGTTTGAATAGCTAAATGGAAGTGCGATGTTGCCTGTGACAAGTTATTTGCTTAGCATTATCGTTCATGGTCCAGCGAGGGTTGAAGAGTGTGTCCTTAAGCAGCCATGATGAATACTTTTATTATCTCTAATCCATATTTTATAGTGACTTATCTCATTCTACAGTGTTACATGCAGGAAAGGCGAGACAGACAAGAATATTATAGCCCATATTCATCACACTTTTTTTCATGTGCTTGGAGAATAGCTTCATACTGTAGTCAATGGAAAATAATAGTCTCCGTCAGAAGTTAACTCAGATTATAGGGGCATTGAATCATTGGACAGAGGTGCTTAGCTCTTCCGACTGACTAGAGAAGGAACCTGAGATGGAGAAGCTTCTGATTCAAGCTCCTGAGTAGTTACCCGAATTTAGGAAGGATGGATCTGCTGTTCTCCAGCACACAGAGAAAGTCAGTTGTAGCTTGGACTGGGACCCATCACACTCCTGATTTAATCAGAATAAGTGTTTTGTTTAACAGAACTTCTTGATTTCTTGCAATACAAACAGACTGTGCCAGTCAGTTTACTATTGTTCCAAAGAGATTTTAAATAGATCAGTGAGCAGGTTTTTTATCTGTATTTCTTGCTACTTCTGTCAGCATTAAGACATGGAGCCCATCTGGCCCTGGCAAGATTTTTTTTTTTTTTCATGATGCTGATTATTCTGAAGACAATTGTCCAAAAGGACAGCAAGACATGGTAGCTATTTTTCTTTGATTTTTCATTGGCTAGAATGTCTGTCTCCTATTGCAAATTGACTTAAATTCCTTCCATCTGCTGCTGGGAACCTAATCTAAATGTAAATTAAAATAAATACTTTTCTTGGGAATAAAAAAAAAAAAAAAGAAGAGGGGGAGGAAAAAAAAACAAATTTTAAACACTCAGAACCTTAGCATATTTCGTAGTGTCCTAATTATTTTTGTGTCATCTCTCTCTTGCTTCCAAAAATATTTCTAATGATATCACTTGGGTTTCTTGGAGACATAAAGAAGGACTCTTGGGCTGCAGTTATTTTATGAATAATCGGGATGGGATATTTCAGGAACCTCCAAATTCTTTCCAGACTTGCAGACAAATGGGGATGAGGCTGTTTGCCAACTTTAAACAGAGGCAGTAGATGGAAAGAAGCCAAGCAGAAGACTTGGAGTGTTGTTGACTAGAATAAGAAAGAAGAAATATTTAGAAGCAGCTTTTTTATTGCATTAATATTTTTTTTTAGTTTTTTAATGACTTTTTAAAATATTAGCATGAATATAAAATCTCAATCTGGGAACAAGTCATGTTTAGGCAATGTGTTTACTCTGTTCCTGCAGTTGCTAGGAAGGCTCAGCATATTGCAGACTTCAGCTTTTTGTATATAAAATACCTTTTGTATTACAAAAGTTTACTTCTCTTCCTTTCCCCCTTTCCCTTTTCCTTTTCTGAAACGTCCACCTGATGGGGTAAGGTCGCCTGAGATTCTGGATCCTCTTTTGAACTTTGCAATTCTAGGACTTCCTGGCTAATTTTGTTTTGTGAAATATGGTTTCCTTTTAATTTATTCTAAATTATCTTTCAACACTGAAGGATTAGCTAATTCAGAGAACTGGTTATAGCTTATGCAGTCTTTCAACATGAGGTTACCAGTTCAGGTCCAGCCTAGACAGCAAGGGGTCAAAAGCAGCTAAATACTGATAAGTGTTTGGCACTTTTTCGGCAAGAAGCTCCCAGTGTTGGGTTCCTGACGGAGAGGTGTTCCCATCATATTGCCACAGGTGTGGCACAGGCCAGCAACCCCACTGTCAAATTCTGTAGAGAGCTCAAGGAGAGAAGCAGACGCTGAGTGAGTTTTTCTTTCCCAAGCATGGCTGATATTTTTATATCAGATTGGAGGCCTAACAGCAAGAGCTTATTCTATCTTGTCTCCCTGTGGTCTACTGTGGGAATGTCTGGGTAAATGAAAAGGTTGCTGGAATTTAAAGACAAAAGAAAGTAGCTGGTTTCTCAACACCTGCATTGCACAGGTCGAGTCATTGCGCCCTATGTGCGTTGTTTTGCCTGTGTGTACTGAACAAAGTAACACATACTTTCTGTTGCTTGCCTTTAGGATTGCTACCTCTTGATATAAGGAGAATCAGACATAAAAGCTCATTTCTGTTTCTAGTTTGTTCAAATAGCTAAGAATTTTGACTGTCAAAAAAATAATCTTTCAGTTTTCGGGTGGGTTTTTTTCTGTCTCTCAGCTTTGAGCCATATGTCATTTTATACACTCCTGTTTAATTACATTTGGTCACCAGTAGATGAAAGTCTTCATTTCCAGTATCTTTAAGAAATCTAAATTACACCACCAAATAAATTTAAAATTTAACTTTTGCCTTCATCTTAATTCTACAAAGGACTGGAAAACAAAACGCTAAAAGAGCGTGTTCTTTCAGCTTGACTAAAAAAGGTCACTCAGGTTCTTTATTTTTAATTTTTAAATGACTGTTTGAACCACCTTCATTTCAGACAGTGAACTCCAAATGGGCATACACATATCTGGGTGCTTACCTCAGCTGGAAGTGAGCATGTCATTAAATTTACAAAGCCAGTTCCAAGCAATAGCAGCATAAAGAGTAAATGCTTAAAGGTGGCCTAATAACATATTAAAAAAAAAAAAAAAACAACAGCCAAACAAACAACCAAAAAAAACCCAAAAAAGCAAAATTAACCAAAGAACCAACCCCTTCACAATCTATAGAAAACTCGAGCTCAGCTCAGTCACTCATTTATATGTTTATAATTTTGTGTGAGATGTCAGGGAGCAGTAGGAGGGCAACCACATAGTTTCGTCAGATATGGTCAAGAACCTGTGGGAATCCTGTGCCTTTCTGCAGTGTCAGCTTGAAGCCAGGCAGGATGCTCAAGGGCTCCCCTGGTGCTACCAGGTATCTGCGTGCGGGGACCAGCTGTGAAAAAAAAAATGTTTTATCGTCATATCTGAAGTGTGGCTGTGTTTCTGTCTGCCACATTTCTTGCTCTGTGTTTGCTCAGATTCTGCAGCCCAGTAAATACAATAATGCCAATGCTAATAAGAAGCCATAGGGTTTATAGTAACAACATGCTGATAACAGGTTAAGGCTTGTATTAACTGAGCAGCGTAAAGCCTCAGGACCTGTCAGACTTTGCCTGGACATGTCTTGGCTGGTCTTGAGTTTATTTTAGCTTGTTCATTAGTTGTAGCAGTAAATTGCCACAATAACTGTTCTACCTGGTTATTAGCTTTAGCTTAACCTTGTGCAATTGTATTGTTGAGCACCAAAAGAATTTACACCACATATGGCAACAGTCTAACAAACTAAGCGATAGCTTTGTAAGCAAAGCTGCGGGCAAGCAAGAAGAGGTAGAATGATCAGATTGCCTGAAAACATGGAAAACTAACCCCAAAATACCCAAGACCAAGGAGCAAGAAACACCCACTGGTTTTAGCCCATGTAAATTGCATGAGGTGCAATGGCTGCAGGTTCCCTACGGGCTGCATAAGTCATTCCCTTTCTACCCCACTTGCCAGAAGCCTCTCCTAAATTAGCATGTCCCAGAGAAACTGCAGTTTGTTCTCCATTTGGGTGATTTAACTTGCACCCAGCAGCAGTCTGGACAAGAGCAAGTCGGCAATCTGCCACTCTGCTTTTGCCTTTTAGCAGAACAGAAGAAAGAGTAACACTCAGTAAAGCATGGGCAAAAAAATGCAACAGCTATGTCACTCCTCAGAAGGGTGTCTCCTGTGGAAGAATAATTATGAGGCCTTATGTTATTTATTATCTCCATTAATGATTATGAAGTAAGCATAAAATATAAATATAATATTGCTAATCATAAAATGCAGGAGAAAAAAATAAAAGCACAATAAATAAGGATAAAGTTGGCGTCTTGTTCAACTTAGTGTAGATTGTCAGTAAGTAAGTAAAAAGCCTCAGTTCAGTGAAGCCCAGTGGAAACTAAGAAATCTAAGAAGAAGCAGCATAGTCTGTACCCACTCAGTAAGGATCCATATCTAGGAAAAGCCAGGTCCAAAGAGACCATGAAGTCTGTGGTGGATGTTTAACTGGATAGGAGTTCCTAGGTTAATGATGATTTTCTTTCTTTCATTCTTCTTTCTTTTTTTTTTTTCCTTCCAAAGTTATTCTGGAAAAACTGGAGAAGATTCAAGAAAAAAATAATTCAGAAACTGCAGAAAATTAATGTGAGGGGTTTTTAACTTTGGTAGGTGACTTCATTACAGGCAAGGATCTTCATATAAAGAAGAAAACAGTGTACTAAGAGATTTTTAGCAGGGAAAAGTATACCAAGAGATGCATTAGTCGTACCCAGGATTTGAAGTTCAGTTCAAGAGTGCTAAAATGAATATATGGTCTCTGATATGCAGGAAATAAAACTAAGCCTAGGATTAATGTGAACTGATTTTATCTAACTTTGTGATAGAAATAGCTGGCTTAAGTTAGCTCTCTAGGCTCCTGCAGTAGTCATGGAAGAGTCAGGTAGTTCCACTGGGTGAATTATCAAATGAGGCTGGACGCGTATCATAGAATGGAGAAATGTCCAGTCAGTTCTGTGTTTGTGCAGAACCGTCCTCTGCATACCCTTCCATCAATGGGGAGGAGGAGGAGCCAAGTGACCAGTTTAGGTTAGACACTTAATTTAGATGGCTAATAGGCATATGAGAGAAGTCCTATTCTAACACTTTTTTTTCATTTTTATCTCAGGGAATGTGTCTGCAACTGAAGCATTACCTTTTAAAGCTTTTAAAGGAACTTTTGAAGTGCTTCCTTCTGGTTTTGGCTTAATGAAGCGACCCTGGTCTGGAAGTCCTCATTTTCCTAAGTATAGACAGCTTATTGAAGACAGAAACAGCTTCTTATGGACAGCAGCAGTGCACCTGGCTCCTGAAACTGCGCAGAGACTTTATAACCTCCAGGAAAGTTGTATGCTCAATCAAAGGATAACAGGCAGATGAACCGACACAGAAGAATAGATCTATATGTATAATCTTTATTTATCTTTTCAATTACTGTTAAAGTATGAGGATAAAATGCATGTAACTGTTTAATTTTGTCATTTGCTTGTCACAGAGAAAGAAGAAGAGTTTGATCCCTAGAAAAAAATCCCAGACCAAGAGTTGTTCTTCATGTCAGTCAGAATCCTTTACTCAGTTACTCGGTAGGTAGGGAAGATTGACAGCCAGGATGAGCCACAGTAAATGCAAAAAAACCCACATTTAAATGCAAGAACTTAATAGTGGGAATGGTGATTTTCCTAGAAACCTGGAGTAAAAGTGGGCAAGGATAAAAACTTTATGACGTAACTTTTTTTTTAAAGCACACAAGATCATATTTAGATTGCTTTTTTAGTCCGCTGATTTACAAACTGCACAGTACAGAAATTTCTTTTAATCCACTGACTGTGAAATGCAACTCATAAACTGAGCAAAGAAGAAGGACCTCTGTAAAGGTCCTCTGTAAAGCCTAATATTTAGGAAAGTCTTCTAGAGAATAAGGAACATGAACTGGAAGTTCAGATTAGTCTTCCATTCTCTGAAAGAGCATTTTATTTACAAAAGAATTGCAAAAAAAAGCAGTACTTAATATAACCAGGATGTGCTGAGATACGTGTTACTAGTTCTATATGTGAATGTAGTGCTGAGGATTGCTCAGTCTGACGTAGATTGATGCTTTATCTTAAGAGGGACTAAGTGCTGCCAGGAGCAGGTGTAACAGAGATCAAGTGTTCCTAATTGCTTTCTTAGAAGAGGCTCCCTAAACTTCAGCCAAATTCCAGTTTAGGCAGAATATACTCAGTGCGACTCTTGTTTTCAGCCTAGAAAGTTAAATTTTCCAGGAAATGGCAGCTACAGTTCTCTGTGTGGGCTTTTGTGTGGGCAGAGGAGGGGAAGGGGGAGTATCACATTTTGGATCCGAGTAATTTCTTGTTAGTTTTTCTTTAGATAAATAGGAGAAGTTGAGTCTGTAGGGACCACAGTCTGGTACATTTCCCAGAACTCACTTGGCCTTGCAGATGTAATTTAAATAAATAAATGAATGGTAAATAAAATCTCTTGCAGGGCAGCACTTTCACACTGAAACAGGGGCAACTGTGATAGGTGAGCAGTCAAACATTGCAGTATTTAGCAACTCTAGGCAGGTTTCCATTGCTGCGTAAATTTCAACTGTATGAGAGCTCCAAGACTTGGATGAGACCCATATTCTAGCAATAATACAAAATTTTTCTTCTAATATATGAAATATATTCCTAATCTCTATGTTAAATTCATATATAGTTATTACTTTCTAAAAGTTTTTATCTCCCTTTTTTATTTTTACACCCCGTCCATTTTATTTTTACATTGGTTGCTTCCTCTGAGAAATACTTGTTCTAATTTCCACTGGTGAGGGCCTTTTGAAGCTTTTTATTCACACAAAAGAATATATTCAAGATATCCATATTCATAGGTAAGAACCAAATATGGTAGTAGTAGCTAAAAGCAGATTCATGAATCCTGTGGGAGTTAAGTTGTCCACGGCAATATTTTGAGTTATAACGTTTATCTGTAAATTATTTCCAGCGATGGAAAAAAACTGAGAAACATTTCTTTACATGCTTGGGTGTACCATCTCTGGTTTTCAGCTTTAAAAACCTAGGATATGGGAGTCTTTTTTAGCTGAACTTATATAAGACTCCTAGGTTCAGAAATCTTGGTCGAAGGGGAATCTTCTGACCTTCAACCTCCTGACCATGGCCCGTCTTTGCACAAAGTGGGGGTCTTTCATTGTGCTCAGAAATGCAGCGAGGCAGGCATGAAAACAGGACAGGACCCAGTTCACGTGATGGCCAGCGTGGAGGTCATTCTAGGTGATGGTGAAACTGTTCCCGCCTCCCAGTCAGGATTTCTCTGCGTACTTCCTGACTTGGTCAAACAACAGTTTCAGCAAAAGGCATAAGAGAGTTCAAATTACCTGATTAAAAGCTTAGCACTTTAGGATTTTTTTCCATTGCAACCCAAAATATCCCATGAGAATTTTCAGAGTGCTGATTTTCTGCCCTTTCTGAGAACAATCATATTAGAAGACCTAACCTGAGCTGTCATCACCTGGTAATAATTCTGCTGTTGGCTTCAGCTAGGGGAGGATTTGTGTCTTCCTTTGGTAACACTGAAGAAATGAGAACTCCAGTACCACCTCATCCTTACTTTATCCTTGTTTGGAAGTAGAAGGCAGCATTTTCTTCCTCCTTCTCATATCCATCACATTTGCCATTTGGCTTACCACTTTCTGTGAAGAGCTTGGGAAATATTTGCTTATCAGTAGATAACAGAGGTGTATTCCTTTTTCCCAGGAACTGAGATAAACTCACCAGGAAAGCAACTGAAAGACAGTCTAACTGGTGGAATCAAGGGCAATGTTTCCTAGTTATATCTCTTCTCCTTACCAGAAGAAGAGAAAAGCCTGAAGTCTTTTGCCACAGTTTTTCTTCCTGGATCTTCTGGGAAGCAAATTGTGGTGTGCAAGACATTGGGGTCCAGGGCACGCTCATGGAGGTCCTGGGACAGGCAAGATGCAGCCTTTGTCTCCCTTCACACAGAGCTGTCCTACTTATTGAAATCACTTTTGTGCATATATAACTTACAAGGCTCCTTTGCTGTGTTCCCATCATTGGGCTTAAAATCTGCCACACTGAAACGCTGGTATTTCCTAAGGACTAGGGTTAAAACTAGAGCCGAGTCTGTCTGGAATGCAATTAAGACCTCAGAGCTGCGACAGTAACCTGATCTGACAACATCAGGAAAAGTCAGCACTGGCTTTGGAACAAGTAACTACCCACACTCGCCCTCCTGCTTCTCCCTGAAAGCCAGCAGCATCTGGGAGAATGCCGCATGAGAGCAATTCGATATAATAACAAAGGTGTGCAAAGTCGTATAAACCCAAGGACAACTTTCAGTCATGACCATCCCTCCAAAGTAAGAGGAAGCATCAGAAGTTTTTATTCTCTCTGGAGGAAATTAATAATAATAATAATAATAATAATAATAATAATAATAATAATAATAATAATAATAAAAACAACAACAACAACAACAACAACAACAACAACAACAATACAAAAATGTTCTGACTTTCCAAATGTAGCTATGCTTGTGCTTTTTATTTTTTAATAAGAAAACCACACTCCCCTGATGACAGACCTGCTGAATATTTCTTTCCTTTAGCAAAATCCTGATGAACTGACATTTCAGGTTCATGCAAACAAATTCCCTATAGGATGAATTTATGATTTGTATGGTTATTAATATTGCACTTGGACGTGGAATTGCTACTTCAAAAGATTTCACCTCATTTTGGTGAGCATGTGTTTATCTGCAAATCAACTGCAACTCCCCTAACTTTCTTCCCCTTTTTTTGTAAGACAAAGCAGTTCGAAAAATTAAAATAAAATCTATTAACTGCTTGTTACTGTGGGGGGAAATAGCATTGTATCCAAGCTCACATCTGCAGCCATTGATTCTGAAGTAGTGACTGACAGCACCCAAATGACTAAGTAGGTTATAACAAGCTAGCTCCAGGCTGGAACAGCCAGTGGAGTGCAGAGGAGAAACGCTGGCCTCTAAACTTGTCTTAAGCCAAAAGAAAGGCAGGAGAAAAGGAAAGAAAAAAAGAAAGGTGGAGGCAAGAACCCTCTGCCAAGAGTCACTGTCCCTTTTCTCTTGTTCAGCAGCAGCAGCAGCTTGTAATTGCCAGCTTTCTTTAATTCATAGTTATGTCTTGAGGGGGACAAGAAAGAAAATTCTTTGTAACAGATAGCAATAAAAGTATTATTCATCTAATCATTCACAAACACATGTGTTTCTATTTGAAAGCTATGCCTTCATGTATCTGCAGCATAACACACAGACAGGCAGAAGCAGCCACAGCAGCGTACAGGGACATAATCCAAATGGATGCCACTCCACTGCACAAAGACACATGTGCACACAGTAGCATACAATATGCAGCTGAATGTACTCTGCCCAGCTGGACATAGGACTGGAGCACATTCAAATGCAAATAACTTACATTTTCTATGAGAACTTTGCCCTTCTGAGACTTTGTTTATTCCTTTTGGGTCACTCCTTTCCCCGGGTCTCTGCAACAGCCATGAAATGCTTTTTCTCCCACGCAAAACCCACATGCTTTGCACTTTTACTGTCATACAGACAAATTATATTGCTCCTTCATGTTTAGCTCTCAGTGTAAATGCAAAAATACTATATCACAATATGAGGCAAAAACACACTTCAGGACACTTAAAATGTCATTTCAAAACCAAAGTCCTGATGACTCTCAGGCAATGAGAGTTTCTATTATTGCACTGCTGCATTGTGGTGATTATAATTTCACTACAGGTCAGGCTGCAGGAGACCCACACAAACAGAAAATCTGGTCGTACAGCATCATTCCCCAAAATGCTGGCAAGTCTCAATGAGCTGAAAATGTTCTTCAATTTGTCCCAGTGCAGAATGGGAAATTGTCTGAAATCTAGAAAATGTTCAAGGGTAGCAAATTATATTTCCCCACTTTCTTTTATTTAAAAATGAAGATCTTTGATAGACCAGTTAATTCTACTTCAATGGACTGAGGTTCCTAGCGGGAGAGCTATTGTATTCAGTAAAGGTCTGGCTGAGATCAGGCTTTGCTTACAATTTGCTTGATTCACAGATTTTAAAGATTTTAAAGGGGGCAATGAGATCATTAAAACTGACTTCCTGAATACTGTAAGTCCTTATTTCCAATGGCGTATCTCCACATCAAGCCCACTAAAAGATCTTCCTGTCCTTATGTAAACATTCCTCTTCTCTTTCAAGACTCACTCAAAACTTAGCTACTTCAAGAGATGCTTAATCTTCCAGAGAGGCATCCAAGCTTGATTTAAAGGCATCAAGACAAAAAAGAATCCACTTTTTCCCTTTAGCAGTTTGTTCCAGTGGTTAATCACCCGCACTGTTAAAAAATATTGTGCTTTATTTCTAATTTGTCTGACTTCGGCTTCAGACATCGCCTCTTGTTATGCCTTGCTCTGCTAGATTAAAGAGCTTTTTAGTAGTTAGTGTTTTCTCCCTGTGAAGGTACTTAGACACTCTAATCAAATCACCTCTCAATCTTCTTCTTGATAAGGTAAATAGGTAGAGCTCTTTAAGTGTCTCACTATAAGGCATTTTCTATGGCTCTTAAATCATTTTTGTAGTTCTTTTCTGCATCTTCCCTGATTTTTCATCATTGTTTTTGAAAGATGAGCATTAAGAGTATTAAAAAAAAGAAATTCTACAATCTGTTTTATCTTTGTCATATATAAATGTTAAACCAGTCCCTATTCCTACTTATCTGTTTAGACAGTCAGAGATTGCATTAGTTTTTTCTCATTATAGCCACATTGGCTTGTTTGCCCACTAAAGCCCATATAAGCAGAGCTGCTACTTCCCACAGTCCAGTCCAGTCCTCTGTTTCTTAGGTCTGCCCTTCATTTGGTTGACTTTTACATTTATTTCTTTATATTACACCAGAAAGAAGGCAAATATTTTCATGCACACTTACCAGTCCGTTGGAGGAATGGTGTTTGAGTGGCATTCTCCTCAGTAAAAAATTATTCCTCAGTTAAAAATCAAAGCTTTAACAAAAATCAAAGAAAAAGTTGGAGTAAAACCACTGCATTAAATGAATGAGAATGTGTGAAATATCATAATAATAATGAAGAGTACAAGAATGGTGACCAAATTCAAGTGGTTTGTTTATACTCAATTTTCTCCTTGCTGTTCGGTGACATGTAGGGCAGGACTTATTTACCCACATTTAGGCAATTTAAGTAAGCATCTTGTTTATAGTAGTCATCATACCACCCTCTAAATTAATGGCGAGACACAAACCTCTACCTGCAAAAGTCATCCTACCATCTTAAACACTTTTTTAGGATGGGAAGAATGGCCCTCTAAAGATGCTTACCCTTTTCTATTTGCAACAAAATTGTTTTACATTATTACCTTACATTAATCACCTAATTTTTAGATGGCTAAAGTTAGGTGAGCCGAATCCCATCCTTATTGCCTTGTGGTTTAATGTTTCTGTGAACTGTTAAAAGTACTATTTATCAGTACAGAGATGGTTGCTATGTAGTAATCGGTGACATGAAGCATGAAATGTGTTTAAAGTGTTCTGACATTTGAAAGGAGCAATATTACTCTGTGAATTCAGAAGTAGTTTGTGTTTTTAAGGCAAAAAAAGGGAGTTGTATTTAATTCTGAACTGGAAACTCTTTTTAAATTACCAAAGGTTCAGTTACCTGAAACACTGTAAAATCAGTGGTCATCATACCTGTAGAGAAGTGTAAGGTATTCACTATAGGTCCTTCTGGTAAATGAAGGAACACTAATGGATGGTCTGAAGGTTAACTTACAGATGAGACAGTGAATAGTCTAGTAGATAACTTGAAGGTAAGCGTACAAAGTAGGGAAAGAAAATGTGTACAAAAGAAATAAGATAGTTTGAAGATACTGAGCAAACTATTATGTAAACTGATGCATAAATCAAGCCATAAGAAACATTTTAGGGGAAAATAGAGGCTGCTTCCAATTACTGTATTGACTGGTATGTCATGGCTTGGCTAAGAGGAAATTTGTGCAAACGATTGATCCTATGAAAAGTGAAAACTTTCAGTCCTAGGTGAGTTGAAGAGAAGTAGCTGAAATGTTATGAACAGCTTACAGAGCAGTTTTTCAAATGCTTGAAAGAAGTCAATATTTCACTTCCAAAAAATTGTGATTGGCCCTCAGAATAATTTAGGCCTTTTGTATTTTTATTAGCTTCAAATCTATACCTTTGATTAGTTGTCAGTCACAACTTGCTTTGCTTTCTTGACCTCTAAACTCTTTCTATGGTGTACCATAACTAGACATGTAAATTTTCTGGAAGTTCTGATGATATGAAGAAATAAGTGAACAAAACTCTCACATCCTTTTCCTTGAAAAAAATTGAGATGGACTAACTGGAACTATTAGCAACAGTCCGTTGTTCATCAAAACTAGGGTGTAGTTATTCCTTCAAGAAATGAAAGTGCATTGTTCATAATTCAGTAACTTACTTCATAGAAAGGGTAAGCAGGATACTTATTGAATGAGTAAATATAAACTAATTTACCTTTGAATAACAACAAATATACCTAATATTAGAGATGGAGTTGTTCTGCACACAGGAGTAGGATTCATTACACCTTGTTTTAGACATTGAAAAGGGTTAAGTGTCTAATCTGAGACAATTTTCTAGACTAAGAGCATCGAATAAGGGGAATTTTTCCCATCTCTTCATACTTTTATAATCAATACAGTAATATGATATGGATTTATTATGCTGTTACTTGCCACCTTTCCCAAACTCAGGAAAACTAATATGATATTTATGTGTGTATCACATACATATCACTTTATATCTATAGTAGAATCATATCAAGAGTCTGCCATGATATGGAGCGCTGTAATATACAGGAGTTGTAATAGGAAATATTGCCAGTTTTGAAATAGAGCTGAAGTGTAACTTCAGTATTACCACTAACGCATGCTGTCCTAAAACAAGTCTTTTCCACTCTGAATGAAAGTATTTTACATAACCTTTTTCATTGTTACCATTTTCATTTTAGACTATGAAACATATTGGAAAAACAAATAAGGCTTTCATATGCTTTCATCCTTCTCCTGTTTTGTTTTGTTTTGTTTTGTTTTGTTTTTCTTTTTAATACTGTTTTCCCTGCATCCTATCCCTAAACAAAAAAATCACTTATGAAAGTTTATCTTATTCTTCCACAGCCTTTTGAGACACATACAGTCTTTACAGGCAGCAAGGACAAAATACAAATAAGCAAACAAAAAAGAAGTAGGTAGTTGAAAGTACGTTATGTTGACTAAAAGCTAAATTCTTGTAGTAGCAAGTCATATAGCCTACCAATCTCTGTAATGTCTGTTTCAGAGTACTGTTCATCTAACCAGTGGATTGCTTGGCAGCACGTTTTACTTTTGTTGAACTTCAGCTTTCCATATCTTGCAGGATCCAGTCTCATTCCATTTTTGGTGCATGCATCTTTCATGTGTTTGTGGATGGTTATTATAAATAAGCAGCAGGGCTTTAGGAGAACGAATCTTGTCAGATGAACTTGATTGCTTGTTTATGACAGAATTACAAAATTAGTGGCTGAAGGGAATGCATTTGGCATAATATATTTGGATTTTAGTAAATCATTTGATACAGTGTCTCAAAAAATTAGTTCAAATTGGCTGAGATATGAACTCCGCTTCATATACTGAAAACTAACTGAATGCCCATAAAGCAGGAGTAATGGTAAGTGGCACTGAACGGAGATGTCTGGGATTCAGAAGGCCAGCCAATATTGAACTTCTTCATTAAATGTGCATGATGCTGTGATGGAAGGTTGTACAAAGACAAAGAAAAAACACATGGTCTAAGAGGCGTAAAAAGGTTTGGGAGAGAATAACTACTCATTTACAAGGAACTGTAATTGACTTATCTCTTTATTTTCATGAAAATATTTGGAATATGTATTATCGTTGAAAGAGGCAGAATATAATCACTATTATAAACTCTCCTTTTTCCCTTTTTTTCTAAATATACTCGACATTATATACTTTATATTTTATGTTATCATTATCCATCGAATATTACTGTGACAGGACCTCACATCAGCTAAGAATTTGCTGTGGACCTTCCTAAATCTTTGCTTAAGTTTTTAATCCTCAAAGAAAATCAAAAGAACTTTAACTGTGAAAAAGTTGGAGTTAATTGGAATAAAGACTAGCTCTATGTTTTTCCCAGGGATCAAAGTAAGGCCAACCAACCTGTAAATACCTAGCTCATCCTTCTGGCCTTTTTTAAAGTTGGATTCAATATTTACCTTTCTCCAGTCATTGAGAACTTCACCTGATCACTACAGCCTTTCACAGGTCATACAGAGGTTCTGGCAAGGATGTCAACCAACTGTCTCTTCAGCCTTGGATGCAGCATGTCTGGTCCCATGTCGCTGTCTGGGACAAGATCCCTCTCTCTCAAGTCACTGCAGCACTTAAATTCTTCTGTATTATATCCCTGAATGTTTGCCTGGGTGAATGGGGAAGGCCAATAGTTTGACTTACTATGATACAGTGTTTCACTATCTGGGCCAAAATTAGTACTTCAGAATTTACAAAATTATACAGATGTAACATTATTTCATATTATTATATCCTATTACTGTATCATATATATGAGTAACGATCTTAAGCCAATCTAGAGTTTTGCAGTGTGTGAGAAGTGATTTGCAAATGCTTTGGCTGAGCAATATTTCTCTTCTCTTAGCTCTCTTTACGCCCCTCCTTGCTGCTCTTTCTCTTTCTCCTTCATATTAGATTGTAAGCTCTTTGCAACAGGGCCTGTTCATTTGCATTTGCTCTATAATGTGCATGTCATGCTTGAGAGATACTGACTGTTCTGGTATACACGAGTGCTAGCTACAAGCACTGTCTCCGTTAGATGTACCTGAATTGAACTGTCAAATGGTAAATAGTGTCTGTGGCAAGTACGCTAACTGTGAGTGACAAAGAAGCCCTGGAGATTGATGAATAATAAATAACAGCTCCCCTTTCTTTGTTAGCGGTACGTCCTTGTTCACCTGTGCTCATGCTGGGCAGATGGTAAGCACTGAGGGTGAATTCCACAATGCTGGCATGTGGGTGGAGGGAATGTCTTCACATGGAGAGACTTAATGTTAGCTTAGTCTTTATGTCAGTGCAGGGTACATCTTCAAAAGGATTGAGGCTCAGTCCTCTTTTTCCCTTTGCCATGTTTTTGCACTGACAGAGATAATTAAAATGAGGACTGATCAGAGCACGGGGTCATTTCACTACAGATTCTGCACTGCTAAATCCAGACATCACTGGAATTTGACATAAAAAATAAAAGAATGGGAGTTATTACTGATATTGGTAAAACATAAACTATTCTCTTTCTCTTTTTTCCATATATTCCATTATCTCTTTCACAAAATTGCTGCTGAGAATCTTAACAAGTATGTTTTGAGCTTCTTATCTGTACATGTGTTTATGTTTATCAATAATCAATGGGGAAGACACCCTATCCAAAAAGTCCATTACCAATGAGTAATTCAGATGGTTTTTAGTCTATTTAAGTCTGATTACATTATCAGTAGTAAACTGAACAGTAATCTGTGGAACAAAATAAGGAAGACTATTGCTGTGGATGAAATTCTGACATCCAGACGGTTGTCACTGGGTTTTGGACCTATGCAAATTTTATGCATGACCATATAAAATTTACTTAATCACCAAAGTTTTCCACCTATCCAAATGTAGTGATTACTTGATCTTTTAACTAGTACAACCAACGTCTGATTTTCTGAGTCTGTGGGTCACTCTCATCTATTTTATTTACTCGCTCTTTCATTGGCAATGAACCATGATGCTGTAATGGAATTAATGAAAAAGAAATTGAATGTTGTGATTGAAAAATGGTCTCCAGCTTTGACAATAAACATATCTGCTTTGCTTGAGTACTTATATTCACTGTCTGTTGGAAACCATTATCCACTCACTACATTCAATACCAATGACATTATGGGGTAAATTCTCGCCTTCATTTCCAGCAGCTTGTGAACATTTGTGCTTAAGTTGTTTGAAACAAAGACAGGCATGTGAAAATCAAGGGCCAGTGAAATGAAAAGAGTCAGAATTCTGGCCATAACTCTAGAATAAGTTTTACTGCAATGTAGACAATTCCTTATAGCAATTTAGGCTTTGACATTCAATAGTGATCATGGTGGAATGCTACTATAACTCAAAATATCAGCTCCTCTCCTTTTGCAGATCTACAAGTCCTTAATTTTATGACATATTTGGTTGCAAGAAACATATTTCTATGGACCTGAGAGACCTACAGCTCTGTAGATGTGCAGGTAACATCACACCCATGAAGTCTGATTAGTCCTTGACACCGGTGGCAGCTTTATAAGAAAGGGTTACAGTCTAGCCCCAAATGCAGTGTAATGTCACTGTGATCCTTCCATTTTAAGGCAGCTAATATTAGCTTCTCAGAATATCTTAGTGCAGAAGGACTGTGGTACTTGATAGAGATGTGGTAACTAATGTTTGGATGTCCTGAGGAAGAGCAGGAGAGACATGCTGATTTTCCACATGAAACGTAAATATACTAGCTCCTTAAGACTGTATAAAGGCGTTCTCTGATTATTCATTTAAATCAAAATTGTGGTCATTGTTCCATAGTACATGAAGTCCAATTACACAATTTTATGAATATCCTTAGTGAGCTCCACCAAGGTCCATATGTAGGACAAAGTCTGATTTATGAGTCTTGCTGGGGACTGACATCAAATAAATGCAGTTGGTCAGCACAGACAAGACATACACTCTGTCACATAAAGCAGACAAAGTCGTGGTCAACATGTGGTCTTTCATTGGAAAAGCAAAGGCACTGTTACACTGAAAATATTGCTTACAGACAAAGAGAAAAAACACATTATACATAAGTAAAGCCAAGAATTTATTGTTACTACAATTGAAATCCTTGAAGTCTAATCATTCTTAGTCCAGACCTAACTGTACAAAGAAAGAAAGAATGACGCAGTTAAAATTGTTATACACACTTCTGAGTTTCCATCCCTTTTCCTGGTATTATACTTGCCCTCTTCCTCAGGGTCCCACGGTCAGTGGTTTCATTCTGCTGGTGGTGGTGGTGTTGATAGCAGCAGGGGTTATGGTGAGTTGTCAGCATCTGGAGTCATTAGCTGGGAATAATATCATTCTGATATTGACAGTTTCTTCTTCCTCACTCTAGGAGTCATGTGGGGACATTTTTATGTATTTCCAAACACGCTTTTACACCTTGCTCTTTCTTCATTGGTCTGCACCTCCGTGTTACGCCCAAATGTACTACGTATGTTCCCTTTAATGAATGTTACATATTATTTCTTTGTTTCATTACTCCTAAAACTAATTTTGCCCAGCTCCAGGTCTGTTTGTCATTAACCAACCATGGATGAGTTGTTAATAGCCGTGAGGTCTCCAGTGGCAGTGCGTGCCCTATCATTTATCCTTCCATGCCTGGTACTTCTCTGCAGCACATCCCATGTCCTCCCTTCTCAAGTCCTCTGCTCTGATACCAGGTTTGTATTTCTCTACACTATGTCATTCTGCTAGTCATAAATACCTCCTTCTACATAGAATAACTGCTTATTAATGCTATCTATATATAACTGTGGTTGTACTATACAAAGATAAACAAAAGCAAAGCAAATTGGCAGTAGACACCGGGTCAGTTAGAAAAAAAAAAATGCATTTACAGCTAAACCAAGTAACACAGAGCTGCAGGCAGGTCTAGGAAAAGATCAGAGAGTGCAGGCCTTGCTAACCCCAGACTTCAGGCCGTGCAAACACTATCAGCAGTGCCTGCAGTCAGCAATGTCAATACCATACTACAGGGTGACCACTGTTAGAGCACCAAGACTGGATTTAATGCTGCATCGAAAGTGGTTGTGTAGCCTTACTCAGCAGTTAATGGAGCAGAGTAGGGATGTCCAGGAGGGAGTTCATCCAGTTCTGAGGTAATGTCTTAGTAACTAAGAAGCTGAGATGGACCAGGCGATGGAGCTGTCTGTTTCTATTGACCATAGCAGGAATTTATATTCCTAGGTTAGATATTTAGATACTGGATGCAACTTGTTTGGATGTCTGCAATTAGATGAGGTAACTCATATCCCAATTTTAGGTAAGCAAGTTGTTAGGATAGGATTTTGAGAAACATTAACAACCTGCTTTATTGCCTCTGTTTGTTTCTAGATTTGGCAGACTAGATCTATTCTAAATAAGACTTCCCTTCTTGAGATATGTTTTGTGATGGTGTTTATGTCATAGGTACTATATCTGACAAATAAATAATGGAAGTAATGTCAGTATATAATGGAATCAGAAAGCTTTTAACAAATGGATTTGTTTTGATTACATTTTCTACCCATAGTTTCCTTTTTTATATTTTGTTTTGTTTATTTGCATAAATAATAAGGTCTTCTGGGGAAAAGTCTTTATTTGTTTCCATGGCATTATAGTATTGGATTCTATTTCTGGTTTAGGACCCTAAATGCTACCATAATAAGGACAACTATTGTTATCATATCATCATGCTTTCTAAAATTGCTCCATTTTAAAATTCATAACAAAAATGTTGGCTGAAATCGCTCCATGCACAGTGCTATTGTATCCTAGTGTTTCAGACACTTTTACCGTGACTTTCAGAACACAGAACAAAACTATAATTCATATTCTGAGATTTCTACCAGATGTATACTGGTGACTACCAATATTGATTGCATGTCCTACAAAGATTCATTTACAAAAAAATTCACAAGGTCATTTTCAGGAAATGCTGTAGGTTCTCTAAAGAGAACAAGGGAATCAGACCTCTGTTTTATATCTCAGCTGGATACATAGTTTGTTATCATCATTCTGTTTTATCCCAGATGTTATCTTTTCCAGAAAAAGTATATTCACTTCTTACGTGTGTTTTATGAAGGACTGCCTCTGTAAAAATGTGTGACTGGGATTCCCAATAGAGTTACAAAAAAGTGCCTAATTCCCTTTGAAGGGGAGCAAGAGCTTTGACTAAAATTCATATACATGAAGACAACCAGAATAAGCCATTGTCATTCTCAAAATACAGTTACATGATATTCCTTTGGCCCATCTTGGGTATACGGCTGAATTTCACACTTAAAAAAGTCTCAAGACACAGCAAATAATAACTAACAAATGCATCCCATTTATGCTAACAAATGAACAGATCATTCATCTCCGGGAGCTTGTTCATATGGACTATTTAAATTGTCTTCACTTGATATTATAAGAAATATCATTCTTAATTCGTTTGGCATTTCATTATTTTAGTTCTCCTAAATAAATGAATTCTGAAAGGTTACAGTAGAGATTCCTATCAAACATCTTATCTGTCAATGAAGAGAGAATGAAAAAAAGCTGCCTATGTACATTGCAAACTCTAATCTAAATGTGTCATTAGATTGTGAACAAGTTGTTAATGTCGTCCTTGAAAGCGACCTTGTGCTGAAGACATGTAGAAGGTTGCATTGCAGTCTTTGTCTGAGCTGGCCTTCAAGCTTACTCATTCTCCGCCTACTTATGGAGAAATGTATCATTTAGATATTCATATTCAAATCAATCTAAGGATAAGAAAATGCTTTCAAACAGCTTTGGTAGAAGGGCTTGAAAACATGGAAAATACTTTTTGGAATAGTTTATTAAAATGTGCATGTGGAAGGATATAGTGATAATTTAGGTGAAGAGACAGGGTTGTGGAGCCATTAATCTCACGGGTTCTAAGTGTAACTGGATCCCAGTTTTCTCTCTGACTGGGATTCATGAAGTATGCATTTCCCTTTTCTTTGTTGTGCTGGTAACTGAAAATTCAGGTTTTATCACTTCAATTCCCCTTCTGTGAAACAGGAGATGTCATTGCATTTCCTCACACAGCAGAGCTGGGAGTTCGTCATACTTACATATATGAGACTCATACTCGAAAGTGGTGGGAATAATAAAGTATTTAGAAGTGGGGTTTTTAGGTGTTGAAATACGTTGCAGAGAGGGAAGACATGCCAATAGGTGAGTCTGGGTGTACATGTGTGAAGAAACATGATGCCTGTGCCTTCCACTGATGAGGATTCCTTTATAGTGACCCTTTGCAAAGCCATCATAACTAAATGGCTAAACTACTAGATCAGCCCATGATTTGTAGCCATCATGAGCCTCCTTTTCACTATGAACTTGGGTAAGCCATCTGTAGAAACACAGTAGAGCACAGCACACCAAGTAACACAGTTGAATTAGCAGGGGAGAAATGCATTCCTGGAAGAAAGCTCATTCAGTCTTTCTTTCTCTTTCTCATTTGCTCTTTCTTTCTTTCTGTTGTGAAGCATTTTTTCCCTGACATCCTGACAGTCAGGGCCAAAGCTTTCGGAAATCAAATGTGAACTCATTTTGAAATACCAGCAGCGTTTGAATTTTAAATTAACCTATTTACAATGAAACTATGCCTGCTGATTGCCATCATCTTCAGGAAAATTAACAGTAACGATCATTGGTGTCATAATGCAATTTCCCCGCAAAAATCACATAGGCTTCATTACTGTTTACATAAATTGTCATAAATACCAATTATAGCTGAACATAAAATGTAATGCTCTTTTTTTTAATCATAATCACACAATTGTTCTTCTAATTCATATGCTGGGGGAATAGGGTTTTGATTCAACCTTTGTTGTGAAGGAAATGTTTTGCTGGTAGTTAGTTTTGCTGTAAGTGCTTGTTGGCTTATTTTCAAATCCTCTCTCTCTCCCTCCCTCCCTCTCTCCTTTCCTCTATCCATTTGGATCGTTTAGTCCTTGTCCCCTGTTTGCTTTGCCCTCTAATTCACCAAAAGGAACGTGTAGGTGTGCTAATAGCAGATGGAGGAGACGCGCTGCTTGTGTCCTCTAGACACTGGACATCAGGCTACAGAGGAATAAGTATTTCCGGTGGGGATTTATAACATCATTTTGTGCAATTACGTAGAAGACCCCATAAAGGAATAATGTAATAATAAACCTGTTAAAAGCACAAATTTGTTGCACCAATTTCTGTTTCTCTCATAAGTCAGCAGAACAAAGAGCTGATAAAGGGAACGACATGTTAAATTACTAAATTTAAAAAACAAAGGCCAGAAGAAAGGGTCTGGCTTTATTTTAAGCACATTGTTTGCTACATATATTTTTGAGTAACTACATTGTAACTGTCGGCCGCATGCTATATAAGCAGTGCAAGGTAAGTGTCGTGTAATCGCAGGATAATTATCTTGTTATTTCTGCCTTCCAGCTTGAATAGCAAATGTTGAGCCCAGTTCTGTCTGGAGCTCAGGGCCTGCTACCAATCACCAAATACCCTCACCTTGGACTCTGTGTGTGAACATATTCACACATATGCACACACAAATGTACATGTATACGTGTGTGTGTGTGGACAGTAAATGACAAAATAATAATGGTGTTATAAATTGAGACTACTCACTTGAGGAATCTAATTTCTAGAAAGAACAGCTCTTTCGCCTGTATTTAATGGTGTGCTTACACCTCTGCTGATGCTGTGGCTCACATTACAGTCTCTCATTGTGTAGATTAGGTGGGATTAAGATCAATTCCCAGAGAAGTGAAAGATAGAAAATCACTGAGTATCACGCAAGATAATCTGGCACTTGGGTAACCTTTCCTAGAGAGAAAGAATCAGGTGCTGAAAAAATATTGGCTTTTCTGATGTTAGTCCAGGCTTTAGAGCAGACAAATTTGTTCAGAAAGACTAGAAAATCCACCTTGGAGGTTTTGCTAGTCTAGGTAGCAGTCCAGAATTTTCTCCCTCAGCTTGACATGTTCAATGTATTTGCTCCCTTATCCACCTTGCCCTCACCAGATCCACGCCAAGCACATCTGTAATGTCTGCACAGAACAGTGACTTTCTTCCTTTTTTTCTAAACAGCCTGGAGCAGCCACATTGTTAATCTCATTCAGTTTTTCTCCTGTGGTATAAATCCTTAGGATAATCTTGATCCGTGTTTTTTTACAGCAGTTCGATGAAGAGCACTCAAGCACGTATCCCCAAATTATGGACCATCCATTGTTAGATGGAGCAGATTCATCTGCAGGTCTATTTGCCAATATAAAGTAGAAACATTATTTTTCTTTTGATGTAATGTGCGGTCCTTCTATAATATGGATAAAATATTTCTTGCAGCGTTCCCACCATCTTTTTCTTCTTCCTTTGTTTCTGACTGTATTATTTTGTAGCACTGAACTGAATTTGTAGATTTCAAATAAAGTAGGTTATTAGTTGCAAATTTGCCAGCTGTAGATGTTGCAAACAGACAAACAAAAAAATTAGAGTGCTGAAAAATCTGTAATATTTTGAAAAGAAGATAAAATATTTCCTATGCCTACTGCAGTATAATGCATCTGAGCCTGCTACATCAAAGTCAATGAGGGCCTCCATTTTTTCAGGGAATATTAGATGACTACTAGTGTACATGTAAGTGAAGTTTCCTGGATCCTGAAATTTTCACTCCATACCTTTTTTCTGCAAATCTCCTCTGAAGTCAGTGGATGATATGAGGACATAACAATTCTGCCTTTGGTATTTTGTTGAATTGTTGCACACAATTGAAGTATTCATAAAGCTGTTGAAAAGACGTGAAGCATTCAGCAGTAGTGTATTTAGGTGTATGAACTTTCCATGACGATATTCTTCTGGGATAATCCCCAGACCTGAAAGCACAGGTTAAAGATCCACCTTACGATGCTGTCTGTAATAAGTGACATTCTGTGTGTATTGGCATCAAAGGAGTTATATATTCCACTATCACCACTGGAAATTTAGGAGAAATATATATCCACTACAATAGAGAATGCAGTACATAATTATTATTGAGGAATTAAAAAAGAAAAACAACACAAAACACAACAACAAAAAGGTGGCTTGGCTAAGATCATGAAGAAGGCTGTGAAGGAGTCAGTATATCTCAGACAATGTTTAACACTTCCATTTTTCTTTCACAAAACAATAAAATGAAGAAAAGCTAGTATTATCTCTCAGTAGGAAAATACCATTTTGGCCAATCAGCAGAGCGATGTTTTTCCTAGACTAAATGAAAGTATGGAAAGCATTAAAGTGGCTTGAAAATCCATTTGTTTAAAAAAAAAAAAAAACACTAAAAAAAATATCTGGGCATAATTTCTACATCAAGGTTGCTTACACATACCAATACAATATAATAAAAATATATTTGTTAATAGACTTGTCCAACCAGTCAAGTTATTCTTTTGAAAAATCATGTCTTTCTCCATTTTTCTTACATTTAACTCAGACACAGACAGACACAGAAACACACACACACACAAAATTCCTGTTGTTAATTTTTCATAGGCTAACTCTGATTTAAGTGACTGTATGGAGAGGTCATAAATATTAATTAATCTCATCATTGATAGAGACTTTGTTGATATAAATAACAGTCATGCTAATTTTTCTGCACATAGCTAACTTGTGACAATCACTATGACTGTTGTAACCCTCTACCATCTCTTGCCACTATTGTCTCAAATAGGAATGTACATTTCTAGGAATGGGGGTTGTCTACCCCTTTGGGCTCAATATGTTTCTAACACAAGATTCCTTTAAACCCGGCAAGACTGTGCTAAGAAACTACAGCAACTTGATTTGTATTATGTTTTCTGGTTGTGCTAAATACCAAAATTTTAGTCCTGAAGGTTCAAAATGGTTCTCTTGTTCTTCTGGTCAGAAGAAATATTTTCCTACCTCCATAATATTTAAATTCAAATAATTTTACTAAAATTAGTGACTAAAAGAGAAAACGTATTTTTCAGTTCCTTCCTTTTACGTGTAAAAATGAATAACAGAAATCACTTTTGAATTTTCAGTTAATCAAAATTCATTGGTTATAGTGGCAACAAACGTCTTTGGTGCAAATTTTGACAACATTACTACTACTACTAAAACCTAAACCAAGCTAAAATACTGTAAGAAAGTATTAGGGAAGAAAAAACCACATTTCTTAGAAAAAGTTATCTTTCTGCTTGAGAATAACATTATCTTCAGGAGGGAGCCAAAGACCGAAAATTACAATCACATACTGTTTTCTCTTGATTGGTCATGGTGTGTGCAATAGATTAGTCAAGTTACATAGTATGGTTATAGTGTCTGATTTGGATTCAATAATATACGAAGAATGACAAATAATGAACATGGGAAAAAAAAAGAACAACAAATAATAAATTATCTGCACACATGGGAATTTCAAGGTTAATCCAATACAAGTTGAAATAATGAAAAGATTCACTTTTTACTTCTATAGAATTTGGATCAGACTCATGAGTTATTGTATAAACAACATTAAACATTAATTTCTTTAAATATCTGTGTGATAAAAACTCTTATGAATTAAAGCAAATACAATGGAAACAAAAGAGGCTGAAACTGCATACTGAAGAGTAAAGAAGAGTTGGGAAAATATCCATTACTTTGTGGGTTTGTTTTGTTTAAATTTTTTGCTGGTATTCAGCTATCTCTGTAAAATTAATTTGATAAAATTGGCTTCAAGAAATGTACCTGTGGCAGGGATGAGGGTGATTATTCCAAATCTGGAATCTTGATTATTGGTCTAGAAGAGGTCAGGAAGCTTTTTCCTTTCCAAGCTGGGATTCTGCAAGAAGGTCTAATTATTCATTTAAATGCCACATAGTGCACAGAATCGTGCCTAAAGAGGTTTTTGTTGTTGTTGTTAAACATTTGTAAGAAATGCTAACAAAAAAAAAGAAGTTACTGTAATCTCAGTTAATGTAAAAACAAATTCTACAATTGCACGTAATGAATGCATTTACAACTGCTTTGTGAAGGATCGACATTTGGTTTCTCCATTTTGGTGGAGGAGATTGGAAACACAGAAAGAGGGATCTCTGATATGAGTTAAGAAGTCTTCTCTTGCGTTACCATGCTAGTTGCCTGTTATTCCAACAAGGACATATTTTGCTCTGTTGTAATTTACCAAGTTTCACCTTAATGCTATTGCCTTTGGAAGTGTCTACCTAAACTTTTACGGTTCTAAATGTTTCAGAAAAAAACTTATGATTTCCCATATAAAGTTCTTTTATGCCATTATTATCACTTAGCTTAACTCCTCTGTACAGAAAGGAGTCACTTCCTCATTCAGTATTTTATGATAAGAAAGGCTTTATTTTCTCATTTACTGTTGTAAAGCAGGTCTTCTGTTCCCCTGCTAAAGGTGTAGTCCAAGTCTTTGTCCTCTGGCACTTCAAAACTTCATATACTGGATCTTTTCATTGATATTATATGATGTTATAATACATTTATATTTTACTCAATTTCTACTGATCAGGTTTTCAAGTGCACACAATATATTCTTTACAGCATTCCAGCTTCCATTTGCATCTATAGTTCCTTCTCATGCTGCACCTGTAGTGAATATACATAGCACGTAATTTTTTTTTTTTTTTACAAAGCTCATTAACAAAATCATTAAGTAAGACAAGGGTTAAGGCAAATGTGTGAGGAAGACTATGAGCCATCAGACACATTAAGTGTGCACTTCCCCAGAGTTTGTTGTGATCCAAGACAGAGAAGCCTCTGGAATAAACTAACACCAGGGTTACTCATTGCTAGAAAGTTAACTTTCTAGATTGGTCCCTGTTACCCAGGTGTTTATACCCTGCCAGGATGTAACTTAAATGCATTAAATAGGTGGTCTGAGAATTCCCTGAGTCTTTAACTGGGAAAACAAACAAAAGATGTTTCTCATGAGCAGTGAATCTCTTCCTTACTGTAAACAGCGGAAGAGGTAAAGGAGGGAGGGAAAAGTTACCAGCCTACCCTGGCTGGAACGGTAGAGTAACTTAGGTCAGAGCCTATCAGCCTCCACCTTTCCTTAAGCAAGTTCTGACAGTTCAGCATGGGCTGTATACAGAAGCAATAGCTTTAAAAAACAAGTTCCCAGTGCTCAAAATATGCACCTGCAATGTGAATCTTCCACATGAAAGCAGTAAAAGGGAAGACAAAACAAATTTCACCATTCAGTTACACTTATTCAGTGATACAATAGACAAACCACATTTTTTAATATTGTATACCATCAGTCTCCATCATTACCAAACTACTTGTGTGAGAACAAAATGGGTCAATGAGAGAACTGATCATACATGAAAGTTATGCATTTTAAGGAGTTTCTACTACATTTGTATTTTACCAAATAGTTCCTAATGATGTTCTATAATACAAAATTAAATATTTCTGTCTCCATTGTGTGTTCTTATTCATGAGTTGGGCATTAATCGTTAAACAATGTACCTGCTTGTTTATTTATACTAGATGTGATTATTTATATTCTGAGTAGTCTGCAAGGTCTTTATCTGCATTGCCTAGCCATTTTTACGAGTTTTAGATTGTGTGGGGAGAAGGGAAAGGTTAAGTTATTGAACTCGTTTCCCTGATCTTGTAATGGAAACCATTTTCTTTATTATTTTATTAAAAATAAATTGATTTTTTGAAAAGACAAGAAATAAGAGAGCTATAAAAATATATATGTTTACACCTACTACTCTTTTGGTTATACTGAAAAGTGTCTAAAGCAACTCCACTTTGATATGAATGCTACATGTGTATTTAAAATATGTCCATATTCCTATTGAGGACTAGTTGTGTGGTGGAATTTTAACACATTTTAGGTGCCTCATTAAATCTGTTTTTTTTTAAGGAGTGAAATTTTTCTGACTAGTTACAGGAATTATCTATCTCACTGAGAGCTGTCAAGGTTTTCCATATAGTTACTGGAAAGAAATAAGTATTTAGATAATAATTCATACCATCTTATCTTCAAGGAAATGCCTGAGATAGATCAGATAAACAATGCACTAAAAAACTTCACTTTTTATTAATTAGGGAAATATCTCAGACACACTTTGTAAAATTGGGGAGTTCGGTAAGAGGAATTTTCTCCTCTGCAAACTTCTATCCGTTGTCCTTGGATCAGGCCCTATGAGCAACATCAAGTGTCACTTTACTAATGATAATGATAGGATATAATAAGAGTATAGAGATTACTTTCAGTATACTTGTGTTTAGCTTTTAGCAAATGTGACATTCATTGTGAACTACACATTTACAGAAGCTTGAACAAGCATAGAGAGAGCAAAGAACTTTACAGTTAGTATAGCTGTTAAGGCTCCATAGAAAATAGAGTTCTCCTGAGTGCTTACTAAGCAATATGTTGCGCTTTTGCAAATACTTTTGGTTTGGTGTTTTTTCTGTGGATTTTTTTTTTCTTTTAATGTGGCTATTTTAACCTAAAATTTTACTGCAGATTGTCATATAGAAACAGAAATTCTCTTTGCTTATTTATCTTAGCCCAAGGTCTTAGATCAAATCTGTGATTAAAAGTTGATCCCCCTCCAATGGTGTAAGGATCTTTATTAGAATCAGATATTAGAATACCTGGTTGAATTACCAAAGTAATTTTTTATATTTGCCATAACTATAGATAAAGCTAGGCAATGCATTAACTGCCCCTACCCAGTTTATTCATCCACCTCTGTCTCCCTCTGATTTTTCCAATGATTCTTGATTCCACGCATGTATTACATATATCTAATAAGCTTCAAGATGTGTTTATTTCTGTAAAAGACATTATAGTAATTCATTTATATTCTCCTTTTTTCAGGAGTCCTCACACAGAAGAGGAAAAAGTTTATTGGAAAATTACCTAGGAACGACACTCAGAGAGGAATTCATCTTTCCTTACTTTGTATGTCTACAGTCTAGAAATCTGCAGCTCATCTCCTTCATCTAAACACCTTTGGAATGAATTACCGTGTATTCTCACATCTTGTCTATTTTAGAGGCCTACTTTAGAACACAGAAATTCCATCTGAGCTGTGGCTATTTCTCTCCATTGATTATACAGGGATGTTTTGTAAGTGAGTAGTTCAGATAAAGTTGTTTATAACTTGTATCTGATTAGGTAAATCCTTATTTGAAGTAGCTTCTTTTATCTTTTCCATGTCATATATCACAATGGCCTGAGACCAGAAAAGTAGGATAATTTAATTCAAGATTCAGAGATACCAGACTAAGAGTTATCAGTATTAAGCAATTTTACTTCAAATCACTAGTGTGTGATCTAGCCAGTTCCTTGCCATATTACAGGCATAAGAGAACTGTGTAACCTATTCAATTACCATAATAATTTCCTAACAGCCCTGAAGGTTTCTTTTTGGAATTTTCTACCCCAGCGCTCCCTGCGTTTAGACATTGCACAAGTCCTCATGAGTTGCAGAAAATACAGCTGATATGGGAGAATGCAGAAAATACCGACAAGATGCAGAATTCATTCTGAGGAATGATAGAGCCAGAATCACAAAAAAATAATAATAATGCAAGGCCCAGTGACAGTAAAAGTAGCACAACAATTAAAATAATAACTATCAGCTTTAGAGGAGAGAATTTATTGGACCACCACCTCTAAGTCCCTGGTCTGAATCCAGATCTAACAAGACTGACCAAATGTCACTCTAATTACACAGTGATAAAAGTTCCAGAGTAAAATGAATTCCACAGTCTGAACTCAGCTCCAAGTGGGCATTTGTCTTCATTACGAGCCCAGCATATATTTGGCACAGTCTGTACTCCTCTCTTTAAAAGAAGTTCATAAGTTAATGAACAGGAAGATTGAAACATTCGCCTAGTGCCTAGTACCACATACCCGGGACTGGGGTAGGGGATAGAGTGAAGGACTCATCAGTATCCTTTCCTCTCTCTTCTTCACATACCGAATGGATTTGCTTCTTGTAGATGTTTCAGGTGTTAAAAAAAAAAAAAAAAAGAAAACACGTTCACATGATAAAAAGCACAAGTGATAAAGTTCTTCTCTTCCTGCCCCTCCTCTCCCTTCCCCTTCCCTCCCTTCCTCTTGAGTGTCCTCCACAAACACAGCACAAAGATTCAGAAGTTTCAGATTTTCACTGTTCTTCCATAACTCAGCAGTCCATCTTTTAAGTGTGATTACAGCTGAAATACAAAAAAAGATAGGATGGAAAAATTTTAGGATCAGGCAGGAAAGAATCTTTCTGTTCTCTTACTTAATTCCTTCTTTCCCATTAGAAAGCCCTCGAAACTTTGGCTGCTGGATCCACAAAGTAGTAAGCACATTGGTCTGTACCACAGATTTTGTATTTCCTTCTATTTCTCATTCTTTTTTTTTCTTTTTTTTTTTTACATCATTTGATTTTCTGATGGACAGCATAAAAACACTTTAATCTTCTTTTCACATTCTGCCCATGCATGTCTTAGAACAAATGACTCACATCATCCAAGGCTTTTGCTGATGCTGTATATCTGGAAAGCAACATTAGTATTGTAAGGAAGAGTAATAGCTTGCTTAGGAGTTTGACAATCTGAAACAAGGAGAGAGATGATTAGGCAGTGATTTGAAAATGTTTGGAATGCTAGTACTAGCAGGAACCCAACCTTTAATTTTTTTTTCCTCATTTTGACTGTAAGATGGAGTAGGGTGGATGGAGACATTAATGTTTTAGAATCATAGGCATTAGAGTTGAGCAATGCTTTTTGGCCAGGACAGGGGCAATGCCAAAAACTAGTCATATTCTCAAGTGCACCGTGAATTCAAAGTAACGCAGCTGAGTCCTGTGGTATTACCTTGAATATGCATAAATAGAACTTAGAGCTTGTTTATGTCCTTCTCACTGATTAAACTGAACTTCTGTGATGTCCAAATTTTACTGTCCAGAGTGTGTGTGATTAATCTAAAAGTAATTTGATCCTGTACCTTGAGCAAGCTTGTAGAATTCCTAGAATGGTCAGAAAAAAAGAAGGATCCATCTTTTAAGAAAAGACTGAAGGAATTCCTTTTATTGAAGCAAGCAAAATTAAAGCTGATATGGAATAGAGAGGGAGAAGAAAAGCAGCTACTTGAGCTAAAGGTAATTTTAACACAGGATAGATCAGTATAAATGACCATGAATAAATTATATTTAGTACATTAATAGACTTTCATCCACTGGGATCTAGAAACCTTTCTGAAGATCCACTCATATAACAATAGTGTGGGGGGAAGTAATAACTGGTTTTAAAATGTTTGCTCTAAGTTTACAGCAATGGTTATACTCCATTGTGCCAATTGCAGCAGAGATGGGTCTGGGTGGACAAGGACACCCATTCTACTTTTTATCTTTATGTTAGCATATAGCCTGAGGTAGATATCTGTTTCTTCCACTGATGCTATTCCACATCCTAATCAAAAAATAAAATTCTTTAGAAATTGTACAAGGAGAAATTTCTTGCAACAAGCTTCCAGTTTCTGCTTCATTATGCTGACCCACAAGCATGCTCTGACTATGAAGTTATCAGGCAGAAGCTCCCCTTGACTCCTGATGGCTTTTGAATACCATATTCTTAAGTCAACTCCCTCCACGCCTTGCATCAGCCCTCTCAGAACCCAACTAAGAGCTCTGACTCATTCTGCGAACAGAGCACTTAAATGAGGTGTTATTCAATGCTGAGATTTGCCACATGGCTAGATCATAAGTAACTTTGCAAGTCCATTGACTTGGACTGTGAGTCAGAAGTCACTTAGAGAATTTAAGAGCATCCATATATTTAACTGCTCTCTTTTTACCACTTTCTCTTATACAGCAGACAGCACCTTTATTAAAAAGCTTTAAAACACTTTACCTAGGACATTTTATTTATTCTTTAGGCTGTCTCAGGTAGCCTGTAAACTCCATTGCCAAAGACTGTCTCTTAAAAACATGCAAAAATGATCCTGATATATTAGTACTTACAATTTAATTAATTTTTTTTTTTTTTCTTTTTTCTCCCCCCCCCTTTTTTATCTTTCTTATGGTAAACACTTACTCTTTTTACATTTTGTTTAATTCAGGTAAACCACCTTTTTAATTAAATAACTCGATTCTATGAGAGAAGGAAAAAAAAAAGCAAGGTGTAGATATAGTGATGACATGGAGGTAAGAAGAAAGAGTTCTACCACCTAACCTTTTAATCACTGATGTAATAGAGATGAAGGCATCAAACTGTTTCTTCCCACTCAAGGCCAACACTTGTGGCTCATTTGTAGACAACAAAGTATAAATTATCTCACAAGGGCTCCCCCAGTTACAGGTACAAATCAGAAGATTTGAAGGTAATACCGTGTACCATTTGAATTTTCTTGAGTGACAATTAGCTGTGTATACGAAACATGGCAAAGAGCACTGGAACATTAACCATGGTCTTTTGGGTGTCCTTTCTTCTCTTCTCCTGTAGGAAGATATTTCCAGGACCCTGCTCTGTTTGTAAATATCAGACTTGGCATTTCTATAAGTTTGGGGAGGTAGGGGGTTGTACGATTATAATTTTCTCAATTAGACTAACAGTATTCTTTTGCCCTCCTTATCTGAGCACCCAGCTCTCCTGTGAAGACAGGCTGAGAGAGTTGGGGCTGCTCAGCCTGGAGAAGAGAAGGCTCCGGGGAGACCTTATAGCAGCCTTCCAGTACCTAAAGGGGGCCTACACAAAAGCTGGGGAGGGACTTTTTACAGGGGCATGTAGTGACAGGACAAGGGCAATGGCTTTAAACTGAAAGAGGGTAGATTTAGATTAGATGTAGGGAAGAAGTTCTTCACTGTGAGGGTGGTGAGGCACTGGAAGAGGTTGCCCAGAGAGGCTGTGGATGCCCCATCCCTGGAAGTGCTCAAGGCCAGGCTGGATGGGATGCTGAGCAGCCTGGTCTAGTGGAAGATGTCCCTGCCCATGGCAGGGGGGTTGGAACTAGATGGTCTTTGAGGTCCCTTCCAGCCCAAACCATTCTATGGTTCTATGATGGTATAACTCACCAGATGAGGAAGATGGCCAGAATCTTTTCAGATAAATAGTTCTGGTGCTTTTACCCAGATTATGTGACTGCTTTTTCAGAGAAAATATTTGCACAAACTGTACTTTACTTTACAAGGGATTTAAGGCAGGATCTGTCTTGGTATTTGTGCCTGTACAATGCCAACGTATTGTCAGAATTAAAAAAGGAGACTTTCATTGAAATTATAAGCAATTAACTGTTCTGATAGCTTTATATGGGTATCTGTTCTTAAGGAACTAGTCTGACAGTTTTAGTTCATTTTATGTAATCCAACACTACATAATAATAAACCAGCCTTCTCATCATCTCAATTTCTTGTGCCTCTTCTACCTCAGATTTGTAATGTAAGAGATACCTTTTACCGCACCATTAATTTGAAAAATTATATATATTTTTCTGAGGAACTTTATTCCAAGAAATGCATCAATTCAGTATATTTCCTAATTTATTTGGGTCCTTGTAAAGTTTCATCTGATAGGCATAAAACTGTAAGATGATAGCATTGAAATGCAAGTCACAAGCTTCAATTAGGTACAATCAGAAATCATGCGGTGACTTCATTAAGTATCATTAAGAATGATCAAAATATTGCTCTTAGGAAAAATACATCAAAAGCATGCATTTACACATTGATTAAACAGGATCTGCAATTTCTAAAATCTGGTACGAGAAAAAAGAATGTAGTAAATTAAGTGCTCATACCCTACTTAGCAACAAGGGACTGCTTAGCAACCAACAAAGTGAAAAATAATGGATACGGCAGAGCACAAACTCTCAGCCCCCTTAGAAATGGAAGTATTGGGCAGCCATAGACAGAAACTGACAGAAATTGCTAGAAAAAGTAAAACAACAAAAAAAAAAAGCGTTTCTTCCCTCCATAAATTTCACGTGTATCAAAGGCAGCTAACCTGAGCTAAGATGGAAGCGGCTGGCAACCATCAGCCACTGAATAACTGTTACAGTCACAGTTCCTCGCTCAGCGGGTCTCCTAGTCCGCATTCACCCTCCTCAGTTGCACAGCCACAAAGTCTTTGCCCGCTGCGCCCGAGTGTGAGCTCAGCATTCTCTCCGCATGCGGTTTCAGAGAGCTCTGGCTACAGCGTCTGTACCGAAAGAGTCCATTTCTTGTCTGATCCTTCTCACGTGCTTATGTTTCCCTGCCAGTTATAAGCAAGATTCATGCCAGTTGTCCAGATACAACAGAACGCAAGAGGTATGAATTTTTGCAGCTGGAGAGTCTGAGCTTAATTATTTGAAATAACATGAGTTTATAGATAAACCCTTCAAGAAAAGTTCTCAGTTCCCTAGCTGTCATCTTCCTTCAAATGAAATCCTTCAAATATTTCCCAGAGTAAAATCTTACAGTCCTTAGACTTTCACCTTTTCAGCACTTTTGAACAGAAGTGAATTATTCTTTCTCTTAGAGAGGTGAATTGCAAAAAAAACCTGTTGCTTGTCTTGCTTGTTTGCTCAGAAGCCTGCTGAACTGGGATTATATATTTGAACCACTGACAAGAAAATACTTAAAGATTATAGAAGTGTACAGAATCGTCAGTGGATACTCTGATTCCATGTGGTCTGTCCCAGACAAAATGATGAAGGTGCTCTACTGAGATACGCAGACCTCTAAAAAAGCTGTGCAGGGAACTCCCTTCCAGCACACAGCCCTGCAAATGGCTCACGTTGAACCTAATGGGACTCATCTGCATTTTCAATACAAGCATAGATTAGACCATGCTAATAACACAGTAATTATTATATTGGCTAAGACCCATAAATGCCTCAAAACTGGTGGTTTTTAATTGATGGAACATTTTTCCACATGGTCGCTTGCCTACATTGTGATCACTAATGTTAGAGACTACCTTACTCACTGAATATATGAATCTGTAGATCCCTTCCAAATTTTTATTGCGCTTTCTTACTTAGGATAACAAGGGATATTTATGATGCGTATATACGTATCTACTTGTATTCTGTAGTTGTTCAAAATCTTATCTTAGGAACTTCTATTCTACCATGTAAACAAACATGAACCAAAAAGATATATATCTTTTCCACCACTTTTTATAATTTTCTCTTTTTTCTAATTCAGTTATGACCCCTTTATAACAGAAGAACAAGATCTCAGTCTTTCTTCTCTGGATTCAACATTTGGCCCTGACAAAACCCATTTTATTCAAAGATCTCAAAGCAGATAGCAAATATTAAAAGCCATGTTTTCTAAAGTGACCTCAGATTTTTACTTGACCCCTGTAAGGGAATTACAAATCTGAGTAGGCATGAATGGATATGCATTGCCTAAGGTTTACAAATTACATTTCTCAAGACCTTTGTGCAGTATGCAAATGCTGTTACATTTGTTTACAGCTGAATAAACTCAGGCATCAAGAGGTTAAGTGGCTGGCTGAAGGTTGTAGAGCTTTCCAACACCATGAGCAGCCCCCCAGGGTCCTGTTTCCAGAGTCGTGCTGTATCTGCTGTATTGATTCTCCCTTTACAACCACTCCAATGTGTTAATGGGCTACGAAGCTAATAGAATATTAAAAAAGAAGCTTAGGAATTTTATCTACGGAGCTTGACTGGCCACCTAATTCTACAAAAGGAAGTTTAAAAAAAGAGAGAGAGAGAGAGAAAGAAAAGAATAAAAGGAAAAAGGAAAAATGTCAGAACTGATTGATTAAGGGAAGAAGTAGGTACCTAAGAAATGCCTGGTCTGATGCCAGTACTGGCTCAGGTCAGACAGGGCTATTTTTAAATTATTTGGTATTTTCAGAAATTGATTACTTGGCTAACACATTAAGAAGTAGCTCTACACATTCATTTAATGGGCCAGTGCCTCTTGTACAGGTCTGGAACAGTCACATTCAATCTCATCTACTCCTCGTTAAGTAGTGTTTTCTTCTTCAGTGTGTTTATTTACTGCCAATGCTGTAAGCATAAAATATATACAAAAAATAAATAATACCTTAAATAGTCTTTCAGCCATACAGGCCTTCAGGACAAGTGACTTCACTTCAGGCCTTGTGAGCTCAGTTAGGGCTCAGACATCAATTCTCGTTCTTTCATATACCTGCAAATTGAGCAATACTTTCTTTTCATACTGTTAGCTTTTTAATATATAGCCACCTCAGTCTAAAGCTGCCCTGAAACAAAACATGGTACGCTCTCACAATAAGCAAAGGCAAATGAATAATGAGTCATTTTAATTTGATGACACTGTATGTACTGGAGTAAGAGCAGAGTATTTTAGATGAGGCAAAACCAGTAAAAACTTTTAGAGAATAACTAAGAGACTGCTGCTGTCCTGATTAATGTGCAGGTAGGGACTGGCTCTTGGACTATTTCACTTTTTTCACTGACTTCCCCAAACAAGATGATACTCAGAGCTACATTTCTAAGTAATGGCATCTCCATTTTTCTAAAAGACTTTTCTAATGAAGGCAGCACTAACCATAATAAAGATTTTTCTTAACCAAATTGTCAACAATTACATACTCATGGCAGTATGTGCTCTGATGCTGGGAGCAGCTGGATGACCGGACCTAGGTAAAACATTTCAGCTGCAGGAGTACCCTACTTTGGTGTCGCATCAGAGTTCCAGGAAAACACACAGAGGAAGGCTGTAGTAGTAATAACAACAACAACAACAACAACAACAATAATAACAATAATAATAATGTAATGATACTTAATAATAATAATAATAATAATAATAATAATAATAATAATAATAATAATACATCCTGACCATGAGAAACTGCACTGTCAGCATGAATAATACAGATCTCTTACCTATACTTAGGCCTGCCTTCCACCTTACTTATCGTTAATAAAATAGCATGGCAGAAAAGCTCAAGCATCCCAGCCAGCAAGGGAGAAACAGATTTTCAGTCTCTCAAGTTCGATAGTTAATTTTTAATGTGGGTATTTGACTTATGCTCCCAGATTTAGAAAGGTTCCCTTTAGTCTTTAATTTCTCTAAAAGGGTGATCTTGCAAGGCTTGGTATGCCTTTGTCTGCTATTGCTGTCAATGAAAGCCAAGACTGATGCAAACCATGAAATGGGCAGTCTTCTGCTGTTGCAATGGCATCTTTAATTATTTCTCTGTAGAAGCTGTTCACTGATTCTCTATGCAAAGTGTATAAAACCAACCGTACCGAACCGTTCTACTTGGGCAGGGCTATATCACGAAAGGGCATAGCCCACTCTCCAGGATATGCCATCCCATACATCACTCCTCATTTCTCATAATGTACGCTGACCCTGTCTCAGAAGTAATCTGACATAACAAAGCTAAGATCTACTTTGAAGACAAGTTTTCCCTGCATGCTTGGGTTCAAAATCCACGCTTGAAATTACATTTTACATCTCTAGGAAGTTTCTCTAAAACTCCTCTAGTTCCATACTAATGTAAAACACAATGAAAAATCAACAGATCAATGTTTTTACTATTTTATTATCTTGAATATTATAATGATGATGATGGAAAACAAAACTATCATCAGCTTCAATGATACCTTATGAGTTACTTTCTTATTTAAATTCCTCAGTAGAAGGTACATAATTATTTTTTTCACTGGAACTGTTGGTATTTTTTCATAAGTGTCAAATACTGACTTTTTGATAAATAATTCATCAAACATTACAGAAAATGGAATGAAAAAGCAATGTTGCAGAACTAGACAGAGGCGAGGGAAAAGTCTTTACTCCTTTATGTTAAGAGGATGTGCAGAGGATGTTGGAACTTCTGATCAAGTTGTATGACTTCTAGTCATCCAGTCTTTGGATACTCACTAAACGCCTGCTCTGAAGTATTTCTATACCAAGTTATGTTTCAGTAGTTTATTTTGGTTTTCTTGTCCATTGTCTATGCCTCTTCAGTTCCCTAAGTCTTTTAAAAGAAAAAAACATAGCTGAGCTTTTCTTTTTTCTTCTGTTTTACACATCTGGCCCTTGCAGGACCTCATGGCTTGCCAAAGAGACTGTACAGATGGAGAATCAGAAAAGAGCTCTCAGGTTATATTGCTCATGCTCAGTGTTCAGGCTCAGCACAGACCTCATTATTCATTGCTTGGTAGACCCAGAGGTTTATCCATTCCAGCAATAAATATTTCCATAATCTAATAGATCTCACAGTAAGGCGCATGCTGTAATATTTTAACACATTTTTGTTTCCTTGATTTCATCCCATCATTCCTAATTATACCCCCTATGAATCTCTTGCTAAATCTCTTTAATTGCACAATTGTATATTTTCTTTCAACTCAGTCAAATGATATGTACCTAATTCAGCTCATCAGGCTTTACATTTTCTTCAGTGTGGAAGAAACTACTCACCCTTCCCTCTGCAAGAACTAAAATAACCTCCGTTGTACCCCCAAAGGATGTTTCTGGATTAGACGAGTGCACAATACAGGTTTGACATTCTTATGGCAGGGGGATGTGGCATTTGCTACAAAGCATTAAGAGCCTTGTTTCCTCACATGTAATACCTGCAATTATGTGTTATTTAACTTTCTGAAAAAAATTAAGAACAAAATTGCTTTATATGCCACTTCAGAAATAACTGGATTTGCTACTCATGGCAATGATAATCATTTACATGTCTACTCACCAAGAATTTTGAGCCTGTTTTTACAGGTGGGGATCCTAAGGCACAGAAACACAATGGAACTCACCAGAGGTCAAACAAATCATTACTGCTGAGAACAGAAACAACATTGCTTCTATTTCACTGAACATACAGCATTTCACTGTCATAATCTTCATTCTCAAAGCCACATCCTGTTGTTGTAATTGAAAAACTTCTTCTTTTGTTGTTTCCAGAGATTAATAAGGAGAAGCTCTTGTATGAGGCATTTTTTGGACATGAATCTTCAAACATGCATACACTTATATCTAACTCATGAAAATCTGGGATCATTGAACATTTTTGTCAATGTCTAGTGGCTATTCATATGCCCTGGTATAAAAAAGACTGCAAACTCAATAACAGCCTCAATATGGACTTCTTCACTGAAATATTCTTGAAAGAAAATTTTGCACTACTATCTGAACAATTGTCATTATAAACCTAGAAAGTCTGTGTATCAATACCTAGGTCTTTAATAATATGAAAGTAGCGATAAAAAGCATGATTTTTTTTTTGTAAAGCTAAAAAAACTTCATCATTACTTTCATTCAGAAATGTATTAATTTATAGTTAATTCTCCTACTGTCATTATTAAAAACACATAGAAAATACAGTCTTTTCTAAAAAACAGAGTGGAGGTTAATTATTTAAAGGTTCCATTTCATAGCTTCAGAAAAAGAAAATAAACAAATTCATTATTATTAATTGACAATATTTTACCAGTGTGTAGGGGCCCCAGTGAACTAAACATTATGCAAGCCACAAAACACAGAATTAAATCTTGACTCTTGTAAAATGAGTACAATAACTCTATCAAGTTCACTGAAAATTTCATCCCTGGCTAGAAACAGTCCCTGTTCTGAAGAGTATGCAAAATTTAGTCCCCAGTTTTGCACGCACACAATGTGCATAACTTTTCTCAGGTGATTAGTAAAGCTCCTTTTTTATTCATCCCCAGCACCAGAACAAATTACAAAGATAAAAGCATTGCAGGGACTGAAGTGAAGTTGGATTAGTTGTCTGTGATGCCTTTATCATCTGTGATAACTTTACTCAAGGTTACACAGGTTTTTAAGAACTAGATTGGGGGTTAATTTAATAGATGATGTAACCAGTGCGTGTAATAAACAAATCTGAGGAAAAGGAGAAAGAAGCTTCACAGTAATGCGAACAGATATTTAAGAGGGACAGATTGGTACTTTATTTATTTGTGAATGTTTTATGTTGGAAATAAACTGCATGTAGATCAGACCAGAATGAGCTCATGGCATGGCACTCTTTCTTCAGAACGTGTCTTCCCAGCTTCATTTTCTGGCTTGTTATTGTGCTGTGAATGCTGCAGGAAACTCTTATTTTGTGCTCTTCTCATCAAGATCATCTCTTCATTTTAACTCTTAAAAACTCTACAGAACTGCGTTTCATTTCTGAAATTTTAAAGGCTTGTACTTTCTTGGATGTGAAGCTTGAATAAGGACAGTGGGTTTCCTGCGTGAGGCATTCCCCAGCACAAAAGAGTCTTTCCTAGGTACTGTTGCAGGGCAGTCCCTAGACATACCAAAGCACCAGGATGAATCCATGTGCCTTCACTGTCTGCCAGCATCGGCGTCATGGCACATCACACAGCTTTACTACGCTCCGTCTGGGAAGGTTTTGTTTCTGCAGTCAACTGAAGAACAGAATCAACTGGGGGGGGGAGAAAAACAAGAGTTTCAATAGTTACTTTCCAGTACCTATTTATCCCGTTTATTCTAGTGAGATTCGCAGCTTTAACCTGTGACTGAAGGGAGAACAGAGTGTATTCTGGATACTCAAGGTCTCAGTTAGCCTTCGTTTCACAAAGGGGCTTGAACACTTTGTTTAATTTAATTGTACAAATTCTCCCTGCTGATACAAATTTCTGACTTAGAAGAATTAGCATGAATAATGAGCAACTCCGAAATAAAGCCCAAAACAACAGCAACATCCTGAAACACATTCGTCTTCAAAGCTCAGGGGCTGATCATTGTTGAAGTTCTATGAGGATTTTTAACAAACCTCCAGAGGGGCTTACAGGTGGCTGGAGCTTGTGTTGGCCGTCTGGATGGAGGTCTTTACACACTGGGCACATTTCACCATCAGTGCTGTTGTCAGGAGAAAAATACCTAGATGACTTGTTACCTCAGAAAGATGAAAACGCACACACCTCGTGCAAACCTATTACAGTTAAATACAGACTAACAACATCAACTTTTATTTTCCCTCCACCCCTCCATTTTCCATCATGAAAGCAAACAAATAACTGAAAACCAGGCATGTGGCATCTAATTTATCCTTGTACTTGTAATTTATTAGTACTGTCCATTTACTTTTTAATGCCTCCGCAGCAATGATGGTGATTTTCACTTCTCCCATCTGACTATTAAAATAAATCTTCAACAAAACCTGAGGAATGGGGGAATAGCTTAAGAGGTACTATTGTTCAAAGTTAGTCTTTTCTACTTAGTCTGGTGCTGAATCATTCATCCATGCTTTGAAATCTGAAATTAGGGAAGGTAGGGCTGGAAAGAGAATAACAGACCAATGACAAGACCACTCTAAATCTCCATTCTTAAGAGATAAGGGGGAAAAAACACACCTAAACCCACATTTTTTCATATACTTCCTTTTCTGGTTATAATAATAGCACAGAAAACTGGCACTTAAAGCTGGATTGATCACTGGGTAGATGACATATAGCCTTTATGAGTGGGGGAAAGAAACTGATAAATGTTTTTTTTTCCCCTTCACAACCTTTTTCTAAAGCTGCAGAAAATGTGTCATGCATAAAAAGTATGCAATTTTCATGTAATTAGAGGAACAGGAGATGAAAATGAGTTCCATCAGAGCAATCAAGGATGGTAATGTGGCATGGATTTGTCAGTGCCTATTTGTCATGAAAGCAAAACCCAACAAGTTCTCTATATTTTATTTCATTATCATTGCTATACCTTAAAAAAAACACTTTTAAAACATCAACAAAATATTATTTTATAATTGTGGTATAATAAAACAACCAACAAGCCACTGAATAAATGAAAATAATCTCTTTTTTTTATAAAACTTGTTCATTTTGCTTCGTATTAAAGACTAGGTTAGCTTTGTTCCTTCAAAGAGAGTAAAAAGTGTGATTCATTCTTAATGTTATTGTAGTTTTGCTCCAGTATCATATCTCTGGGTTAGCTGTTTCCATTCTGCAAATTCATCTAGCAACCTCTGCTCTGTTAAAGACTTTCCCATTCATCCCCACTAAGTAATAACTGAGGCATCCAAATTAGGAGTGCAATCATCCTAAATTGCCGTATAATCTGTCAGAAAAAGAAGTGCGTCCCACCATGACTGAGCAACATGTTAATTCCTGACCCGTCTTCACCTGCTCATGGAGGAAGGTCAAGAGAGTAGTCTCCTAAATTGTGTGACTCAGGGAAGCACCCAAAGCTAGCCAGGGTGAATCTGAGCCTTGTACAGAAACCCCAGCAAGGTCACTCTCCATTGGTCCTGTTACACCTTCACTTCTCCCCGCGAACCTCAGGTAGCAAATAAAAATATAGCTCCCTCACATGGTAGTAGCCAGGCCTCTGTGTTTTATCAACAGCAATTAAATGACCAAAGGGATGAAAATGTTTACTCATGTTGTATGTTTCCTCGACACTTCCACACAGAGTATAAATTCACTAGAACTGTGACTGTATGTTTGCATAGTGCCTAGGGACACCACTTATAATAAAATAACAAAAGCATGAGCACTGTAAATCAGCGTCGGTAATAATAATTCAAGATGATAAGATCTGCTTTGCGGGGTCAGATCAAAGGTCCACCTAGCCTAATGTTCTATTGATGACAGCGGTCAAAGACACTTTGCAAGCAGGCAAATATGCAGTGGTTGTTCCCCTGGTTTATTCTCTCAGCTTCTGGAAAATCTGTGGTTTAGAGGGTGATGACTCAAACCATGATATACATGGTTAATATGGTTCAATTTATTTCTGGAAGGGAGCACTAAGCATTCACAACAGTTAGTGACAGCTTTAAAAATTGCTGCTCAGGAAATATCCCTTCATTTATTTCCTATAAATATTTTATTTTATTATAGTCTAGTTATGCACCAAAAAATATAGGCATGATACACAGAAGGACACACTCCCCAATTTGTTACAGGCTACTCTGATTAGAAATGCAGAGCCCTTTAGTTAAAGGTTGCTGATGCTTAATATATTCCCTGTTTTCTCCCTTTGGGCTGAAGGTGGGAGACAGTTGCTCTCAAGTTGCATATGGCTCTCTCGAGCCATCCATGATAGGTCTCTTCTCAGTCTTTCAAGCTGGCATATGCACAGATTTCCTGCTAATGCAATAGGAATAACAAAACCAAGAACCTGAGAAGACAGGGAGTAGAAAACTGTTATAAATGGTTACTTGAGTATTCTGAACGACGGATTTCTCCTGATGGTACTTGCTGAGAGAGTGCGTCTGAGCATGCAGCTGGGAAGGAATTGCTGAGGTCCCCCCAGAAAAGCTGAACGGCAATTGTGTGTCTGCATGAATGGTGCCTTTGTCAAAGAGCAGACTATATACTGCTGAACCGTGCAGGCTTCTGACCTAAAAATCCCTGCTGCATTCAGTGTTCCTCCGTGCTGTACGCTGGTGCTGGAGCTGACGGTGTTTTTCCACTGGTGTTTTCATTCCATAAACACACAAGACACAAAGCTAAAATACTTATTCATGGAAAAACAATCTTTTGCTTTGCTGGGAAAGGAGTTTGGCAAGTACTTCTTAAGACAAAGACTTTGTAAACTACAAAAGCTCATGTCTGCTGTCTCATGTCCATGGGAAGAACCAAGAGATTCGATAATTGTTTGCTTCTCAAAAAAAGCAAAACAAAGCCCTGAAACAGAGCAATCTCACATTGAGGGCTTAGTTTGGGTTGGAAAAAATGAGAGTATTTTGGGGGCTGAAAGTAAGTTGAAGAAGATAAGTCAAAATTCCTGGAGGAACATGACTGAGAGAGTAGGTACTTGTGGTTGTTGCTTGTTTGGGTTATTGTTGGGTGGGGTTTTTGGGACACACACACACACATACACACAGCTTTCATGGGAAGAACTAGCATGTGATATCTGCCATTACTTTAAGCATGCCCTTCTGCCATAACTGTCCAGCTCCAGTGGCAAATGAGAAGAGGAGCCATGGCCTCACGTCCTTTTCCGTTTGAAGCATCTAGGACTGGCAGTGCCTGACTCAGAGCTCAAACTCTTTGCTCGAAATGATCCTTGACTACAGGAAACTGAGCTGAAAGTTCTAAAGTTGTCCTCCATATGCCAAGAACTATCATAATATAGTCCTAATCAGGGGAAAATTCACTTCTCCCTTGGGAGCCCATGCTGGTGCAGGTCCCACCTCGGCCTGTGGAAGCTGGGTCTATGGGCTGCAATGGATCCGTGCAGGGCCTCTGGGGCAGAAGTAAATTTCACACCTCCTTAGGTTTCAGTCAGTCTGCATTTTGCATAAATATACACATGACTTCAAATGGTCTCAGTAAAATAAAATTACTGACATTTATCACTAATGAGCTAATAATATCATTATCTAGACTAGTTAAAAAATAATCATGAGAAGGATAAAATATCTGGGGAAGAATTATTCAATTTAGTAAACTTTTTTTTTGAATTGAGTAATTATTCTTCTAAAGCCAAGATTTGCTGGGAGGAAAAAAACCCCTTCAAGCATTTTTTCCATTACTTCAGCTCTGCGTAAGGTTGGGATAAAATATTAACTATTCCATGACAGAAGAAATGTTTTACAGTTAAAATGAACAAAGTGCTTTTATTATTTTTTTTTTAATGTTTTTTTCTAGGAAAACTAAATTGTGCAGGCCTATTTAACTCCTACAGCAAGGTAGGAGCCATGAGGACTTCTCACTTCTCTGTGAAAAATGGAGAAGACTAGACTGGAGGAAGCGAGAGAATATGTAACAAGGGAAATGAGGTCAGTCAATGCCTTGACTTTCCAGACACATGGTTCTGAAGGTCAAACCTGTGTGGTCATTGGGGTGTCAGAAATTGAAGAACCAGATAAACATAGAACAGTGAACATCACTGCAGAGCATCTTCTGGTGGACACCAAGAAAGGGCACAGAACAAGGAAATCTGGAAAAGGAATTTTCCATCCAAACTGCAGATGTAGCAATTGCTTTTTTTTGGTAACTCTCCAGTTCCTTGTAGTCCAGCCTCATCTGTGAAAATTGGTGAGCTCTCAGTCCACTGGGGCCAGATATAAGGTTCTGGGACCGTGTTTCTGTACTCCCACAGGCACACATGCTGGCTATTTTGATATGAGTTACTAGAAAAAAGATAGTTCATTTGGTTAGCATCTTTTGGCATGATCTCTTACAAACAGGAACATCCATGGCTTTCCAGGTAAAAATAACATGTGTATGTGCACATGTAGCAAGCATATTACATTCTGGGAAGTGTCTGCACAGTTGATCCATCCAATGTTCCCTAGGCATTTCAGATTTGTTGGGTCAAAATGCAGCTATTTATATGTATAGTATTTGTGGAGTTTCTCAAAAGTATGTGCTAGGCAGCTAGTGTACATGTTTTGTAGGATTTCTGGAGTTTGGCATAAAAACTGAAGGTACTACACGTGTTAAAAAGCATCTGATCTGCTGGGACTGTGAGACATCTGCAAGCTTTAGATAAATATAGACTACAGCTTCAGCTGGACAAAGAGAACAAGCACCTATTCTAGCTGTGACTCTGATGGGTTGGCTTTCTATTTGTCATCTCTGCAAACCTAGGGTTTTCCTCTCTGCAGAGGTGGCAGGACATTAGAAGTGAGGGGGAAATGAAAAAGAGGTAATTAGTTGCTTGACAGAATGAGTTCCCCACAGTGAAACACAGTACTTGCTGCTTCTTGTGTCCAGTGAAATCTGAATCCTGACTTTTTTCTCATGGAGAATGAGGAGGAAAAGGGAGGCTCTACAATTTAGTCTCCGAAGGAGAGATATAAAAGTGACAGGAGAGAAATGCCAAGAAGGATCAAGTGACGTTCAGGACTAGCTCCTGACTCACAAATACTAAGAGATGTAGAAACGCTTTTTACTATTACCTGAAATGTTGTCTGTATGTCTCCGATTCCTCTTAATGTGAGTCACTCAGCTTGTTGATCACGACACCAGACATTTAGAAGGAATAGTGTCCATTTTAAGGCAGATTTGACTCTGTCATGTTATGCAGCTCTGACTGATACCAGGGGAAGTTGAGTATGACTGAAGCAAAGATATGCTATAGCCATAAAATTTACAGAATCGTCACCTGCTGCTTTAACATGCCAATATTCTGCTTGGTATATGGTTTTGGCATCTTATTCTTTCTTGTTAGGGGAGACGGGGGAATAGCAGAACAGCACTGAACACAAAGGTGGCACAATCTCATTTTCTTCCCTGGCATGATCATTTATTTTTTATTATTATCTTTTCTGGTCATGGCTGTTGTTCAGTCCCACCTCCCCCCTTCCCCCCCGCAACCTGTCCCTTCCCCCTTCCCACCCTCCTTCTGCTTCCCAGAGATGAGAAACTTTGCCATCTTTATTGAGTAAATAAATAAATAATTTTCTGTGAGACAGCTTGGAAGAATGTTTGATAATCTGAACCATTACGGAGGTGAAATTTCATTACACAGATGGTGACATCCCAATGTCTATCATCAAAACACAGCAGGTAGAAACGATCAGCTAGGCCCATTCCCCACTATAAAATTACACTTACATTAATGTCACTCTAGATTTCATTATGCGGAAAATGATATTGCACAGGTCTCTGGCATGAGGGAGACTGGGAGAGGAGAAAAAAAAAAAGGAGAGATGAGAATCTAGGTGAGGGAGTGGGGGGAGGATGGGTGGGCACGGAGGAGAAGCAGAACGTGGGCTGGGAAAAATTGGCTCTGCCAATGCAATAAATACACAACCACATCAAAACCTTGAAGTCTTTGCTGCGGTGTCATGTCGCTTCCTGATCATCTCCAACACCAGCTCCCACTTCAGGTTCTGATGAAGTGCTTAGAAGCCCTCCCGTGGGAATGAGGGAGCTTCACAATTAATTTTTATTAATAAGGCCTGACAGTCTTAGTTTACTGAACAAGGTACTAGACCACTGCATGAAGGCTCTTCTATATGCTGAATGTACAGGCAGAAGTAAGCCCACATGCACACACGAACACATATATGTGACTTCACATGTGTGGTCAGCAACCTCCCCAGGTGAGTGAGGATTTGGGCAATTACTAATAGCAATTGCTAGAGGCAACATAGGAGGTCTGAGTGACTCCTGTGGTGTCATTGTTGCTATAGACAAACCTGAGTTTCCTTCTATGTAGCTGAACACTCTGCCCACTAGAGAGATGCATTTGTAATAACAATAATAATTACGTATTCAACAGTTTGGGACTTGTCAGTCAAACTAGGGAAAACATCCCATAGGTCTTTTCTCTTTACTTTTTCCTTTTTTCTCTTTTTTCTTTTTTCTATTTTCTCTTTCTTTTTTCTATTTTCTCTTTTCTCTTCTTCTTTCTTATCTTTTTTCTTTTTTCCTCTTCCTCTTTCTCCTCCTCTTCATCTTCCTCTTACGTACAGGGTAAGCTCAGCTTTTCAGTTCATATGAAATTGACATTCAAAAAATACCGATGCAGAATTACCAAACTCAAAGCCTTTTTGTTCCCACATTTACAGTTTTGGGTAAAAATCCCAGCCATCTTCATTTTCATCTGTCTATCTCTCTCTCTCTAAAAGTTTTGTAAACATTTTTGGGTGGTTGGGTTGGGAATGTGAAACCTACTTTTCATTAAAAAAACAAATGCTTTGGATGTTATTCTTTTTTGAAAGTGTTATCTTGCTACAAGTTTGACACTTCTTGCTTAAAAACAAAAAATTCCCGAAAAGCTAATGCTATTCTTTTTCAAGCTAAATTGATCACAGTCAGAATCTTTCTGCCTGAAATCTTTCTGTTGACACTTGTCTACGCTTGCCTTAGCTCTCATGAAGACTCTTGAATATTGTGATTCAGGTAACTCAGCTGCCATTCTCCAACAGGGTCGAAACATCATGGCTTGATTAAACGTCCCATGATGCGATCTACACTCTGATTGCACCACTGCAATTATCGCTGGAACATTGTTGCTGTGGTGCATGTTAGAGAACATCATTCAGCAAGGACACATCTGAAAGAGTGATGAGTTAGCACAGTAGCTCTTAGGAATATGGATTAATGCTAAGGAAAACTGACACAAAATAGCTGATGAGGTTTCACATACGAAAACAAAATAGTGTGGGATGCCAAAAATGGTTCATTTTGGTTTAAAAATGTCATCAGGAAATATTTACTGTGAGGGTGGTGAGACACTGAAAGAGGTTGCCCAGAGAAGCTGTGGATGCCCCATCCCTGGAAGTGTTCAAGGCCAGGCTGGATGGGGATTTGAGCAACCTGGTCTAGTGGAAGGTGTCCCTGCCCATGGCAGGAGGGATTGGAACTAGATGATCTTTAAGGTCCCTTCCAACCCAAACCATTCTATGATTCTATGATTCTATTTTGTCTTTTCTGAGTTTAATGTTGTTACAGAATCTGTCACTGCTGTATTTCTACTTTTTGCATTAATTTGGAATAAGAAGAAGTCCTGACACTACAAAACATACTCACAGGACAGGAAATGCACATTTATTTTGCTCATCTGTCTTTCTCTCAGCAATATCATATTTTTTCACTTTAGAATCCAGGTTAATTTTTGTATCTCTCTACTTTATATGTTAAGTGATAAGACATGACAGAATTTCCTTGTCTTATCAGTGAGCTGTATGATGCTTCAGTTTTATAGTTCCAAACAGACTAAGGCACAGATTCACACTACAGTAGGAACCTTAGTATTCAGATTACCCTGAGCTCTCATTATATGTCAGAGAGAGTGAGTAGTACTTTGGGAGAATAACTATCATAGTAAAATAAATATTATCTGGCTTTAGAAGTTCAAATTGAAGGTGTCTTCATGTTACCTAGAGCAGGTTGCTTTGATAATCAGTAGGAATCTGATCAATAGGTTTAACAGAGTTTAGGGTATGATACTTCTAAGCAAATCTAGGTGTCCACGTTAGGATGACCTGAACCTCAGCTGAAATTTACTACATTTATCTGTGGATTGTATAAGAACTACTTCTGACCTCTAATTACAAAGTTAGTGTCTATAACAATTTGCCTCCATATTAGACTAAGGTTTCATAGTAATATTCCAAAACATATCTAAAAAAAAGGGAGGAGAATTCTGAAAGTGTTTATTAACTACTGAGAAATCTGAGACTCTATTTTAAGTGAAACAATAAACCTCTAAATATCTAAAATTAAATGAGGTGACTCTCACTAAAATCCTGAGGAACTTTGATTCTCAGGTTCAAAACCCTTAGAACTGACAAAAACCTTGTGTATGTGTATATACATACACACAGACAGCTGCACACACTAACATGTATGTATGTAAGCATTCTGACTCGAGGAATGGCTTTAACAAGCAGTCACCTGGCAAAGGTTCTTCCAATGAAATTTTACGTCCAGTTTTGTAAAGTGAAAGGCACAAATATTTCAGACAAACATTTGAACACTAATTCAAACAGAATAAGAACCCTTATGTTTTAACCATTGCTGTGTTACATCCTTTATTAAGCAAAAGTATCCAGGGTACAAAGAATGGATCTTCTTTGCATTTCATTTAACAAATATATTGATTGAAGTCCCTTTTCAAACCCCAGCAGACGGGATGCTTTAGGGGTAATTTTTTCAAAGGAAGTTTGCATGGGGATTTAACCAGCCAACTTCCCTTGATGTTAGCAGGAACTATGTGACTAAACCGATATGCTGCTTTGAAAAGACACCCCTAAACACCTCATGTTGAATTGCCAGAAGTCTTTGAACTCAGCAGGATCATTGCCTGAATAAGAAGTGGTGGTTCAGATCCAACATATGAAGCAGTTATAATAAACAGTGCTATAAATGGGACAAAGATTGCATTTGTCCAAAGAGAAAGGGAAGGTTTGGGTAGCCACTAGATTTGGCATTAAACCTTTTCTTTCTCCTAATTCCATCTTGGAGAAGACTTCTGGGAACATCATAGATGAAGTGGTTTCATTAAAATAACTGTAATTTTTTTTAGTCAGTTGCTAGTACGGTGGTCCCTAATTGATACAGTACCTTTTAAAGCAGACCTTAGCTTGTTCTAAGAAGTCATTTATAAACAGCAAGACAATGACCAATCTGAAGCTAAGGGCAAAGACCTACAAGAAGATTCTGTCTGGAGACTGGTCCGACCTAAGACATTATTACTTTAAGATTACTTAGAATTTGATTCAAGTAGTTCACTGTATAACTATATCATAATTTTCCTCCTGACTTGTTTATTATCCTAGACAGGAACTAAAACATTATTAGGCTGAGTCAAGATGGAATCACTTCCTATCCTTCTTTGACTTCATACGCTGTCTCTGCCGGAGCTTTGTGTCCCCTCCATCTCCCATGGAGAAGAAACAGAGGTCTTACAGGTGGCTTTTGTAGGTCATGCTGAGTGGGAACATACAGCAAAGGTCAAATTCAGCCCAAATTATTTCAGACCATAATGTCATTCCCTGAATAAGCCTTTTCTTTTACTTTATAAAATCTTTAAAGGAAAGTACTTTGGACCATTCAATTGGAGAATTCTGATTTGACTTAGTTTATGCTCCTCATATAAAAGAAACATTATATTCTTTCAGGAGGAAAATAAAAGGGAAATATGAAGCACCCCTACAGAATATATAAAATAAAATTAAAAAATATGTAGCACAGCTATAGGAAATGTTAGTCTGGCAGCATTATTTTGATAGAAATATTATGCCCAGGAATACGTTGTCATTAGATATGATTAAGGTAATCTTCCTAAAATTAGACAGACAGAGAGAGATGTACCATTGTTATCTCCTGCAGCTGCCTGCCTACCAGATTTGTGACATTTTGGGGGTATCTTTTCAAAGCAACACACAGAGTTTTAGCTGCATGACTCAGAAACATGAACAGAAGCCGATCGATTAAATCCCGCACTTGCCCTCACTTTGAAAAATTTTCCCCTAAGCATCCTGTCTGTTGGGATTTTGGAAAGGACTTCGCTGTTTCCATGTAGAGAAATGTAGAAAACCCTTAATCTACATTAAAAGTTAAATTAAATTAAAATAGAATAGAATAAGACTAAAATAAAATAAAATAAAAATCAGCATTTCCACTTGTTCTCTGCTCCCTTGATTGCTGCTCTGGTACTGTGAATGCATTCCAAGCTTTGTTACATCCATCAGGGATGGTACAGATGGACATTCTGCCTGTCCAACCTGACTCAACCGCTTGAAGATTCATCAGAGAGAGTCTGTTGGCAATTGCAAATGGATCCAATCCAGAGCCAGCAGATTTTGTCTCTCTAGAGAAAAGCAGGACTGTAAAGGGCAGACTAGACTGGCAAAAATATTTACTTTTATATTTCATCACTTCAAATTTATAATGGGACAAAATGCCTTTAAAACTTCATCATTTTAATAGGATACTAACAGATTTTCAGTACAATTCATTTGCTGGCAAGTCAGACACTTGAGACCGGGAAACATTTTAAGTTAAAAAAAAAAAGGAAAGAAAAGAAAAGAAAAAGCAATCAGCAGGGTGACATATATTTTATTAGTTCTCTTCAGAATCACTTCCTCCCCTTTCTCCCTTTTATATTTCTTGTCTTTCTATGTGCTCTCCTTGTTACATTACATCCCTCATTTTAGGCGTTTTAATCCCTCCAAAGGGATGCATCCCAGTGGCACAGACAGTTGTAAGGCACAATTCTCAGCTACACCATGGCTCTTTTATGGTGCTGCGGCAGCAAAAAGCGGCCTTATAGCCCATGGAACTGGCCACTGTGGAATATCCTCCCCGCTATGCACAAAATGGGGTTTCAGAAAGTGAGTAAAGTCAGCATATTGGCTACATAATGGCCTCTGTCACGTTTCCCAGTGTGAAAGACCCCATGCCTAGGGTAAGCATGGGGAATGAAGAAAGGGGAGCTTGTTTGAAGTCTTATCATGGCCTCGAGAGAAAAATTCCACAAAATTCAAGTTGTGAGAAAAATCAGGTTACTCAAAAGCCCTAAAGGGTACCTTTTTGCTCCTGAATGAGCCATGGTGCAATGAGGAGAATCAGTCACTTATTACCTCTCGTAGAAATGTAAGGAAGTCCTCCGAGGTTTTTCTGGGGTAAATATGAATATGTGAAATTTACTTACTTCACACCTAAGGTACCGTCAAACATAAGTATTCTCCTGCCTTCTGATATTCAGCAGCTGGAGGGAGTTTACCTATTTTCATATTTACAGGTGAAAGTCTTGTTTGCAGCATAGTCAAAAAGACTTTTTTGTGTTTTCTATTTTTTTGTAACTGAAGCTTTAGATGGTCACCACAGTCTCTTTCTAGATCCAATAGGGATGTTTAATTTGCCTTCTCCTTGTCTTCTGGGCCCTCTTTGGTCAGTTGTTAAACAACACTGGAGTTGGTCAGAACATTTTTCTTCCCATTTTTCGTGTTTCACATGTTTGCTTCATCTCATCTGTGCTCCATCTACCATGGGTACTGCTGGTACTCATACAAAACGCGCTCTGAATTTCCTTCTTGCTCACCTCAGGGGGTGTAGTCTGCAGTCCTTTGTAGAGATGCATCTGATGAGGCCAAGCAGAAAGTGCAGCATCAGGATAACCTTTGGGCTGGTTCTGCTCTCCACTAATGCCCTTGTTGAAACAGTGAGTCATCCCTCAACTATGCCACTCCATTTCGGCACACTAAATAATGCTGATGTAAATGTTCACAGCCACATAAAGCACACCGTTGAGCGCTCAATAGCAGGCACACTTCACTGCGTATTGTCAGTAGACTCTGTGTATGTAATTTATTCCTCTCAAAAAGACCACTCTGAAAACGTAACTAACTACAACAGTTTCTCAACAACTGCTCTGCGACGAAGGTGTGGAGTGGACCCTTACTACATTAATGGCTGCTGAGAACCCAAGTGGTTTTCTCAGCCATGAAATGGAGAGGAACTTCAGGTTCATCTGGCTTGGTGCTGAGCACCAGCCACAAGATGTTGCATGTTCTCAAGCCCCATCAGTTTCAGCTGAGTTGAAAGCCCCTATTTCCCATTATTCTCTTCCTGTTAGTAAAAAGACTCCTATTACCTCCAGTGAGTTTTGGGTCAGTACTCCCTAACTACAGAAACCAAAACGGAGAGGGGTTATAGTGAGGTTAGGTACCTTTGTGCCTCCTGCATTCTCAGACCTGACCAGCCCCTGAAGGAGGGTCAGGCAGCCTTAGGGTGGCTAGAACTTATATTCTGCTCACAATATTGCGTACCTTTTAAATGCTGCTTTGTGAAAGTGGGTGATTTTTATCCTTTTACATTTTCAGCTTTTTTTGTATTCTGGAGACTAGAAAGGAAACAATATAGACCATTTCCACCTCCTAAGAATTTACCACGATACTTTCCAACTTCTCTTACACTCTCCAAGAGTACCTTTAGTAATCTGTTTTCAGCTCTGTTTACTTTAACACACTTTTTAAATTAAACTGGAAAAGTGATATTGCAAAACATTAGCTGGTTCTACAGTGGATGCCCAGTACATTAATTAATTAGAGGCTTTGAGTTCCTTTAGAAAAAATTTCCTGTGCAACTGTAAGCTTTAACTGTATAAATGTACATATACATACGTATGTAAATGTGTATGTGTGCATGTCACTACTGTTAATATTATTTTTATTATTTTATTATTTCACTGTTTTCTGTGATTTTTTTCTTCTTTTGTTTTTGCTTTTTCCTACTTTTTCCTCAAAAAAAAGTCATGTCACTTACTGTTAGGAAACATAACAGCTTTGAAATCTATTTTCTTCTCTTTTTAATCCTACTTTAATCCTTTGGAGCTATAAACCAAGGAAAATGCCTATTTTCTACTGTATATATTTACAGCTTCTATTCTAAATAACTTTAGTGCTTTAGGATTTGCAATCACCATAATTTCCTGTATGGAGGAAAAAAGAAAATCAAACTTTTAAGCCCCACAGGGAACAATTCAGCTCCACTGGGTTCTTTAATGTAGGATCCACATAAAAGCAATCAGAGCTGTTCTTTCTCCACTCTAGCTATTCGGCTCCTTTCTGCCATTGTCTGGCATATTTTTACCTTCCGTCCTCCGGCTTTAGATGCATTTAATAACTAAATGCACTGAGCCAGTTATTAAATTCACCACCATGATCTTCCCAATACATGCAAAGGATGGACAAAACTTAGAATCGCCTTCCAAAGATGGTAATTCTATAATTCATGTGCATGTAAGAATTTGCCTTACACAATCTTCAGCTGTGTTATAAAGAAAATTGTTGATGGAATATAAACAAAAAGTGACCATGAGTTCATAAACCAGTTTCATCATATGAGCTTCAGAGATACAACTGTTCATGCCCCTATCTTTCTGTTTGCTGCTTTTATGCACATTAAGTAAAATGTACACAAGAAGAACAGGGAACAGAGATGAAAAGACTCATTAAGCCATCATATTTTTGTGTCATTACAGCGTTGTTCTTTATATGTTCTCATTCTTCCTAGCAGAATAAAAAGAGAAAGGAAAAGATTTCCTGATGTATGATATCACAACGAATATGTTGGGCATGAGCTGTGGGATATTTCTTCTCTGGTTTACCTAGTAAAAAGTGGCCATGTTCATGAAACATCTTGAAAGTTAACCCATTAATGCATTGGCCTAAAGCTACAGATATATTCACTTAGCAACTCTCATTGAACTCAAAGGAAGCATAGCACCTACACAGCATTCAAAATCAGTCCTTAAATGAAGAAAGACTGGAATGGACTATCTCAGTTATTAAATTTAGTTCCTTAGTGTCATATGTGGTTTTAAATTGCACGACCCTGGAAGCTTCTTTTTTAGAATTAGTTAAATTCTTGAATCCGTCTACTCCCAAATATGGCTCTTTGCCTAGTGTGGTCCTATCTGGTGCTGTATTGTCCTTTGGAATAGGGAGTTGTCCTCAATGTTCAACCTCTTATATGTCTGTAGCAGTCAGCTGTTGATCTGCTGGCTAGCTGTTTTCTAGTTTTTTCAGACTGTCAGTTCTCTACAGTTTTGCACTGGAAGACTGAACATTTGTTCATAAGTTTGAAGCCTATTGACAGTAGACTTGTTCTTTTTAGTTGCCTGTCATGGACTGCTGAGAACAGCTCCCTCAGGGCTAAACAAATGAAACAACTTTACTTCTAGCTCATATAAAATATGTTTCTACACACTTGATCATCATAGTCACCCTCTTCTATGCCTGCTACCATCCAAAGTTAAACTTATTTAGCTCTAATTTCCTTCTGACTCTGAAATGGGAGTGATGGTGGCTGGCCAGTGTGGAAAAACATCTCTGCTGCTTCTAGACCACAGCTGAGAGTCATCAAGGATAAGCACCACATGGAGACCAAAATGACAGCACCAACCTATAACCAGTTACTCTACAAGAGAAGTAAGGTCTGTCATTTGATGGAATGTTGATGGAAACAAAAATCTGTGGCTAAATACTGTGATTCACAGGATTATAATGCAAACTCTTAAGAACACAAAGAGGAACGCTTCCTTTTCGAAAAGCAAACCTAACAAATCGCATGAGAAATCAAGATAAGTACATTTATCTGAACAACAGTTGGTTTTAGTAGAGGATTATGTTTTGCTTTTCATGTTTTAAACAAAATTTCTCAAGTAGGGAAAAACAGCAAAAATAACTGAGTGGAGCAAAGCCAATGAACTCCTGTGTGGATTCTCTGATAGTTAATGCAGGATGGTTTTGGTCAGGATGTGAAATAGTATTGAAGTTTCCATGTATAAAAGATTCCATAAATTTTGGCGGTTGTTGGAAGAAAAAATCACAGTATTCTTCACATTTTTCTTAGATTTGGGTGCAAAGCATAGAAATGGACATATGTAAACATACAGTCATGTGTCAAAACAGTATATACTCCATATTCTCAGGAAACTAGGCTAAAAATGTATCTGACTTTGAACAAACGACAATAAAGTAGCTCTGACATCTAAAAAGTACTGTGAAAATAATTTTTCATTTTCCCAGCCAATTCTAAAAAACACAAGTTAGAAATTTAAAATTAAAATACACCACATGAACATACAGTATAACCTGAAAAAACTTTATTTTAGGGTTCATAACACAGCAGTTCATTTTGGCTTCATTCTTTTAGCACATGTTGTCATGCTTTTGGGTTTCAGCTGGTAACAGAAAAACAACAAAATGTGATGAGAAAATGCTGTAAAAGGAGTATTAGCAAATTGGCTGAACGCACTGAGTCCTTGAAAGCCCATAAGAAAGCTTATTCTTTTGGCCACCCTAACGTCAAGAACAAAGTTACAGTGATATTTGGAGACCAGTTCTCAGCTGGCATCAATTGGCATTGCTGCACAATGGAGCTGTTCTGGATGGAGTTTTGCTGATTTCCATCTGTAAGGGATTTGGTTTTAATCTTCTGATTCTGACTACCATTATAGTCTTCTCCAACTGACTCAAAATAAAAGACCTACTCTTTTCCTTTGGGGAATGCAAAATGATTCCCTAATGTTTATATCAAGTATTAAATGACTAACACCATAAAGAGAGTGGTTCTGGCTTCACTGATCTTCTTAAACTCTCCTATATCTGTGGGAATCATGAAACTGAGTGAGGATAACTGATTAAAATGTGATGCTTTCCAACATTTCCTTTCCATAACCTTGTCATAAACAAATTTTTTATTTCTCTTCATCTACCACTTCATAGCTCAGAAAATCTGGCAGTTTATTTTCTTGTTTTAACAGTTACTTGTGTATTACTCTTTGGATATATTTATTTATTTTATTATAAATCCTCTCTTTGCTTCTAGTCTTTATTTCTTTTCCTTTTTATTTACCAGTAGGGAGACTCAGATAGGCTCAGTTTTCTTAATCCTCTTTATAAATTTAAAAAACCCAATTAAGTCTGAACAAAGTCTTGTTTTTCTGATGGAAAAAAAAAAAAATCAGGTTTCCTGCAACATAATAATGCTTTTCACTTCTATAGACCCTTTTACCTGAGGTTCTCAGCTAGCTGTAAAACATGCATTCATTAATTAAGCCTTGAAAGAGCCATGAGACAAAACATTACCCCTAGCCTGCAGATAAGTAACTCCATGTTTTGCTTAAAGTAACCTAGATTGTCAGAATTGGGACCAGGACTCAGAAATCCTAATTTCTAAATGACAGTTTTCAGTTCCACATGAAGTCCAGTCCACTACCAGCTGTTTTAATAAACACAATTCAGTGTTTCTTCTACAGTTAACAACAACAAAAAAGCTTATTTTGTTGTTATCCATAATGTTCCTAAAACACAGCCTCTTTTCTCAATGAAAAGACCGGCATGCAGGTTCTCAGTAGGTATAAACTGCTGTAATTCAGCTTTAGCTTAGTGAGATCTGACAGTGTCCTAGGTAAGATGAGTCTGTCCTTAAGAGAGTCCACATACATGATGGACAACAGTAGTACTAAGAAGAGCATGATCCTGTATAGCGAGTACCGAAAACTCAATGGCTATGCCTCTTACAGCTATCCTGAAAACAGAACACAAGCAAAAATGTATTGGGCATCTAAGAATAATGTTGAAAGACAAAGTGAATTACATGTTCTAATAACTGGGCATCACTTTGTAGTATCAGCAGGAGAGAGAGAGGATGAGAGGAGAATTAAGGTTCACTTGTCTGTCTTAAGAGAACAAGCAAGAGACAAAAGCAAAAAAAAGTTATTTGCTCATTTTCATGGCCACTGTGTCTTCCTGATAGTATAAAACAGGGAGTAATAACTGCAGTTTGTATATTAAAGTAAGAACAAAATTCATCAGACAGATGTCATTTCAGCATCATGCTATAGATGGTTCAAGGGAACACAGCATCATAGTATAGTTGATCTGAGGGGACACACTTTCAAGACATTACTGAGGAAACAAGGTGATTTATTTCACATGCAGCTTCTTTATATTCACTCCAAAGGATCTTTACAGTAGAATTCAAAAGAATATTTCTACAGTTTCTTAAATTTAACTGTGGATTGAAGTCCATAGCCTTTAGGAGTTTAATTTGAGATTTCAAATTTAGAACTGGTTTCACTACAGTTTTGAAAAGTTTTGATTCACTGGTAACATGATTTACTTCATGTAACTATAGATGTCTAAAAGTTAGTAATCTGAATTATTCAGTCTCAACCCTTTCAGAGTCCAATAGAGAAACAGGTACTTCACGGACGATCTGTACCTGAACAGGTGCTTCCATCTGAAAGTGCCTATTTCTCACCACTGAATATAAAAGCAGCCTTGGTTGGTTAGCTCTGCCATACACAGCAATTAAAACCAGTTTAAGGAAGATAAACCTCAGCCTCAACTGGTTTCCGTAATAGACATTCATGTACACACACAACAACCAGCCTTTGCTGGTGGAATGAAACTCCCACCATCCCACAGACGTGCTGAGGATAATTCATTTCCATGCAGAGGTTCTTAATTGAATCTTCTCATCCAAAATGAGGAACCGATTAACAATCTAGAAGACAAATAGCACCACAAACAGATAGAGCTCATGATAGTTAAGAAGGAGGAATAGAAGATAAAAGAATTCATAAATAAGGCTTCAGAAAGGTGTATCTCAATAAATTCAGAGAAATGGTCAACAATATGTCATGAAAGAAAAGTAATGTAGAGGCAATTTTTCTTTAAGCAATATTAAAAGAAAAAGTTATCTTTATATGAAAGAATAGTAGAAACTGTAGTAAGGGATAAGATTAGCTACATCAATACATCTTTACTGATCTTAAATACAGAAAGGAAGAAAATGGAAATGAGAAGAAATTTCAAAGCCAGCTTATGTTGATCTCTATCTGTGCTATTGATGAATTGAAGATATGACAAACCTTCCCTCATTCTTTTCAACTTCACTTATTCTTTCCATATGATTCCTTTTGAGCTGATCCAAACTCTTCTGTCAGATCAACAGGTTGATCTGGTTCACCGAGCAGCTGCACCATTATTAGTGCCAATATAAGGGACAGGGTTGGAAATGTGAGGAAGGACTGCAGAACCTAGCTGGCTGTTTCATCGGTAGCATGCTCCTGCCTTGGCATGTGTTGACCTTAAAGCTGCATTCTATAAGTTGATAAAGATAATAGCATAAAAATATAAAGACAAAATGAAAAAGGAACAATGCACAAAGTATAATCATACTACAAAAGTTCATACAATATGTTATTATTAAAAGAGAGTCAAGAAAGGACCATGATCTTTCTGCAACAAAGAGAGCGTTTGTTCAACAAAAATCTATGAAGGTGCTTTTTTTTCATAAGTTTTTTAGATAATTTGTTATAAGGTGCAGCTGCCCTCAGGCAACTAACAAAATTTATGTTGTTGAATGATGGGCAGGTACTCACCCTAAACCACAGAAAGTCAGAGGGCACTAGAATAAGTATACTTATATGTATATCCGTAGGTATTCTGTCTTTATGTTTATTGCATTTCACATCAGGATCTGTAAAGAACTTTGAAGCAGTCTCAGGGTTGCTACTGATTTTCTTTGAAAATCCGGGGAAAAGAGTACCAAAAATATGAAAGAAAGCAATCATTGCCCCTGTGTTTAAAAAGGGGAAAAAGAAGATAGATGATAAACAGGTCATATATATTTCTGCTGTGTATTATATAAATCCTCATTTGAAGTTAATTTATCTAAAATGTATATGTGTAAATGTGCATGAGTTATCTGCTTGTATAATGAATGTTTTCTCCATAAACTGATATTATATAAAGATATAAATATTTATATTTGCATTTATCCTTATATATTATAACCTAAAGAAACTTATGATTCAACAGTTCTAATATTCTACTAATATTTTGATTGATTGATTTTTTATTTCTCTGTCATTTAATATTTAATGGGGTAAAGAAAAAGTCTGCTTTGGTTCAGAGGAATTAAATGTGTGTGTGTGTGTATACATCTCACAACAGTAGAGAATTCACATTGTTCATGGACCAGTGACTTCCCAAATTTGCCGGTAACTGAAAGGTGTTTCTCATATTTCTATTAAAAAACATCCTCTTTGTGAATTTTTAAGCAAATTAATTTAAACAACAAATGGCATATAAATAAAAGAATAATAATTCTGTAACCTAAAAACATCCTCTTGGTGTACCTCTCAAGATTATCCTCATCTCTAAACAATGCAGCAAAACAGAAACCCCTATGAGGATCTCCCAGAGAAGCAACAAGCTCTAGATTCAGAAGCTTGTTAGACCCATCAGTGTGATGCTTTAGTAAAGGTTTCTTAGTAATCCTACTTTGCACACAGGCATAATTCTTTCTTATCATTCCTGCATTGTTTTTAAGGCTCCAGGTTTCATCTCTGCATAGGACCACATCATTCTTTTCACTTTTATAATCTTTCAGTGGTGCAGATCTACCGCATTGCCTGGGGTAGATGTCCCTTAGAGAAATGAGGACAAAAAGGAGTATTATTATTCCTATCTACTCAGGAGAAAAGCAAGGTCCAGGCAGAGGTCAGCACATCTCTGTCTCCTAAAAAATCAATAGCAGTCTTGGAAATGGAGGCTGTGCAACACCTGAGTGTCAGTCCAAAGTCTAAAGGAAAATAAAACAATAACAACCTGTAGTTTTTCTCCCTGCCATTTTTCTATGACACAAAGAAATTACTCGTATTTAATGCCACTCTGATGTTGATCTTGGAGCTGAACCTGGTTCTTACACAAAAACCTCTGAATCTTCCCCTTGTATGCACCCTCAGCCTGCACTTTTACTTCATGCTTTGGCACTGATTTTTCTTTACTGATGTGTTGATTTGTCTTTTTTGATTTGTTTGGATTTGAATTGTAACTTACTCCTCAAACTTGGCTTATGTTGCCACTAAATTTGACCTATTACGCACATTCTGACACGTTTATGCAATGAAAGGTTGTAGATACACAGTGGAAGTGTGTTTTAAATTTCAGTAGCAATCTTACCAACACCCCCAGGTGCTGGATGCAAAGGGAGTGACTGCCTCTGGGGTTTATTTCATTTTTTGCACTTTGAGGAAAAAAAACCCCTGTTAAATTAGTAGCTGGGATGACTGTCCTGTGCATTTTCTCTCCTCATCCTTTCTTCCCTCCCTCCTTCACATTTTCCCCCATTTTTTCTTTTTTTTTTCTGCAATCTGTTGTTTTCTTTTACTTCTAGAGATAACTACGGTAAATAAATACAGATTTAATCTTCAAATCCCCCATCAAGAGAAAATGCACAGTCCAGGTGAATGGGGGAAAGATAGACAAGAAAGGGAGTGGGAAATATAAAGAAAAGAAAAATCACTCTGCCGATCAAATCTTTCATTTCCAAACAGAAATAATTACAGTGATGGTCAGTGGGGAGATTTTGGCAATTTACAGTGGTATAGCAGCAAGTTCCTATCAACAAGATTTGATATTCAGGGCAAGCCATAGAACTACAGGTCCTGAAGCGTTGCCTATAATCTTTATTTCATTTTTAGATGTTATGCTGTAATAAAATATAAAAAGGGAATACATAAAAAGTTATAGAGGTGGGAAAAAACATGGTTTGAAGTTGTATGGCATTTCTTGACAGGGCATGTTCCTAAGGATATGCAGAGAATAACAAATGCTATTTGAAATAAGTACAATAGAGATCTGAAACTAGATTGAAAACCCAAGTCAATTTTCCTGAGTGTCATTTGATTAACTTTCTTATATAGAACTGAAGCTTAAACAATGCTAGGGATTCAGAGTGGAGAGGTGCTTGGGAACACAGTGAGAAATGGGTTACTCCTACCAATTTCATTTCTGTAGCTTTACAACATTATCATTGCACATTGTTTCAGCGTTTTTGCAATAATCCATAAATGAAGCAATGTCAGAGGGAATTTGATTGATAGCTGGGAAAACACAAAAACTGTGAAAGTTATTTCTTTGCTCGCTCTCTGTCTGTCACTGCCTTCTGGGCAAGAGATGTTACCAGCAGCTCTATAAAATAGCTAGAGCCTATTGCCTAGCTGTGTATGAGGGAAAACACTAACGAGTTTATGGATGTTGCTTTGGACAACTAAAAGGTGACAAATATGCATGTAACATATTTGACCAGTGGATTGGCTTGAGCGGTTAATGTTAGTGGTGCTTTTTTCACCAGATACTGCTTGCTTTTTATCTCTGAATTTAGCAAAAGGAGAAACAGCTGTCTTGCATCAAAATTAACCTTGAGCTTGGTTTTCACCTTTGGGGAACCCTAGACTGAGAATGAGTGCATAGACAGTGTTTTGATCTGAATGTAAAATAAAGAGGTCCTTCAGAGCTTGGATTTGAGCTTTGCATGTTTATACATACATGTATAAGTCTCCCAAAAGGACTGAGATACACAGCAAATTCATACCAATATAAAATATGCTCTTTGCTGTTTCATCTACACTCTCTCTGTTTCTCTCTTTTTCTCCTTATTTTAATGTTCAAATCCTCTAACTGTTCTTCAAAGTTAGATTACTTTAAAAGGGCAATTTGTTGGGAACCCTCTTTTTTCCTTTTTTTCTTTTTTAACCCATAGCAGAACATCTACTTTAAAGTTCTGGCAAGGAAGTGCTTGCAGAGCCTGTGTAAGAATTAACGTCCAGGGACTCGATGGAGGTAGTGATGGAGATGGTTCTAAGAGGGCCAAGGTGATTCCACCTTTCCTTTGGGGATACTGCACTTTGAATCCTGCACAGGTGGTCTTTGAAGCTATAATATTCCTCATTGGTGTAGGGAAAAAAAAGTTATTTTAAGAGGTGTTTCATATTACTAATATTATTTTCCTCTATTTTTTTCTCTCTCAGAACTCTGTCAATCTGTCTGTCTCTCTACTTAACCTTGTAGTAATGGTGTGCAAAACAGCCTCTATTTGAAAGGTGTTTGAATTCTCAGTTAAGTTCCTAAAATAGGTACTCTGAAAGTAGTGCAATGTATTTAACTTATGATCGTGAGAAGTGGTACAGCATGCATGTTATAATTGCTCCTCTTCAGGTTGATCCACTTCTGTTCTACCATTTGTGTATACCATGGCCTCCTCTAATGGATGTTAATAAAAATTTCAATTCATAGTGTGCGTTACGGCACATATTGTGTTTGAGTACTGAATGATGACAGACTTGGTGGGCTTCCATAGCAAATATGGCCCATGGGGAAAAGTCGCTTCCGAGGCTGTGGTAAGCTGTCTCAAAATACTATTTGCTTTTCTTTTTTTTAGGATTTATTGTATTTTATCATGTATTATATATTTTATTCATAGAAGTCTTTCTAGGGATAAGGACTTCAGTACATAACAACAGCTCCCTTGAGTGGGAGATTTCAGGGCGACCTGCCAGCTCTTCTTGCTGCAGATGTCAGGCCATCTGGCTGCCATCTCTGGGGCAGGACACATCAAGGGAGTTGGCTGGCGCATCTCCCCAGCAGGAGTTACTTGGTAGGGGTGGAGAGGGGAGGGGAGTGTGCGAGGAAAAGATGTAGCTAGCTATCGTCATGGGAAGTTTGCGAGTCCGACTGGTTTTGTGTGTGCGTGTGTATGTGTGTAGGTAAAAACAGAGACAGGCAGGTATACTGAGAGATGTTACTTCCAGCAGAGATTATTCAGGGTTAAAACTGAGCTTGGGTAACTTGGATATGAAAGACATCTCGTTCACGGTATTCAACATTTCTAAGGTTTCTATTCCATCCTTTTTGTTTGTTTGTTTTATTTGCTTCTTATGACAATGCAGATGATGTATGTAAGCATGATGCATGAATTCCAGCATGTTTTGTGAAAGTGTTGTACCATTGAATGTGTTTGAGTGGATAGACAACTGTTGTCAAGAGAGGTACAAATCTTTCTCTGACCTGGAACATTGGATAGTAATTAACTTAGATAATCTTCCATCCAGATAGATGTAGCTTGAAACAAGACGATGGTGCAACCTCAGGAATCAAACCTGTCTGGTTTTTCTACAAGGGTGAGGATTTGACACAGTGGATATTCCTAAACAGACCTGAGTGGTAAAGACATAGTTTTATAAATGGAGAGTTGGGCACCAAAAAACGAATCTTTGATGCTTGGAAGCGGACTAGAGATTGCTGCAGGATTTAACAAAAAAAAAAAAAAAGTAAAAAAAAGAAAAAAGACAAAAAAAAGAAAAAAAGACAAAAAAAAGACAAAAAAGAAAAACGAAACCCTAAACCTGGTTAGGAAGGGACAGGAAAGTGACGTTAGTGGATGATTTCTGAGAAGACCCTAGCAAACTTCAAGCAATGGTCGCGTGTTGTGAGGTTTCTGAAGAATGGCACGTGAAACCTGTACTGGGGCAGATGGGTCTGGGAGAGGACAGATGCGTATGGCACAGGTCTCAAGAACGAAAAAGGGGTCAAACCAGTAACTCCATATTAAGATTTAAGACTTCTACTTATAGAAGACTTAAGTCTGAGTCTTGGTACTGAGTACTGACATTGCTCCCTAAGTAATTCTTCTGTAAGCAAGTAGATGGCAGGAGGATGGAAAAGCTATCTTCATCACAGCCTGCCAAGCTGTTTATTCAGAAATGAGCTGTTGCCCAATCTTAAGCTGATTTTTCAATGGGAATGATAGTATGGAAAGTGCTTACTTTTCCTTACATGGAAATGCTGATGGTACCACAAAGGCATAACCTCAGCGTTTTCTTCAGGAACCGGTATTGCCTAATGAGCTTCTGGGAATGCAGCTGGCATGCTTTGGAAGGGCCTCTTTGGTGATTAGGATAGGCTCAGGATGTTTTCCCCTCTGCCACTGTTTGACTTCCTTGTCAGCAGTGGGAAGGGACAGATATCCCATCTTCCTGAGGGCTGTCATTACACTCAGGGAGACAACAAGGTTAAGATCAGAATTTGCCACAAGTTTTGCCCATGGAAATCTCTCCTGCATGGAATAATCAGAGAAAACAGGAACACAGCCCTGAAAGGGATCCCTGCGGTCAGTACCTTCTGATTGAAGCCAGTCCTTTGTTCTCACAGGCAGCTATGTAATCAGGCAATTTTACCTCTCATATATACCTCTTAGGAAAACTTCTTAACAGGGCTAGTCAACCAAAGGACGTGGTAAGATTTCAGGTATCCTGTGTTAGTCAAAAGGAGGGAAAATAATGTGTTAAGGTGCTGCATAAGTAATGAACTTGGCCTCTAAATATAAAGAGAGGACAACGGGAAACCAAAAACCTTACACTTTCCATTAAAGACAACAGAAATTGCAAGTATTCATTGGTCAACAGGATACTTGAGTGGGTTTTTTTAATTTAAATGTTGCCCCTTATGCAATCACTCCAGTAGGGTTTGGGGTGTTTGTTTTCCCACACTTCATTTTTTAATACCATTTCAAAGTTCTCTTCTCTTCTTTCCTCATTTTTCTTTTACTTATCTCCCTTCAAAAATTTCTGCCCTTGTTTAAAATACAGCAAACCACAAATGATAGCTAGAATTAGTCAAGTGTGCTTTAAGACCATGAGGCACTATCAGTAAATGCAATCTGTCCTCTATAGACCTAATATCCGTGGAGATGAAACAAAATGTTGTTTACTGAATCAACGCTAACCACAGCATGGCCTGCATGGGGGAACCAGGCACACATTACTGCAGAGGCTAGAGAGTGTAAAACCACTGATCCTGCAGTTACAGGGTCATAAAATCCTGCTTTCTATGTGAAGAGCATTTAATAGTGGACATTTTTTAATACCTCCTCTCCGGGAGACACAAAATACAAGGGACCTTGAATAATTACTCAGTATAAAATACTGGGAGTAAACTTCTGTCAACAAAGCAGATGGTCCTCCCCCTCCCTCCGACACCCCCTGAATCCTCCAGCCTTGAACATACAAAGTGTGTTCTGACAATTTGACAGTTGATAAGAAAAAGACATTTACCATTAACTCTAAATAGAAACAAGGAGCACAAAATGAGAATACGGCCCTTCAATGAACATAAGTGTGAGTTCCAGTCAGCTGATCTCAGTTGTGCTTTGTGAAACGGGACTGTTTTGGCTGTCCCTGTGTGTGCTATTTTTGATGGTAATAAATAGAGCTTAGCTGAATAATATTTCAAAAGGGTTTCAAGCTGCAGTTTTATTTGAGGTTGTGGTTGCTTTTAGTGCTGGGCAAAGGCATAAGCTCTGTGCAATCTTCACATCTATTTGTTGAGTTTGTACAGCACTTTCTGGATTTGTGTGTGGTACAGAAGAGGGTTATCATTTGCCTTTACTGTAATGAAGCACTTGTGGTTGGAGATCATGCATACAAGGGTAGGATTCTTCTCTCAGCATTTACAAATAGCATAATTCATTTAGTTTAACTGAAGACAGGTTGGATTTATGATGCTGGGTATGAAAGGGTTGAAACCTGCAGTGTCCCTACTGTCTCAGCATTTTTAATGTTTATAAAATTGTTCCTGTGGATTTACTAAAATAATTTTAAATTTAAAAAGAGCATTCTCACACTTGCTAGACAAGGCTACACTGGTGCAAATACAAGTAATAAGTGGATATCAGGTTTTCCTATTAATCTCAGCCCATGAGAGATATGAGGCAGTTATAATCACCTACAATATTAAGCTAATATTCCAGAGTTGGGTGGAAAATGCTTCCCCTAAGTAAAATCCTCTTTTAAGAATTCATTCCCTCTCACCTGCCCCAATTCTGCTGTCAGACGAAACTGCCCTTCAAAAATACAGTGAATAATCGTAAGAAATAAAAATCCACTCCTTTCTTCCCCCGTATCAGCTACTGCCATGTTTCCTTTTCTTCACAGCACAGATTTATTCCACCTATATAGATTCCAGCATTAGGATCCTGCTGTGTCTGTGATAATGGTTATTTCTGAAGGCTGTTTGAGTCACTGTTCAGCTCAACCTACAGATGTGTATGGTTTTGGAGCAGGGAATCCCTGGCTCCCTGTTCCTCTGTTGATGCATGATGACCACCTTTGCTGGTTTCAGTGAGTTCAGTATCATTACACACTAGATAGTCACCTCTGAGTCAAGAGGCCTGTAGATGTTAAGAGAGCGTGTAACCTGTTCTAATTTTTTAGTAGGTCTGTATTAACATGAAGTTATGAAGCCTTGCATTTTAGATGTCTATTTATGTTTCAGTCAGGAGTAAAGGGAAACTTCTGTTTGGTCCTGTTTTATAAGAACATGATATGAAACTGGAAGGGCAGTTCTGACTTCCTCAGAGTTTTGAATCATTTGGGTTCTGACTCAGATTTCAGATCCTGTTATCTGTGGTTTGAGACTTCCTGCAGAATTTAAAGAAAGAGAAAGCTATTATCACTCTAATAGTATTCAAACGCTGAGTAAGAAAAAAACAATGTGAATCCAAGATTCATCTTTGATTTCTGAAGAATTACTCAAGTGTTGCAAGTTGTAATAGAGACACAGATTTCATCCTTTGTATACAACAGCACAATAATGGAGCAGAAATAAGGCCAGGACCTCAACTCCACTAACCGTAATGTTGTTATACCAATGCACAAAAGCTGAGACTCTCTTCCCTGTTGACTGCAGTGTATGTACAATGATTTTAAGATTAACCATTTTTAACAGTCTGCATACATACATATCCTGGTTTTGGCTGGGGTAGAGTTAATTGTCTTCCTAGTAGCTGGTACAGCGCTGTGGTTTGGGTTGAGTATGAGAAGAATGTTGATAGCACCCTGATGTTTTCAGTTGTTGCCAAGTCATGTTTAGACCAAGTCAAGGACTTTTCAGCTTCTCCTGCCCAGCCAGCAAGAAGGCTGGAGGGGCACAGGGAAGTTGGGAGGGGGACACAGCCGGGTCAGCTGACCCAAACTGGCCACAGGGGTATTCCATACCATGGGTCATCATGCCCAGTATATAAACTGGGGGAGTTGGCTGGGAGGGGAGCACCACTCGGGCATCGGTTGGCAAGTGGTGACCAGCTGCATTGTGCATCACTTGTTTTGTGTGTTCCAATCCTTTTATTATCACTTTATTGTTGTTATTAGTGTCATCGTTAGTTTCTTCCTTTTTGTTCTATTAAGCTGTTCTTATCTCAGCCCACGAGCTTTACTTTATTATCCGATTCTCTCCCCCATCCCACTGTGTCGGGGGGAAGTGAGTAAGCGGCTGCCTGGTGCTTCGTTGCTGGCTGGGGTTAAACCACGACAATACAAAAGCACGGTATTACAGGGATAGTATTTTGTAATTATGCTCTGCATAATATAACAATCTTGTCTGAATAATGTCAGATTGCAAATGGATGTAATCCTGTATGAAGAGTTTCTTCAGTTGTGAATTATGTTACATTATATTGCAGAGACTCTTGAAAGACAGGGCTTAGTCTTTGAACGGGGGGGTCTTTGTGATCTATTAACAGATGCAACTGATTGGCAGTGTGCCTGTTTTAACAGATATCTACTTACTACATGTTGTGAGAGAAGAACTGTGACGCTGCTGTGGAAAGATGATGCACACAAACCCACCAGTGACAGTATCACTTGACTTAAATGTAACGTAGCTGTGGCTTGAATAATGACCTGCTCTCCTTTTCTACTTAGGAAAATCAAGAGCAGCACTATGAAGTCAGTGGAGTTCCAGTTACATAAGAAGCACAAGGATTATCGACAGCTCTGTTTTTCACTGTTCAGAGGAGCAGTGAGGAAGTTTCTCAGGGCACAAAATAAATGATAAAAGGATAACAAAAAGAAGGAAAAATATAGTAGAAAGACCTTTACTTGTAAAGACTAAGACTTTTTGCCATTAACTGCAATTATACCAGCACCTCACACATAGTTTCAAGATATAGCTGGGATGTGATAACTGCACCTACTGTTAACTATCTACAAGAGGTATATAAGCACAAGAAACTTAGAAGCATTTAACTATCTAAATCCCAAAGATCTAGAAATCTAGGAAAAATAAAGTACAGCTCAAACCAGATGGAAGAAAAATGATCATTTCAAACACACACGCACAGAACAAAATTTAGAAGTCATTGCCAGGAAAAATTAATTTAGTGCACGAGGATACAGAGATGCTGAAGATGAGCACTGTTATCCTGAGAGGTAGCAAGTGAACACCCAATTCTGTTTCCTGTTTAATCAAACAGAAACCACTTGTTGTCATTTTGATCTCATATCCCAAGGGTGACAGGATGAGAATCTGGTGTGATATCTACATATGAATTCTTACAGCGATAGCAGGTGGTAGCCTTGTGATTCATTTCCAGTCCCTGAAGACATTCATCCTAGAAGCTCAATTCTTAGCAACCTTGAATTGACTGGGAGACATTTTTGGCCAGAATATAACTTTGGGACAACAGGCACTTAGAGTCTCTTGAGGACACTAGCACTAAAATATCCATGATTAGATCACACTTCTTTCTTCCTGAGATTTCTATGACTCTGAAGGATGATGCAAAGGACTGTGGACTCTCATCTATGTCAATCTTAGACTACCAAGTGACCCCCTTCTCCTATGGAGTCCCTACCTTGTCCCTCCACCTCATTGTCATGATGTTCTGCACTGCCTGACCAGAATAAAGCTGCATTAGGGTCCTGTCTCTTTCTGTATATAAGTTATCTTATTTCTTCCTAATGAAAATTTTTATATAAAACAAGATATAAGGCAGGCAAGTAAGATGATTTGTAAAAACTGCAGCAGTGTCTAAGATGGCAGCGGTCTCCACATGCACATTTCTGTGGTTACAGACCGATAACAAAATGACTAAAATTCACCAAGTGCCTCTATAAATCTCTTTACTGCAACAGCAGTGCAGGAGCCTCCCAGGAGCTGTATGTAACACTACAGATGCAAAAGCTTAATCTCTCCCCATACTAGCCTGCAGCTAGACCACCACTGTAGGTGGTGCTGTGAGAAGAGTCTATTGGCAATCGGGTCTCTGCAGGGGGAGTAAGTAACAGAAAATTACCATGCTTCACTCCCCTGGCCCCACCACCTCTTAAAAGGAGTTTTTAGAGCTGCTGAAATGTTCAAAATAAAAAAAAATCTTATTTCTAGCTCCCACCCTCTCCCAAGAATCCATAAGTTAGTTCCCAGTACAGATTTCAAGTTTTCACTGTGAAAGCACTAAAGGAAACACAAGGAGGAAAACAAAAAAAAACCAAAAAAACAAGCCAAAACAAACCAAAAGAAACCCAGACAGAAAAAAAAAGCACCTTAGGGTAAAAAAACAAAACAAAACAAAACAAAAAAAAGTAACATGGACATATTTTAAAGAAAGAAACAAGCATTATAACTGAGAGACTGTATCTGTCTACAAAATGTAGACAAAAGGCAGGTACAGAAGCAAGGAAAGACAGACTAATTAGTATACATCTTCAAGGAGAAATAAAGATTTTATGATTAAGTGTAATGGATTTAAACTGCAGCAGGGAAAACAGGGTTAATACAGGACATGAGGGGATTAGGTACAATAGAATACTTCCTTTAGACAAAGAATTGGGTTCTCTGCAGAACAGGAAATCACTGAAAATAGCAGTTGGTTGGGGTTTTTTTTGTGGAAAAGTAACTTCTTTTTTCCTAGGCTTTTTTTTTTAATGTATATATTTCTTCCCACAGGAGCAAATATTTTTTGAGCTATAATTACATATGGACAAATCCTAACCACATTTCTGTATGGACACCAGTTGGTTTCTGACTGGCTTCTGAAGGGGTTGTTTCTAGAGGCAGAATTAGCTTCTATCCTCCTCAGAAAGAGTTCTGGCATCGGAACAGTCTGGCAAAGAATGGGCCAGAATTGTCTTCAATGAAGAAATTCCTTGCTGTGAAATCCAGTCCCTGATGGAAAGGATTACCTACCAGCATAAACTAGATGTCTCTGTAATGATGTTTTGATTTCATATAGTACTCTTTATCAGAAATCCCCAGAGCTGCCTAGAGAAATCACTTAGAGTGCTCAAAACCAGGAACATGTGTACGTACAAGTAATTAACACCATCTTCTTGTTCTTACTGTCTTTTGTTTATTGTCTTGTTTTGTCTTTTATTTAAAAGAAAAGAGAATGTATTTTACATTAATTGGTCTTATAGAGAGTATAAACCCTTCACCACTGTGTACCCATTATTGTCCATTAATTGCTTTCCCATGTGATCTCTCATATTTTGTTTCCTTCAGTGGTGGTGACTTGTGTCATGCCATACTCTTATGAGGAGCTCCACAGGAGTGAATGATTTAAACCCTGATTGAACTGCATTGATTCCAATCACAGTCTGTCCAGAAATCATTCATATAAAACCTCAAATATTTACAGTGTCTGCATTCTGAGGCAGGCTCTTTGTATCTAACAGTGCTCCTTGCTACTGTGAAATCAGTTTGTCAATCATTGACGTAATAAATGAATTACAATAGCAAGGGAACTGCAAAGAAATTTAAAAACCACACCATTTTCCATCCTTCTCCCTTCACCAACACTGTACAAAGAGTCAGGAATCAGATTTAGAGTGTTTTCCTTTCATATTTTGCAGAGGTGTATTTAAAAAGCGCTCATGAAGAGCCAGGCAAGCTGGTTGACAATCTGAAGAATGCTTTCCTCTGTCTTCACTTGATGTGTGCTTGATGTCTCCACCAGAGCACATTTGCCATGGAGACTGAAATTCTTCAGAGGACATCCTAAAAGAAGAGAAAATCAGTAATAAAATCAAGACTTTGACTGTATCCTGTAGTCGCAGATATGAGATCATTTACAAGGTACAAATTTGCCTTTGGTTGCGTTTGAGATCTCTGGATCTTGTTGTCTATGAAACCATGAAAGGCCAGGCAGACATGGCCATGAGGAAAGCTCTCCATTGTGTGAAAGATAACACACAACACAGTACTAGGCTGTGGAAATGTCCTATGGATCCCACTCCAAGTAGTAACAGAAGGAAATTAATCCAAGTCCATGTATAAATACATTCGAGCACAATTGCATTTAGGAAGGATTAGACAATGGAATTGGTACAAAAAGTACTGATGTAAATAACCAAATGCTGTTCTTCTCAGGCATGAAGCTTGGAGAACTTAGAAAGTGTGGATAGCTCCTAGCCAGCATTATGCAGCTTAGTAACACAGGCTGCCGCAGTCTCACATAACCTGTTTTCTGGTTTGTAAGTAGAACACTGTCATATACAAAATGTCAGCCCTTATCTTGAATATCCTATACCCAAGGATATATAAGCTTCCAGAATAAAAATCTGTAATTAAAATGCTGAACAATTTGGTTTATTTTGTTCATTCCCCAATTCTGTGTCATACATGATTAGACTAAAATTTTTAATGCACTCACAGGCTTCTCTTTCAGGAGACGATAAGAGAAAAAACAAACACACACAAACAAGAATATCGCTCATGACAAAGAGTAGCATCTGTTAGTAACAAAATTTAGTAACAACTCCTTCTCGCCACTGGATGTGGGTAAGACACATTTGGGCTGCAACTGCCTTCTTTATTTCATCATAATACATGCAAATAAAAGGCACACTCAGACTTGAGATAAATAGTGTAACTCTTTTGTCTTCAGTGAGGTTTATCACGATTTGTAAAATAGTCAGAATCATGGTAGTTCAGCAGAATGGGTAACTCAGAATTAAAATAACTTCAGTTATTAAATTACACCCTTAGAGCCCTTAAAATGGCCCTTAAAATAGCCCCAAAACCTCTGATTGTATTTTAGAGTGATTGATGCTGGGATGAACAGATTCAGGGACATTTTCTTAAACTATTTGGTATCTATGTTAGTTATTATATTTTCTCAAAGACCATAGGCCAAATTCAGCAGAGTGCTTATGATCTTGTCTGCCCAGTGTGGTGCTAGCACATACCCTGACCTTCCACAACTTGGGTTCTCTAGTCGGATCCCAAAGCTGTTGTAAATGTTAAAATGAAGCGCAAGACCACCACTGTGAATTTTGTTGCTGTCCTGGTTTTAAGGTATCCATTTTTCACAATGATGGGACATCAGGGAGGACATGGAGACAGCTGGGGTAGACCTTTTACAGCAAGTTCTCTGAACTGAGCATATTTGCTGTACATATCAGTCATAAAGGTATGTGTTCCTGGAGGGTCACAGACATCCTGGCTGGAGGGAGTTGAACAAAGAATCTATACAAGGGAAAAGCCATATATAAAAACAAAGAGACAGTAGTAATGCAAAATTTGTTACTGAGAGGACAGTAAGATGCACAGTAATAGGAGCAGTGATGATCAAATCACCCTCCGCCCATTTACAATTTTGATGAGACCCCTACCAACCCTTGTTTCATAGACTTTCCACTTTCACCTACAGTTTTACAAACTGAATTTCCAGGACCTACTTTTCAAAATTACTTTCGTAGTGTTTTCACTGTTGAAAATGATCACTCTATGTACATGGGAATAGTTTTTCCCATTTTGTTTTTTTGTTTGCTTTTTTTCTGGGATAGACAGGCTGACAGATCCTTCCCTGGTTCTTTTGTTGCTCATTTGTGTAATCCTTTTTCTCTGTAGCACCTTTCACTTGTTGTTAAATAATGAGAACAAAAACGTGCAGATAGCTGGTCTGTTCTGAAAGGGCTTCCCTTAACTCTCTATGTATCACTACAAATGGAAGATACATATGATTTCCTTGGATGGCTTCATAAGTTGAGGGCACTTGGGATATTTTTCCCGTTACTCTGAAGGCACAATGTTGGTGATATACTGTGTTGCACAGGAACAATACTGTGCTTTCTTGCTGCTATTGGGGAAGTTGGTAGTAGTGACATAATTAGATGACCCTTTGACTGAGGTAAAAAGTGACGCACGTACAGATGATACAGTGACAGCATTACAGTATATATCCCATGCCTAGTGAGCACTGACCTAATTGATAAAAAGGGCACAGATCTGGAATGCAAGGAATAGGCTTCCAAAAAGTGAAGGTCAGGTGCCAAGAGCTCCAAGGTTTCTCATATATTATTTAAACAACAAGGTCTAGGTGTGTATTACATAAGGGTAGTGTAATGTCAGCAGATTTTGAGGTATATGTCTAAATAGCTCCCTAAAAATCTTTGAAGATCTAAATCCTCAAAAGACATGAAACAAGGTTTGGCCATTACAGTGGTGGCTACATTCTGTGACACAACAGGGACAGGGACAGATATTAAATTTAGATATGTCTTTTAGGCCAAAGACCTCTATGGGCAGAATCATATTCCAAGATACAAAATTAAACATAAATAAACAACAGAGAAGCTCAGATACCTAACACAGGGTCAGATTAATGACTCTTCAGAGTTGCCCATTTTGTCTTTAACTCAAACGTCAGACTAGGACAGGCTTAAAGAGTGTTTAAACAGCTAGTCTGAAATAGTCTTGAGAAATCAAGTATCAATGGCTCAGAGCTGATAGAAAAAGACCCAAATATTTATGTTGTGATTCATCATCGTTACTTTTAGATATCTACACTGGACACCTACCTCTTAGCCATTCAGGTAGGCTCCATTATTGTCTAGGGATAGGAATAGTAATTCACCCGATATATTCTGAACATTTTCTTAAGGACAAGATGAATCATGACCTTGCCTCCCTCATTGGCTGGGCTGACAAGATAAAAAATATGCGGCTACCTCACTGATGTCTGCATTTAGTCAGATGAATCCCAGCTTTAATGATCAAGTGGAAGCTAACACTCTCTCTAATAGCTATTTGGAAGCGTCCACATTATCTGAATTGTCTTGATGAAATAAAAGTAGGCTAGTGCTTAGATTTCCAAACCCTTAACCAAGTGACAGCTGGCTCCCTCAGGAAGGATGCTAAAATTTGACTGAAGATGGAGAATGAAAACCATCACTTTTCAGTAGGAGGCCTCTCTAGGTCATTTGTAAGGCAAGCTAAAATTATTTTCTTGAATACAGATCGCAGAATAAGATTCCAGTCTTCAAAGTTCCTAATTTTTTTGCTGAAAATATACATTTTTATGGTGAGTAACCATTGCTGAGTGACAGGAGGATATTCATAATGAAATATGTAAAACATGTTTTGTATTGATTGATTTTCAAGACCACTGAGTAGATTGCACAATTAGATTGACGTTAACAGATTTATTCCCTTTCCACGATTTTGTCCAAGCTTTTCAAGCCGTGTTACATGAAACACAAAAACCCCCTCCAAATTAATTGAAATAACATTAAGCATAACACTAATGAAATGAAACATTAAGCATTAATTTAAGTAAATATTAATAAAATAAAGAATAAAACCCATTATGAAGTAACATTCTATCTTTCTACCCATCTAATCCATCCATCTAATTTATACATGTGTAGAAGCAAATTTTCTTTCAGTGTGTTCTCACCAAAACCTGAAACTATTTGGAAGACATGCATGCATATTTATTGTAATATGTGTTACCGATAGAAAAAGATCACTCTTTCCAAAAAGGCATAAGCTTTTACATCTGTTTAGTTACTACTAAGGTTATCAAATAGCTGAAAGGTTCTTTGCATAACACAATTTTCAGATCACATGTTCTATACAAATATGGGGAAATACACGAAAACATATTGCTTTGGCCTATTACTCAAGAATCTTTATTCCAAAGTGCCCTGTTTGTCCTTGCTGTAAAGGGGTAGATTAGGGGTCACAAGTTTAGCCAAATATAAAAAATTTCTGGTCATTTTTCTTCTCATATGTCAAGTTGCTAGAGGAAGAAAAGTGGAAGCAAGCAATCATTTTAAGTTAGGATTCAAAGTTCTCAATTCATACAGGGTGTCCACATACACTGCTTATACAATTAGTATTCCTGTTAGTAAAGGAGCAGTGAATGTTCTCAAAAATTTTATTCGTGCAAAAGAACTACAAATCCATGTGAGGAAAAGGAATATTTTTTTAAAAAGAAAAAGCAGAAGAGAGAGATTTAGTTGAAAGGAAAACAGCTGAGAAAATGGAAGATAAAATTAAAAAAAGAGGGAAAAGAAATTACAGAAGGAAACGGAAAGTGTGAAGTGGCACAAGAGAGAGAACAAGAGGAGGGAAAGTCAATACACCAAACTATAGGAAGCAGAACTGGCTTATTGCAGGTGCTCAAACAACTATTTATTTGCAACTAATGCTATAATGTTGTTGCATTTGGCAGCTACATTTCTCCAGATTTACTGTGTAAATGATAAGCTTCCACATCCTCGTTTCAGCTTCTATTCCAAAGGGCATGATTTTCATATATTCTGGATACTCAAAACATCTGACAGTGCCAGCTGAAATTGCAGATGTTCACGCCCTCTGGAAGTTTTATCAACATAGATGCCCACGTGCAAAAGGACATCCAGGAGCTTCTGCCTCTGTTTCACATCCTTTGTGGAAAAAAATCTGGCAAGTTAGAGATTATTTTTCCATCCACTGATAGACTTTTGCAGGGGAAAGTTCCCTTCAAAAGGAAGTGAACTGCATTGCATAGCAGGTGGAATTTAAGACCACAGAAAGTGATCCAGTTCCTCTCCGGTATCTCAACCTCCACCTCCCACCCCAAACCTTGAAACAAAACATAAAAGAAACACTTAAAGCCATTCCGATTTTGTGCCAGAGTAAATGTACAATAAGTAAGAAGGTAATCCAGCCCCCAAAATTTTTAGCAGCTTCCTTCATAAGATTCATTAATAGTATCCAAGTGAATATTTCTATGTGTATATCAATGTTTTAAAAAATTGTTCTTGTATGTCTTTTAAATGTGTAAAAAAATTTTATGTACAATGAAAAATTGGTTACCACAGGTCATTACTGAATTTCGTCTACATTCATTTACGGTTCTTATTAAATACTAGAAGATAGCAAAACCAAATCAAACCAAACCAATGACATGGGTTGTCCAATATAATGCTTTCATAGGAGGAACTAACAGTATCATTTTACCACCTTTTGTGGTATTCAAACTTGGGCAATTTCAATGGCATTGCTTTTTTCCCTTCTTGTAAATAATTTGAAGACAAAGTCCTCATGCAAGCCATGAGGCCCCAAGATACGGAAAGCAACAGCCAAACAGCAAAGTATTTTGATGCAAATTGAGTTTTCTGTGAAAATTAATGAATCTGAGACAGATATACAGTACGCAGCAAGATTCCCCCAAACTGAAAATAGAACAGCAATAAAAATGCCAAGAAGTGATAAGGCAGCAATAACACGAGAGATTTTATGTATCACTTGGAAAAAAATAGTTACTGTAAATGAGTGGGTGTTCTTCCTGTGCTGTATTTTCCCTCCTTTCCTTTTTTGTTTGTTTGTGTCATTTTCCTTGATTGCTGAACAGAAACGTGTCTGCAAAATGACGGATTAATTAGAAGAAACATACAGCTCTAGTTCCCACCACCACTCTCTCTTTAAAAAAGGAAATAACTTCATCTCTATGAGATCCCTTCCAAAGTCCTCATTATTACAGTGTGGTGGGCTTTGAAAGTCATTTACATAATAGCTAACAAAAATGTACTCAGCAATACACCGGGCCCACTAAACACGGGAGATAATTACACTGGGAGAATGATATTCCACTGCCAGCTCCATTTTCAAGATACATTTATTTGCCCTGTACACAGCCCTGAACAACCAAACACGCATTAACATATTGCGTAGGTGTGCGCTATTGCAATCTACATGATGGGGGAAGGGAAGAAATACAACACACTATTCTTGGCATATATGTACCACCTGAATGGTATTTTTCATTATCTCCTGCACTGGGAACATTGTATTATTCCACTGGGAAGTCATAGCGAAGAGGCTATAATTATCAGCAAAGTAATGGGGATCCTCTTGCTAATGGCCAGCTATTCAAATATCTCAATATAATCGCCTTGCCCAATCTCTCCCCATTGCCTACTCTTCTGGAGAAACTCATCATTTTTTCCACTTACTCCAGCATAATGAATTCATTTTGCATTTTCTTTGTGAGAAATTAAGAGGAATAGCAATGTAATGTGTTGACATTTGAAATGCAGCATAGAAAAGTTTAGACTGGCAATTTAGTTTAATCGCCCACTAGCAGGGAGAGGCCGCTTATTAAATTAGTTCTTCATGTACAGGACATGTATTTCTCAGTTGATCTCTCGTCTTTTTTTTTTTTTTTTCATCCATGACTCAGTTCACTAGAAAGAAAGCAGAAAAAACCATGCTCACCTCAAGTATTTCAATCTATATATTTCCGTTTATGATCATTGATGTTGATGAAGAGGATGAGCGATGGGTGAAATGAATACATATACACAAGAAAACACATCTGAAAAACAGTAGAAGTTACTATTAAAAGCCCCTTTAAGATAAGTCCACATAGAATAGTACCGATCATTCATTGTTATAAAAGCTCTCATGGTACTTTTCCAAACAGCCCAAGTTCACCCCTTGCTTCCTGATGGAATTTCAACACAGGCATTAACACTCTATTCCTGCTTACGCTTACTTTGAATTTTTAACAGAACACAGAATTATTCCGGCCCAAGATCACATACTTAAAAGTTGCTCTGAGTGGTAGAAAAATGGCTTCACATACTATATTTTTGAAGTGGATACATTGGAGGGCCAGCTGGACAAACCTTGGTAGTATTTTTTTTTAATTTGTTTTTTTTACACATATGCAAATTATAAATGTAGGTTATAAATTTGTGGTCATCTGTGTTTGGGATGTCAAAGCAGCCTATAAAGTGTAAAAAACTCTGGTGATGGGTAGGTCATCCAGAAGAAGAACAGGACTGTGAAATAGTAATTACTTTTCCCACCACCCCACAAAAACTTTTGACTAACACATATTAATTTCTATAATTATTTCCTGGTATTTTCATAGTCTGGAAGTCTTTTAGGTGCCTCACAGCAGTAAGAATATACTGTTATTTCTTTCAAGTGGGCAAAAGCATGTTTAATGGGATTCATAATGAAAAACATGGCAAGTTAAACAATTTTTTTTTATTTTAACATGGTTTTATCTCAATGAAAATAAATGTATAATTTTAAAAATGCATTTAGCCCTACTATTAATGAGATAACAAAGTCTACACTAAGAGATACTATCTGTGGCTAAAAATGGCATCATTAACAAAACAAAAATACAAAATAATCCTCTCAGATAATAAGGGTTGATTCTGGTGTAAGGAATGGAATGAAATAAAATAAAATGGAATAGATTATGTTTTGAATCCTTTCACCAAGGTTCTTGACAGTAAAAAAATACCAAAGCAGAGAGGCCAGTTTTTTCTTACCATGTATCTCAAGGAAATATTAACAGAGATTTCTAGAGAAAATTAGAAGAATCTGGATATAGCTAAGGACTTTCATTACTTCATGTGACACACTGTGTTAAGGACAGTCACTATTTCAGAAGCTTTTTAGATGACTAACGTAATGGTTGCCTACATATCTGCAGTGTATGTTCCTGAGCAAATGACTGACCAGGACTACTCTTTCTTTACTTGAAAGAAATAGGGCAAACTCTTCTCATGTTGCCTTGTTGTACTTTGGCAGATTATTCCACTGGCTTTATCTGAATTACTCCTGGTTTACACTGATGGAAGAAAAGATTCTGGCAACTGCGTTTTTTCAGCTTGGAGAAGAGAAGGCTCCGAGGAGACCTCATTGCGGCCTTCCAGTACTTAAAGGGAGCCTATAAACGGGAGGGGGAGCGACTTTTTACGCTGGCAGATAGTGATAGGACAAGGGGGAATGGTTTTAAACTAAAAGAGGGGAGATTTAGGTTAGACGTTAGGAGGACATTCTTTACTCGGAGGGCGGTGAGGCACTGGAACAGGCTGCCCAGAGAGGCTGTGGATGCCCCATCCCTGGAGGTGTTCAAGGCCAGGTTGGATGGTGCCCTGGGCAGCCTGATCTAGTGGGTGGCCCATGGCAGGGGGGTTGGACTAGATGATCTTTAACGTCCCTTCCAGCCCAAACCATACTATGGTTCTATGGTTCTATGATTCTATGATTCAACTTCCATGGTTTTATGAATTTCTTCCTCTGGTAGTTTTGCTTCTTAAGTAACTAAAGTTGCGGGCTGTGACTTACTGGCTTAAAAATCCCTGCAAGTTCCCATAAACATTACTCAGAGCTCAACACATACTGGAGCAAGATGCCAACAGCAGGTCCTTAACAAAGCTGTTGATTTCTCAGAGTAAAATAGAGTTTTCTGTGTGAAAAGTCCTGCAATTTCCTCTTGGTGCCAAGAAGCCTGCTTTCCCCTTCTCCCTCCTTACATATACTCTGGTATTTTTCTTCTCTTTCTTGCAGTTTTCAAGTCTCTGAAATATGGGCAAATTTTTTTTCATTTTTTTTCCTTGCTGAGGAGCTTTATGTGTATGCAGGCTGCTCACCGCTATTCCAACCTCCCGTACTTAGCCTCTGCAAAGGAGACACACTAATTTTCACATCAGAGCCTACCAGTTTGTAAACTTGTCTTACACCATTAATCCCAGGAACCTTCCAATGTCTTTCAATGGGAAATTAGCAGTCAAATGTGTTTAGTTTGCAGAAACAGCAGCCGTATCACCGACAAGAGCGACAACTCATACAACTGTAAGACGTTAAGAATAGAATTTCTTCAATTACGAATGCATACATTGTCAATGGTGAGTGAAAGGAAGAGGCAAAAGGGAGAGGTGGAGGGGAAGAAAGTAAAAGAGACAGAAAGTGCCACAATAGGCTCCAAAACTTTCTGCGTTAGTCAAAACCTGTCAGCATTCAGCCTGCATTTCCGAATGACTATTGTTAAAAAAGCGTTAAAAAAGCAGACTGGTTCTATTGTTCATCTCCTGGAAAAAAAAAAAAAGAACTGAAATTTTAAAGGCTATTTTTAAAGGAACCTATTTAAAGTTTTGGCAGAGTAGGGAACCTAATTACTATATGTCATTTTTCTAAATGTAAATGAGGAAGCAGTTAAAGAAAGAAAGAGAAAAAGAATCCATGGTCTTTTTGAGTTTGAAAAGCCCCCCCGCTGCTAACTGCATTGCTTTTTTATCCCTCCTGCCTCAGCATGATTATGTCCCAGACTGCAGAAAGCGCCCTTTCCCCACTGAGAGCACGTGGAGCCACTGTGAGCATGATGGGGTGCCCTGGTGAACTGAAAACAAGGAGGCAGCAGGTCCCATGAAGATGACAGTTGTGTTGAGACATCTGCTGATCACTGCTGCCTATGCCTGGGAATTAAAAAGAGCGACAAGGGAGACACGAACCCAGATCCCACCAGCTGCTTGGGGCAGGTTCTGCTGTTTTCTCTAAAAAATGCCAAATACGTCAGGATCCTGAGTCAGGAGTACGGTGCCCAGGGGTTACTGCAATACGAATTTTGGTAGTAGTGAGAGATGACTAGTAAAGGCAACCTAAAGTCACCTATGGGTGTAATGGGTTCATGGAGTGGGAAATCCAGTGACAGTGATAGCAGGCCCCAGAGCAGTGATGGAGGATGGGCACCCAGCTCTCATAGACCCCTTTGAAAATCTTCACCCTCTTTGCTACCTCTTTTCTTAGGCTTTCTGTTTCACAGCTAAGAGGTATTTCACATTTTCCTCATCCTCTCTTCACAATGCAGGGCGCTCTGGTCCATCATCACCCTCCTAATCATCTTCATCATGCCTACAGCTTTTTAAGGCTTACTTGTGGCCTGTCCCAAATTGAAAAAACTCTATATTCTCATGGTCACGCCCTTCAAAAGAGACCCAAGGAGAAAAATGAACTGCAAAGCTGCTCACCACCTAGATTTGCAGAGGCTCTCAACGCTGGTGTTGTGCAGCATTTCCCTCTCAATCTTAGCTGGATACTTCCTACCTCAGGATATGTACAGCGGTACCCTAAGGCATCCCCCCCCGGTCAGGATGTAGAGTATACAGATATAAGGATAATGAGGAGCCATGAGCTATGGTGTTTTTCATCATGCTGTTGTCATCCAGCTCTCTACATCTGTATTTCAGCAGGCTGCAGAGCACCACATCCCTTCTCTGTCAGGCTCGTCTGCTGGATCAGACCTCAGCCCTCACACAGCAGGAGTGGTGCTGGTGGAAGGGGGGATCAAAAAAAGATATGAGGAATGTTATATCTCTTTTTTTTATTTTATTTTTTTTTTAGGGCAGGGGTGTCTATGCTATTTATTATTTGAATTTTGCAGTCTGGGTTATGACTGTGTCTGCCAGTTATTGCTAAATTGGCCTACAGGAGAACCCACTGTATGAATTGATTTTTATATTTTTGGGGGTAGGTTTACCTAGCTCCGTGCCTTATAACATCTATTCTTTAAATCAGTCTGCAACTCACACTGGCTATGCTTTAATTCGAAGACTCAATCTGCTGACACTGCCTTGTTTTTCGGAGTCCTCTGTGGCACACATCGAGCCCTTCTCATCTTACCAAAGTACCATTTGTCACAACTGGTCTCCTGTTCAAGCCTGAAATAGAAGAGGTGTTACCAGTCACAAGTGACATGTGCTACCATACATGAAAGTGAATCTTCCTTCTGCCTGTCTTGTACATACTTTTAAACATGATTTGGTGCATTAATCTCTACACATCTCTTTTTCTTTTAAATAGGGTCGTCAACCTGCTACGGCATATATATGCTTTCCAGCTTAAGTAAATAAATATGGCAGAGTTTTTACCAGCTCTTAAATGACTTAGTCACAGAAGTTTTTGATTGCTATGTTTATAGCTATAAATTAAATAAATCCCTAGGACTGTTTAGTCACAGAGGTGAAAAAGCACAAAATGACTCGCATTCAGGGTATTAATCCACACACTTAGCCCTAAGAAGAGGATGGCCACCTTCCAACTGCCTGTTGGGTCTTTAACCCATGCTAATGATTAGCAATGAACAGGAATAATTTTGCAGTGTACCAGTTAGTCCAGACCAAAATCAGGCAAGGAATGCTTCTAACAACAGTGTCGACATTCACATCCAGTGCACAGAAATGTAACAGAATTTACTGATATAGATACAGCCCAAGTGACCACTCACTAAGATGTTCTGACAAATCCTTTTGACTGGAGGTGAGAGGAAGGGATAGGTTTTTGAATAGATGTATAATTGTCTTAAGGTACTGTTTCCTCTTTTTTAGGACATTATTCAGTCATTTTCTCAGACTAATAAAGCTGGGGATAAATATAGTTTTTTCATTTCTAACGTGGTCATTACAGAAGGCAACTACTTCTCATCATCTTTTCTGAAACAGCAAAGACAGTTTATTCACTTGTTACTTTTGAAGTTTTTATTATATCGTAACAACCCTGGTTTTGTCCCACTGAGATCCTAAGGGAAGACAGCAAGACTGATTTTTTTCCAGGGATGATTATTCAAAGTGCCAAATAAAATAACTTCAGGAAAAGCCCCCTCCCCAATTACTTCTACTCATGGAGGAATTTTCCATTATGGCTCTGAAGCTGATGCAATTTTTATGCATTATAAGGCCACACTATCAATTTATTGCCCCTCAAATGAGTGCATTAATATTGATGACAGCTAAACACATTGCAAACATGTTCTGCCCATTAATGCCCTAGAATACAGTCATTATCCCATTTTAGTCCCACTGCAATGGTGGCACTTACGGGTGTACAGAAGGATCTGAAATAAAAACTCAGAACCAAGTATCTTCAGAGATCAGAGCTCATACCCAGTAGTAGCAGTCCAGATCTGCTAAAGGTTCACAGTCCATTACTTGTCCCTGACATCTTGAGACTCATAGCCGTAAAGAATAATTCACCCAAAATAAATTTGAGGACTGCAGTGGTAGCATTTACGGGTATACACACTTCCTAACCTTGATGGACACATGCCATGGAGTACCCAATACCAATTATCCACATATTCAGGACAGAAATGAAAGGATATTTAAATGTGATTTCCCTCTACTCCAGTTTTCCTACTGAGATCTGCAAGTGCTTGCTTGGTGCCCACTAGCCCGAGAGGAAGTGGTAATATCCTGATCCTCTTCAGAACAGCTGCCTATCAAGTGTCACACTTGCTGGGCCTCCATTTGGAGAAGAACAGGAGGCAATTTCTGGAAACATGAGAGGCAAATCCACCCCCTCTTGGATATTTCATCTCAGTGCCACAGGTTAATAAAAAAATCTGTAGTCCTGAATGCTACATGAAGATGAAGGACTGTAATACCAGTGATTGCATCTAATTTCCAAATTCTGAAATATTTCATTTTGGAACTAAACACTGCCACAGGAAGGCATGTCTCTTCCTCTCTCTTACCCCTGCCTGCAAAGTTGAGATGTCATATATATGTATGTATGTACCTCTGTTTACATATATAAATTATGTCTGAGTGCAGAATGTATATATTACATATATTTAATACACATACATATTGCATATAACTGCACATATACATGTAACTATGCACTGGCAAAATCACAACTATATTAATAAAGTCTCTTGGTCTTGCATCCTACTATTCATCAAAGTTAGGGTGCCCTCCATATGCCACAGGGGACATTCAAGAATAAAAACTTGTTGAGCTCAAGTTTTTTAAGCCACCAAACACCACCTAAATGCAAAAAGAAAAAATAAAATAAAAAGACAACATGGACTTTCTTTCTTTCTTTTTTTCCCTTCTTTCCTTCTTTTTTTTTTTCTTTTTGTTTCAAGGGTTTTTTTGTCACATTTTTTGTTTGGAGTCTCACTTAGAGAATTTTATTCCTGTGCTTCCTGGGGGGGCCTTTTATAAGTAGAAGAAACTAAAAATAAAACCAGCAGGTTAAGTACATGAAATAAAAAGCTGGGGGAAAAATAATAATAAAAAAGACGACTCTGAGCTTGAAGATTTAGAAACTGTCTGCAACTACCTCTGGAAGAATGAATTACATTAGGGTCATAAGAATGCCTCTGACCACCTGTTCATGTCAGGAAAATAGCTACCACCTTTTCTCTTGCCTTTTCTTATTTTTATTGACTCTAGGCTGGACTGCAGCTATGCGCTATAGCTAGAGAGATACCTTTGATCCAAGAGGGAATGAGCTCTGGTGTGGAGTGCAGTGGGCAATGACAGGGGATGCACCCTACTGTAGAGTCCCAAACCAACATTCACAGGTAAGATTACACCTGATCTGGAGAACCCAGACCACTTTGAAAGCCCAGACGTAGATAATTTTAGTTCCAGTGTCAACTCCCTATAGTCTTGGAGCCCTGCACATTTGCAGTCTCCATGTGGGTCAAATAAAAGTTGCTGGTTTTACTCAGTCAAATCCTGAATGCATTACAACCCTGTTATTTGAAAGACCTTTCCTCTATACGTGAACACTTGGGGTCAAGTGAGCTCCTCTTGTATATAAACATCTTGGTTAATTAGGAATGGGACCACCAAAGTTTCTCAGTGAGATCCTCAAGTCATTCCTGTGAGACCTGAATTTCACCTCCTTCACGGTGCACCACAACGCTCATCTGTGCCCTCAGGGTGAAAGTAAGAAGAATAATGATGAGGCTGTTACAACCAATACTCCTTGCTGTGGGAGGTAGGGATTTGGTCTGTAAAGTTTGTAAGTCAGAGGAAGTATTTTATGCTTAATAAAGGTGTGTGTGTGGGGGGGGTTGTACTAGAAGATGCCTTGAGTTTAACATAGACAGTTACCACTTTGAAGTAGGAGAAATAAAAAGGAGTAAACTTTTCTCAGCTGTACTGTGAAGACAAGAAGAGAATTTGACCCATTAACATTGTTGCACTGTACCCATTAACTATTATTTTAATGTTGTCTTTCTCTCTTATCAGTACTACTAATTATGAAGCATTCTTTGTGGAGTGCATCAGTGCACTCAGGGTTGTAATCAAGCAATCAAGCCAGAACTGGGGAAGGATGTTCTCAAGTTGGAAAAATTAGCTGAAAAATGGAATGGGAATTTAGAGCCACCTATTCTCCTGTTCTAAAGCTTCAGGCAGAACTCCCACCAGGGACCAACAAGGAACCATTGCAGGGGGCCTCATTAAGATCTCAAGTCAGCAAAGCACTTAAGCATGTGACAGAGTCAAAATGATTTAATAACTCAGTTGAAGTTAAGTACCAAGTCAGGGTCTAAATGAGGAAGAATACACTTTATGGTCTATTTCTTTGGAATATTGTCTTTTCTGAAGTGAAGGAAGGGAAGAGTTCAGGCTTTCTCTAAAGTCATTTGTGTTAAGCATATTATCCCAAGTCCTACCTTCTAGCAAATTTACCAATAAAGATAACTGAGATGATTCGTTAAGCTACCAGAATTGTGTGAAAATCATCGCTTGTTTTCCTTTTTGTCAAAACACAAATATTCTTTAAAAAAAAGTAATTTTCCCATTATTTAAAAATATGCTTATTGCAACCCATTGCACAAAGTGATATTTTTACACTACTCGTTCTTTTCTTCAGCATAGTTTAAACTTCACTTTTATGCCAACTCATATTTCACAATTGCTCCTAGTTACATCTTCCCTTCCTGTGCCTCAGTTTTCCCACCATTTAAATGGAGGAGACTGATGTCGGTGTTTCTTACAATACAGTCTGAAATATAGACTTCAACAGAGCTGCATGTTATGGAATAAACAATATGCCTGAAAATAAATAAATAAATAAGAATAAAGATAAATAAATAAATAAATAAAACAGAAAAGCAATTCAGGATAGATTGATTAGGGGGGGAAAAAGGCCCTTAATTTAAATCCTAGTAAACCAGGTGTTATTTATAATTTTTTCCTTAGGCAATTTAATCACTTCTCAATAACAAAACTGATTATTTAGCCACAGACAGTTCTGCTCAGAGTAGTCACTTTTATTAATAAGATCCAGGCTGATCTGATTAGAAAACAAACTTCAGGAACATCTCCTATTAGCTTCCATTCATCTCAGCAGCAATTTAAAGTGCAGCTGATGCCTCATTAAAAAAAAACAAAAACACCCCCAAAAAACAACAAAACCCCACAGTAGAACAGTTTACAAGCACTCCCACTAATATATTAGCTCTTTATTTTTGCCTTTTTTTCCCCTTACTCCCAGTTACTCAAAAGGTAAACATTTGTAGATGACAAGGCTGTCAATATTGCATCTGTTGTTCAAAGCAAAAGTAAACAAAGAGATGAACAGCTGCCTGGAAAGGATGAGGAACCTGCATTATGAAGGAGGCATGTAAATCTTTCATCAAGCTTTAAATGAAAATGCTGTATAAGCCAGGTTTGTCATGGAGGTACTGACCAATACAGTCTCAAAGCAGGTACCTTCTTTCTTTCCATGCAAAAAGTACAAGCAGCCTACCAGGGAAAGAAAAGCAAGGGTCTGTAGCAGGTAAAGTACCAAAATCATGCTCGCAGTTCTTGCTGCTGCCGCCTTACTGATGACAGCATTGCTTTCACCCCTGAGCACGCACACTTTGGAAATACACCTTCCAGCTCCTACCCGTGATATTTATTTCCTATTTTCTCTGCTGATTTTAAATGTAGGGGACTCCTGAGCACAGTGAAGTCGTGTTAGCAGGTGGGCATTTTGTATACCAACAACAAGGAGTAAGGGGGAGCAGGTTTCATGGAGCTGACAATGTAAAATAAAATGGGGAAGGGGGGAACAGGGTAGAAAAATTAAGGCATCACAACTTGCTTAAGATTTCAGAAGAAAGGAAGATGCAGAATCTGTATCTTCTCGCTGAAAGATTGTCTCTGTATCTGTGCTCTTAAGAAAACATAACTCACTGAGCCACTTCCGCACCCGTTAATTAAATGTCTAACTTTTCTCTCAGAGTCAGCAGTTTGCATGAAAAGCACAGAGAGGCACCGCCAGCGAAAGGCTGCTCCTCCCACAGAAGACACTCGCAGCACAGGATTCAGCAGTAAACCAGCTAGGAGTACAACTCGCCTCTCCTCCTAGTCACAAACCTCAGCACTCGCAGCTCTTTGGGGTACAATGCTGCCTCTTGACCAACTGCTTGTAACTGCTTTCATCCTCACTCTGGTACCCAATTAGTACCTTGTTAGCCACACACCTGCAGTGCCTTCACCTGGAGGTCACAAAACCTCATGGGCCTGATCCTCCTATCACTGCTCCAGCCCCAATCAGAAATCACTCTATTAAATCAACAGCTTTAAAGGAGCCTAAATAAAAGGGGAATGAGGTGATCTGCAACATTAACCCTTTTCTTCTCTGTTTTTCCAGAATGTGCACCCTTTGGCCATCTGTTACTGTTGTGAAAGTAATTAGCTAACAGGAACATTTCTTCTAATCAGGGCTGGGCAATAGCAAAAGCAAGAACAAATGCAACTCTCTGGCTGTTGTAGTGTTTCTCCAAATCCTTCTGGAGCTGCTACATCTCAGAAAGAGTAGTCAGGAAACTTGACTGATGTAGTAACCGAATCAGCAGTATGCTAAAACTTGTGCATCTAAATAAGTCATTCACAATGACTGCTCTGTGTTTCAGCCTCATCAAAATTCAGGCCTACTACAGCATGGGGAGAAAAGCTCTGGGAAGTGAAATGAGAGCAGGGAGAGACAAATGTAAATAGAAAATGTGCTTCTGAATTGTGCTACAGGGACTTGTCTGAATATAAGCTACTGGTAAATGATGGTGTTTCACTCAAAGAAGGATATTGTCCAGTGGTGCTAATATAAAGAAATAAAGTTTCAAAGAATTATCACAGCATAATATTGACTCAAAAGCACTGTCTCTAAGACTTAAGCTAAAAGAAAACTCCTCAAGAGAGGTGTATATGTAGCTATGAGAAGATAACATTACCACCTACATTTCGGGACCAATATTGCACTAACTTTTCATCTCAGTAAATTCAGTGTTTGATGCAGTAAAGTCCCATACTGGGCTGGGGGGGCAGGGGGGAATATAATATGTTCTAAAATTTCTATGCATCTGGCACAGAGGATGGCTTGAATTTAAGAACAGATATTACAAATAATGCATATGTTTAGGGAGGGCTGAACTAATGACCATAAACTAAGAAAACACTGACTTTTTAACATGCAGGAGATTGGTGTGACTCTTAGATATATGTTATTCTCACACTTACGAGGAAAAGATGATACTGAAAAATATGGTGGAAAAGAGCATTTACAAAGTATACTGGTCTTTAGGGAAAGAGAGAATACTCAAACCCTCACAAAGCAGTCCATTCTCACAGTGTTTCTATCTTAGCATACAGACTAAAAATGTTTACAGCATCTGGATGAAGAATGTTGCTCCATAACTTTCCACCTGAGCCTTCTAAGAGACCCTTCCAAGAAACCCAAGCTTTAGTGATCTGTCAAGAATGCTGCTGCTTAATGATCAAAGCTTTGGATTTAACACTTTTAGGCTCAAATCTTGGTCACATCTACTTTTCTGAGGTCACGTAGTGAGTGCCACACTGTACTCTGTACAGTCATTTTGAAAAAGTCCTGGAGGTTTCTTATTTCTACAGTTGTGTGGAATTGTGAATTTCCTTATTTTCAGGCAGGGAAAAGAGAAACTAAGTTAGGACTATTTAAGAGCAGTTCAGTTCAGGGTTGGCATTTTACTGCCAAGATCTTGAATGAGACAATCAGCAGAACTGGTATTAGTACCTATATACATCACTGTAGTCTCAATTAATTAGAAAGGAATCAAATGAGTGATGCATTCTGCTTAGCTCTGATGACCACGTAAGGAAGTAACATCTGTCTATAAAAGCACCAACGGTGTAAATACTTTCTAAGGAGAAGGATTTCTGAGGCAGGCAAGACTCACAAAGACATAGGGCAAAAAGGAGAAAGACAGAAGAGTAGGCCAGGCTGAGAAGTTATTTCCACAGCTTTGTAGTTTGCTAATTTGAACTACTGGTAATAGCACACTCCTTGGGCTGTTATAGTAATGCTGCTCTTATGGATAAAGTGGATGACTGCAGTCAGCAGATATCCTTGTGTCTATTCCCTGCTTCACTACTAAATTTGTTTTATGGTCTTAAGCAGGTCAGTAGGACTGAACTTGTCCAAACACCATAGGTTGGATCCAGTGTTAAAGCTGGGAATGTATATAGTGTCATGCCATTTTCAATAGAGGACTGGTGTAATGAAAAAGCAGCTTCTAATAGGTCTATTCCATCACTGATTTTTTTAATTATTTTCCTTTCTTTTTTTTTTCCAGTTCAGGTTTACTGCAAAATGGAAAGCTGAGGCAGGAATTATGATAAGGTAGCCTCTCCCACAGATTGCTGCTGCCAGTCTTCTTGTGTCTGATGCTAGTTTTTCTCATTGTATTAAGTGTACCTGAAAGTAAGCTCCACTACAGGTAATAACTAGCCTATGCCAGTGAGCAGAGGAAATAGTATTTTCAGTAAGCTAGAGAAAATTCATGTAAAAATGTAAGCTGATGTTATTACGTTGGTTGTTGATGCAGTAGAAGTACTGAAGCTTGCTTGTTTAGACAGTTGGCTGTGGTCAAATTAAGCATGCCTGAAATTTGAATAGAACCACAACTTAAATAAAAGATGACAAACAATTATATTCCACGTTTACTTTTGTGCTAAGGAGAACTGTGACATTTCATTCTAAATAGCTTCTTAGGCAATGTAAGGATGTGAAAAATTCTATTCCTCTTTTGCTTGAAGTTAGGGCTGTGTGAAGTTGAGGCTTTCTCTCAGAAGCTTCCTGTGATGTGGTAATGCAAGGAAAAGTCTTTGCTACTGTGACCAACTCACCCATCTGTTATGTTGTTGCTTGCTGGATGCACAGAGATTTTCAAACACTGTAGTTAATACTTCCCCGAGGGGTAGACTAACGCTGAAGTTCTCCTGCACCACGTGTCCAGACAAACTGCATATCCCTAATTAAAAAAAATAAAAATAAAAAAAAAAGGTGAGAGAGAGGGAAAAGAAAAAAAATGTGGCAAAGAACAAAACCTAAGTTTTATCTACTTTTATCTGCTGGGTGTCCTGGTTTAAGCCCAGCTGGTAACAAAGCACCACAGAGCTGCTTGCTCACTGCTCCCCCCCCACTTCGGCCCTGGTGGGATGAGTAGGAGAAAATAGAGACAGGCTTGTGGGTGGAGACAAGGAGAGGGAGGGATCACTCACCTCTTATGGTCACAGGCAAAAACCAGACTCAACTTGGGGAAAAAACAAAATCAGTTTCATTTACTACCAATCAAATCAAAACAAGGATAATGAGAAGTCAAACCAAATCTTAAAACACCTTCCCCCACCCCTCCCTCCTTCCCGGCTCAACTCCGCTCCCAGTTTCTCTCCCTCCTCCCAGACAGCAGCGCAGGGGGAGGGGTCAGTCCCTCACACCGTGTCCCTGCCGCTCCTTCCTCCTCAGGGGCAGGACTCCTCACCCTGCCCCTGCTCCCGCCTGGGGTCCCTCCCACGGGAGACAGCTCTCCTACAGCTTCTCCAACGTGAGTCCTTCCCAGGGGCTGCAGTTCTTCACGAACTGCTCCAGCGTGGGTCCTTTCCGCGGCCTCCAGCCCTTCAGGCCCTGACTGCTCCAGCGCCGGCTTCCCCACGGAGTCACGGCCATCTTGGGGGGCACCCACCTGCCCCGGCGTGGGGCCC
>JAVKLA010000074.1:76267493-76287137 GCA_034782735.1 Sagittarius serpentarius
CTGATGGGCTCGGCCTTGGCCAGAGGCGGGTCTGGCTTGGAGCCGGGGAAGCTTCTGGCAGCTTCTCACAGGAGCCAACCCTGCAGCCCCTCCCCCGCTACCAAAACCCCACCACACAAACCCAAAACAGTGGGGAAAAAATGTCATATAATTTTCACAAAAAGTATATCCCAGCTTTCATCCAGGCACAGGCAGTTAGTGATTCCATGCCTTTTTAATTCAGAAGGTCCCTTATTTTTACATCTTTTCCTTTTGTGTGTTGGAGATACTTTTCTAATTAATTCCATAGCCATCGTTCCTAGCCAGGAACAACTCAATATCTGAAAAAAACCCCAGTGTTTTAACTGCTGGCTTCTCATCTTAGTTTTGCCTTACATATAGCTCTGAAAATAGCTAATGGGCTTCTCCGTTTATATATTTATTGATCTGAATGATACTGTTGATCACTCCACATCACTTTACCTCACTTGAAGATATGCTATGGTGTGATGAACATAACAAACTTGTCCCTTGTCTTTTTCGTTTGTTTGTTTTTGGGGTGAGGATTTTTTTAGTATAATTTTTTTAGCAGAAAAATTAAAGACTGACTGTATCCCATCATATAATAGTATCATTTTATATCAGAAAATATAACTTAAGGTACAGCTCAGAAGTCATATGTGGTTTACTATATAGGCACCTGTTCAACTGACAATGAGAGCTGACATTACTATAATGGAAATGCCCAATGTATATTTATGGAACATTAATTCAGCTTATAATATTGCAGCTGTCAAAATCTACTGATGTAGATTCTATTTCCTACGTTTTCTTTTTCTTCCTTGTAATTCACTTTGATTTTTTTTGTGCCAGAGCTTTAAAAGGAGATTAGTTAAATGTCCCATTTGAACTATTTTATTTGTCTTCACATTCTTTGTCTTAATGAGTCAGGGTGAGCATCTCAGTCTTTTCAGAACAGACTCAATGAAAATACGACTTGTTTAATGCAATAGGCTGCTTCTGTCAAGCAAGAGGAATCGGGCTGCAATAATACCATATAAACTGACAAAAGAAGATTCCCATAAGCAGAGGATGCTCACAGACTTTCCTGGTCCCCTAGGGAGAGATTTGAATAATGCAAGGTTAAGGGGCTTGGCATATTACCTCAGGACAGCTGTTCTAGTCCTGCAGAACAACACGAAAAAACACAGAGGCAGATCGGGATGGGAGGTGTTATCATACAAACAACGCTTGTCTCATTGCTATAACAATGAGCACAAAGTGCAATGCTGGGACAGATGGATAGTGAGAAATCAGGAGGGAAAAGCAAAGATCGTAAACTGGAATTGAGGAAAACCTAGACAAAAAGCAAAGGTACAGTTCACTCATGACACTGAACATCCTGATCTTGAGTTCTGCTGAGGGACTGTTTATCCTCTCAACAAATGTTGTGATGAAATGACTGGTCAGGGACAGAGGGAGGTAGCAGGAAGACATTGGTCACTTAAGGAATGAATTGGCTTTTGAGGGACCCAGTTGTGCCATGTTTCAGAAGTACAGACAAAAAGTTGAACATAGAATAGAATAGTTTGAATAGAAGCAAAATCTTACGAGGGGGCAATGAAGGAAGACGTGAGAAAAGGAATGGTCATGTTAGCCAGGTGGGCTGTCATTACTGACACACAGGTTATGGTAGCCATTATAAGTTGTCAGCCTCACCCAATAAGATTTAGGCACTTCTAATAATATAGGAGTGCTTGTTTATAATGTATTGACATATGACTTTATTCAGGCAAATGACAAGTCCCTAAGGCCACTTTGCTGGCGAGAGGGGTTTCTGTGACTCAGTTGCCTTTTGGACTCTATTTTCTTTTCTATCTTCAATCCTTTCCTTATAATAACTTGTCCCTATCCACCATCTCTCTCTTTCACAGGTTTTATGTAAGTCTTCCTGAGTCATTACATGTCAACTCTGCATCATTTACTATCTTCTTGTAAATTTGTCCTTCTATATTCCTCACTTTCGTAGCCTGTTTTGAATTTTCACTTCCTCTTCACCTTTCTGTCTTTGAGGCATTGTGTGATCTCATAAGGAAAAAAACTTATCATGTTTATGCTTGATCATGTGAAATCCTCATGAACGCATATTAATATGACACTTTTTTGTCATTGATCCATCATGTTACAACCACACTTCTGTCTAATTTGCTGTCTTTTCCACTGTCTGACATGCAGATCTAATTACATGTTAAGAAAACCGTAATACTGGAGGATGTTATTTTTTGAATTAGTCTGTTATCAGTACTACTTACTCGTGATGAAAAGATAAAAACAAAGGTATGACTGTCAGTCAGCATAAGCTGACAAAACTTGCCTTAAAGCAGATGAAATTTGCACCCAGTAACATATTAACACCATGGGAGCTTCAAGACTTCTGCAGGGATCTTATTTCAAAAAATAAGGTCAGCATTCTAAAGTTAGTGACACTCATTTTTATCAGATAAGCCTGATGGCCCTCATCTGAGTCTACAGAGATTGACTGGCTTATTCCAGCTTAAAAAATGAAAAGTAGGAGAGTATACTCCTCATCAAAATATCTCATGGCAGAAAAACATTCAGAAGTCATCAGTTTATGTGATGTGAAAAGTAATTAAATGCAACAACAGCATGACATCAGCAGTGCATAATTTTCAGACTTTAAATGTCATTCTCTCCTTTTAAACTCACAGTTGTTTGAGGTTTTTGTTTCCATTTCACAAGATAAAGTACAAAACATTGTGACATGCTTAATATTTCTTCCGCCAAGCCGTCCATTCTGATTTCATTCTCACCCTTTACAGAGTTGTTGATTTCAGCCTGCATTTGGCTGCCAAAAATGCGATTGCACACGCAGCACCAAGAACAAAGTGAAAATGAATTATGCATTGGGAAGGAAGTTACATTTGAGTCAAAAAACTTAAGACTTCAGCACCTCCAAATTACAATATAATTTAGGAGGGAATACATTTTAAGAGATAGCAATGGACTGAGGCAAGAGAGGGTCAGCCATGTCGAGGCTTAATATAATTTACAGTAGCTTTCAATTATTTATTTTTAAGAAGCCACTGAGCACACTGGATCTTTTCAGTGGTAATGTCAAAATATGGATATTGGGAAAAAGACATGAATAATAGTGACAGGTTGTTATGCATGATAATGGTATATGGGGACATTTAAAATATGGATCGCTCACCAGAGCAAAAAGCGCATGTCATTTACCCTGAGAGCACACGGCTGTGTGCTTAGCGGCTCTTCTTCGGCACTATAAAAGTTTGTTGAACTTTTTTTTTTTGGTCTTTCTTCTTTTCCTTTTTGAAACAATGGCTAGTGACTTCAGACTTATTTTCCACAAAGAAAAGACAGCTAGGGCTGTTTACAGTGACCCAGATGGAATAAAAGGAAGCCTTTTACACTTTTCAGTTCATGCAACCAGCAATGTTTTGCTTTTTATTTATCTGTTTGATAATATTACATTTAAGGGAAGTATATGGCTTTTGAAGCCCTGGAATGAAGTTTGGAAGATCTGTTTTCAGTTCCTTGACAGGCTTCTTCCATAGGAATGGGCAAATGACTCAGCACTGACTTCACACAGTGCTTTTTGATCCTCAGAGTCCCTGTTTAGCTTTTGCTTTAATATTATAAGCATCAAAATCATTGATACTTTGGTTTCTACCTGCAGATACATGCAAAATAAGGAGCTCCTATAGATATTTACCTAGGATTCCAGCCTTTGCCTAGACCCCAGAAGGATTCTGAAACCAGGATATTGATTGAGGTGTCTCCAGCTGCCAATCCAGACAGAAAGAGAGCTCCTAGAGCTCCTGCATCATATCTGCCAGATCTTAGATTCCTTAAGGCAGCCATTCAGACAATTTTATTCTGTCATCTGAAATCTGGCTGAATGTGTCCTGTCTATGTCTATACAGGCCATTCTGCTCAGCATTATCAGACGGTGCTTGTTGAATCAGTCTTACACAGAAGATTCCTGGGGACAACAGAGTCACTTTTCACAGACTGATGATTGCTCATATTCACATTGAGGTTGGTCTAAAACCTAGTCTTTAGAATAACAATAAGCTTTATTTCCTTTGGCTACCACTGGCGTTTTGCCTATTTCCTACCCATATGGTTGTCTTGTAGTTTGGGGGCAACATATTTGGACTGGACAAGTGACCACCTTGTCTCTCTAGTCATCCCATAAGGCAAAAATTCAGTTCTGCCTGAGATTTTGCATGAAAACTTGTCCCTTGTGTGACCTGTGAGCCTCAGCAGGTAGCAGAGGAATGCTCTGCCTATCCACTCCCCATTCACCCAAGACCGCTGCGCCCAGTGCAGTCGTCCAAGATGTTGGAAGCCCAGATTTGAATGGACCTGAATGGGTTGACTGTAATCTTATGAAATTCAGCAATGTGAAGTCCTACACTTACGAAAGAAGATGACCTTTCAGCAGTACAGGCTGGGAACAGACTGGCCAAGGAACAAATCTGCGGAAAAGACTTAGTTATATAAAGCCCTGAGAAACTATGTCTGACTTCAGAGATGATCTTGCTTTGGGCAGGAGTTTGGAACCTACTTATATCCCTTCCAGCCCAAATTATACTGTGATCTTGTGGCCTATGATATGGAAAAACTTTATAAATCTAGGAGCTTCTAAATTGTCTGTCCAACAGTTTTTGGCAGTTCTGGATTGACAGTTACCTTTCCTACTGGGCCTGACCAGAATTAGATAATCAGCATATTTTAAAATAACAAAACTGATAGTTAATACTAATGAAGAGTTTCATACAGCAGGAACTGGTATCTAGCACTTCCTCTTTCCTAGTTCATTGATTTCTATGCCTCTTTTTTGCTGTCCTTCCCTCTTTCCTTTTTCAGCTCTTTCTTACCAAGACAGAAATGTGCTGAAGAATACCTGATCACACAGTGGAGATTCTCTCCCTCCTGTGGTATGAGAGTTCTGCTCTCATAAATTAAACACTTTGGGTATTTAAGGAAAGTTTTTTCAAAGAAAGTGCACAACCGCTGAACATTTAAGATAGAGTGCAAACACTTGCACTTCCTTTCCATGTTGCTTCTTCACAGGTAAAAAAAGCAATATTGCATGACCTGCTGTAGCTCCAAATTTCAGATAAAACTCACAGTTTGCAGTCTAAGGTAGAGAATCGGAATCTTCAGCTGAGGGCTAGGCACTTGCATTACAACGGATAAGTGGATCTTTTAGTGTCCTCATGGTTTTCAGTAAATCACTCAGATTTTAGCTTCTGAAGATCCCATTCTTAATATGTATCTCTCCCCAAACATTGTCAAAAGACCCTGCTTGCCTTGAAGCTATGGCATCTGGTGGTAGCGGTAAGAGTTCAATGAATGTCATTACTATCAGTATTGCCAGTACTAAGGGTAGGCTTCATCTGATGCAGTACAGACTGACCCCTAAGCTAGTGATCCTTTGGCTCTCTTAAGAAGCAAAGGAGATAAATAGTTACTTTTAGGGTACAATACACCTTATTCTTAGATAGAAATCTAAAATATGTCAGCTAAAGAGGCTGTTTTTCTTAAAGTGTGGGGGTTTTTTTGTTTTGGTTTTCTTTTTCTATGGAGTATAAAGGCAACCTTAAAACTAGCCGAGGAATAAGTGTAAGATGTATGAACACCTAAAATTAGCTTAGGTGAATCATTCTTTATGTCTCTTTGTGGAAGTAGCTCTTTCTCAGAGGTGGACTGTGCTTATTTTAAAGACAGAAGTATAAGGGGGCATTGTGAGATTTTTTTCCGTTTTGTCATTTAAGACTTTAGGAAAGCACTTGTCTGAGTTCTGTACTTTGGGAATAAGTTTTGTGTTGTTTTGCATGTTTTTCTTTTTTATTCATTTTCTGCTTTGTTTTTTTTGGAGAGGAAGAGGCTATTGCTGATAGGCTTTACTGTCCTGTCAGCTGCCATGCTGGTAGAGACAAGGAAAGGCTGGAATTGTAGAGATGTTTGGTGATTCAATTCCGCAAGAGTACGTGCAAACTCCTCTCATATGCAAGGATAGCATAACTTTATTTTTTGTTTTATCAAGTTGATATACTGGTTCATATTAATATCAACAGTTCTGAACAGACCAAGTGACCAGGTGTGTATGAGTGTGAGAGGAAAACACTGTGTTTCTGTTAGTCATAGGAAGGAATAGCTGAAGATATTGTGAACTAAAGAGGAAATAGTTTACTAAACATTGTATCTTCTGAAAGTCCGTATTGATTTTCTAGTATGATCTTGTCTAATATCACAACAACAAGAGAAAATGGGATTTATGTGATCTTTGGTTTATCCATAGATCTCATTTCTTAGGAAAGAAAAAATGTCACAAACATAAGCCAAATCCTAGAGCTAAGTAGCTTCTCAACTGTTCATTCTACATTGACACTGTCTTTTTCGTCTTTCCAAATTTATGAAGTAAAGATCACTGTGTCTTATCATTGGTCATGAAATACAGTCCATGGTGGAGGGCAGGAGTGGGTTCTTTTGTTTTGGGTTTCTACAGGGAGTGAACTTTGTGAAGAAAGGCAAAATGCCATCAGTCAGGTCCTATTCAAGAATATCATCTCAGAAAGGTAGGAACAAACGAGTTATATGTATCCTCAGGCAAGCTCTGCATAGTGGGGAAGGGGTTGCAATGCTGCATTTCTGTCTGTCTCCACAAGCATACAGAAAAGTGTGAAAGTGGGCTAAGTGGGCAATTAACAGCCATCTCGCATAGTCCCAGGCCTCCTTGTTTCTTCTTTGCCCCATTTCATGACAACAAACAAACAAAAACACCCTCAAACCAGAAGCAAACAGTTCCTCACCTTCTACCAAGAGCCATGTAGAGACAAATACTGGGCTCAAAGTTGAGAATTGCAACTGATTGATAGAAGGATGAAGGGTAAATGAAACCCTTTTCTCCTTTCAATACGTTACTCTGTTGTTCCCTTTGTGGGAAGGGAGTTAGCTGACGCCAAGCTGTTTATCTTATTCCAACACAGATGAACTATAGCCACTCTCATTCATCACTCAGCCCAGGAGTGTTGCACATATGAAAAGACTGGCCTAGAAAGCTGGGGCTGCATCACAAGAGTGAGAATTGTCCAGTCTAGTTTCTTATAAGGCAGGACATTTAAATGCTACTGCTTAATAATGCTGGATCTGCTAAGGTTTGCAGCAACAGTCCATCATGAACAGCACCTGCTCAGCAACCCAACAAAGCATGACTTTGTCCTTTACCAGTATCTGACCCTATGAGGCATCACTCATAACATGGGTCCTTTGAGCCAAATACCTCACAGACAAAGAGCTTTCCTGATGGTCTTCAATCTGCATTTAGAGGTGCCAGTCAATGCCTTGCAAAATTCCAAGTTTTCCTCAGGAATCTTGCAAAACTCTTAAGGTTTAACAGTCTCTCACACTGTCTTTCCTCAGGTGACTCTACCCTTCAGGAAGATTTATGCATACCTGTCAAAAGTGGCTGGATTTTTATCTCTCTCTCTTCCCTTCCACCCCTTAAGTTTCAGAGCTGGTTGTCACTCTTTAACAGTTTATTTTCCATAAATACACAGTGAGCACCTCACCCTTTCCTCAACACTGGAGCACATTCTGCTTTCATATGCAAATCCTCTCAGTCAACAATGTAGCAGGAATATGTTTAAACAAGAACAGAGATAGCTAATCAATGTACTTTCCTAAAATTGCTTATTCCTGAGTTGCTGATTCTGCCTTTGCTTGGTCCTTGCTCAGGTACAACTCTCATGAATGTCTAGGGAAGTTTAGTTTGTGAAACTGAGGGAAATGTGAGTAAGAGTATTAGCATGTTATTCTATATTAGTCTATTATTATATCAGAGATATCACTGGAGTTGACTCTTGAGGGTATAAATACACTGCAGTTTTCTTACTGCCATCCGTCTGTTACCATTGTATATTTTCTCCAAATCAGGTGCATGTTATGACTTGGTCTGTAATCTTGGGCAGCCCCACAGCATTATACAGATATTCCAGGAGTACACAAATTGATGAGCGTCTCAAATCTGGTTTCCCCTACCTCCTTTTTAATAGGTGATATTAAAATGTTTCCATTTAAATTTATTACCTTTTGCCCTACTCATATTTGTTTAGAGGAGATTCTGATGTCTCTGAGTTAGCCTATTATTTCTTAGATCTGCAGATATGTGTTCAGAAACACAAACATTCATTTCCATCACTTATTAAATGCTGAGATATAAAATTGTCATTTCCAGCTGTATAGTCTGCAACAGCTTTTAAACAGTCCTATTGTGGCAACAGGCTTTCTTATGATTTTGATCACCAGATGACAATTGAAATGCGTTTATTGAATGTTTAGTATCCTCAGCCTGTCCTGTGCATCCAAAATTCCTTGTGAATGCTTTCCCATGGCACAAATAATTTCACCTACCTTCAGCCTTTTAAAAATTAGTTGCTCAGTTTACATTAGAGATCCATGATCTTTCTATAGTCAATGATGAAAGCGATGGGCAGCTTCAGAGAGTAATTCCTTTTATCCCAAGATAATTGAATAGACTGAGTGATCAGCTTCTATGTGGCTAAAGCTGAGTGGAATAGATATCCTAGATCACTGGGTCTGAAGTATGTGGTCATGTGTTTTATATAGACATAAAGCTCAGTGTTCATTTAATATGACTTTAATTTGGAGTAAAATTCTTCACATTATAGTGATACAAAAATAATCTTCTATTGGCTATTGGAAGGTTGCTGAAGCTTTTGGATAAGTTGTTCATTCAAATAAAGATTGAATTGTGTAGGTGCCACTGTATTCTTCAGTAAGTCATTGTGTTTCTCCAGAATAAGATCTATGCCTTGCACAATTCTAGGTAACATAAGCATCAAATATGGATTGAATCAGCCATATTAAAGGAAAATCTTTCATTGTGGCATATTTTTAGCATGGTACCTTTGGTGTTTTAGAATGTCATATGCTGTTGGCAGTTCTACAATTGCATTTTCAAGATCCTCTTTGATGTCTTGCACACTATTGACCAGTATATGACTTTCTCAAGTGCAATCCATTTTCCTCTGGAATAAGTAGGTCTTCAAAAAATGATGCCAAGTACTTTAGGATGAGGTATTTATATTATTTATTAAGTTGGCGTAGTAAAGAAATAGGCCTGAAGTTTTTCAGCTTTGAAATATTTTCCTCTGAGTTTAGGAGTGCTGCAATCTTTATTTGTTGCAATATTGAGATTTTTGTAAACAACTTAAATGAATTAAATAGTTGAAGTAAAAAAGCCTGTATGGTAGGTCCAAAATATTTTACCTGCTTGGTGAAGATGTTGTTAGAACTGTCAACTATTCCATTCCTGAGAGAATAAATATTCTCCTCATCTTGTTACTCAATTAATGACTTTTTTTGCTTGTTGTAACATACCTTTTTAAGGAACAGACACATGATGTATTTTTATTACTGATCTGACCTCAGAACAAGCTATCATACTTAACCTAACTTTAATCTACTTCATTTTGGTACCCACAGCAATTTTATCTGTAGTGGCATGCTGTTCAGCAGAATCCAGTGAAAACTGAGGATTCATCGTTATCTGCACTGGCGTTCTACTAGTTTGGATATATCTATTATATATACCCAACCGCAGCTGCAGTTGAAATATAGTTTTATGCTGCCCTATAACAATACACTTGTCATTCCATACAGTGAACAGTACTCTGTGGTCATGTAGCATCTTGCTGATTTTTTCTCAGACATACATTCATCCAATTACATACATTATTCTCTTAGACCCTTAGAAATTTATGGTGAAAATTATGAAGTCTAAGACTACTAAGGCTACTAGGCATAAATATCTACTGGAGAATACGTAAAACCATTCCAGTGTGTACTGAGCACAGAGATCAGAAAAGAATGTTTCTAATATTTGTCAAGTATGTCAAAGGACTAGATTCTGTCTCTCTCCCTAGAAATGTTGGACAGCAACAACAGACATGAAAAATACCTACTGCTTCATTGCTTTTCCACTTACTGACAGTCCAGGATTCTTCTCCCTAAGATATTTTATATGCTGCTTTAAATATTCAAACTGAGGGCGAAAAGATTATCCAACAGTGTTAATGTCAAATTTACTTTGCATGAAGTGCACTAGAAAGGAAAATTCGCTTTAACAAGGACCCACGTTACACACTAAAGGACTTGCACTAAACTACATTGATTAATTTCAAAGATATTGAGAAAATATGCACATGATCCAGACTATCTTTTTTTAAGGTACTGTGAGATTCTGTAGGTATTCCTCAAATGACAGTGTATCAGAAGCATCATGATTCCTTGCTTATACAGGCCCTGACCAGATCTTCAGCTTCTGTTCAGTAGAGGCTTCCTGGGGCCAAAGGAATATGTCCAGGATTAAATCATGATCCTGAAATTCTCCTTATTCATTGGCAAACATGATTAGAGAATAAAATTATTGCATTCAAAGGCTCAAAAGCATGCTGGAGTGACAAGGGAATTTTGCATGGACAGTCAAACCAAAAGCTTTTCCAAAGTAAGCAAGCAATTTTCCCATCTACCATTGATCATGGCAGTGCCCTTGTGTGTCCTTAAGGATTCAGACACAGTTTCTCCTAACTGTGAACAGTTACTATTGAAGCAGTCCTCTTGTTATCAGTGGGGATGTTGGGCAAGTAGCAGTTCCCTGGTATGAATAAGCAGTGCACAGCTGGTTCTACATCTCCTCAGTATGCAATAAAATAGAAGTCAAAACCTGCGGATGTGAGGACCCTGTGCTCTGCTCACTCCAGCAATAAACAAGGAAATTTTACTGTGACACGCTGAATGGCTTTTTCATCACTGCATTTGTGCTAAGAGACTGAGTTGGACTCAGTTCAGGTAGCAGACCTGTTTTAGTGAAACAATGCTTTGGGGCTTATATTAGAGGGCAAAATAAAACATAATGCTTCCCTATCTCCAGCTTCAGAAGCAACTCTTGCTGTGTTTTTCAGCCTCCTTTTGAGGTTTCTATTGGCAGAACATCAGTCACTTTATTTCTACAGCACCACTCTTCATAGTTCTAAAAGTGGTTCATAGAAGCCAGTAACATCCCAATTTTGAGCACCAGCTAACAAATTATGTGTTCAGAAAACATGCCTCAGTTCTTTGTTTCAAAATGTAGCTGATCTAGTTTAATTTAAAGTAGGGGTTTTTTTGGTTGGTTTGTTTTTTAATAACTCCTTGTAGATTGTATGGTTAATTTACAAATAATGTTCATGTAGCAGCAAATAGTATTACACACACAAATATGCTGCTTTGCTCTCTTGCTGTCCCTCATACAAACATATGATAAATCCTAATATTTTTAGAATGCATGCATATTCTGAATCTTATGTTTAGGTATTAAAATCAAGAGCTGAATACACTGAATGTGAGATACAGCTTCTTATTGATTTTCCTTTGCACTGTTTTCCTTAGCAATCTGCTTGCACAATGCTCTTAGTTAAATAAGTGGTATAATTTGTGGTTTGAGGTACTATTCAGTATAAATTGCCTTTTAACTTTAAAAAATAATCTTGCTGCCATTTTTTTCCAGAGATGATCTATAGCTCAATTGAGAAAACTCCAGTGGAAGTCAGTGGTTTCATATGGGAACCACAGCATTCATCTTAGTATAGTTTTCTAATCGATAGTCTTGAGTCTGTCACAGTGGTACAGACTTCTCCATACAATTAGAAGAGAAAGTACATGTCTTCCAAACGTGATGCAGAGGAACTAAGTGCCAGTGACTATATAGGTAACTTATGTATCTCTACGGAATTAACAGATGAGACAGGAGAACACTTAAACGTGTAATATGGGAGAAACAGAAAGACATAAATCCAAGCTGATCAGAGAATACCTCTCTCCACTTGAAGCCAACAGTCCTTCGAGCAGACTGTTTGAGGAAGGATGAAGTCTCCTTTCCAGTTTATCCTGGTGGTCAGAATGCTTCCTTGAGAAATGGGGAGAAACATCCTCAAAAGCATCCATCAAACTGGGTTTGAGCTGAGTTTGAGCTTCCACATCCCAAGTAGGCTTCATCATCCCTTGTCTGAACAGAAATATTTCTCTGGCCTATGTGTTGCAGCTAGATTATTTAATCTACCGTAAAGGCATATATGTCATGTTGGATTAAAACACAAATAACCAAGAGTGAGTTAATCTTATGGAGGTATCTTCCTGGATTTGAGAGTCTCTTTTTGGTTATGCTTACATGTTTTATCTAGGGGAGGGTATCCCTTAGTAGTGGGCAATTAAGTCCAGATTCTGCTTGATTATTCCGCCTCTGGCTTACACATTTTATGTTGCTTTTCTGCACAGTGACCCAGATTTAGCAGCAGTTATAAAATATGTACTGGCCCCTGGCTGTTTCATAATATGGTTCTTAAAGTACACTTTTGGAACTGAAAGCTGTGGCCTCCTTCACCCACATTTGAAGACAGAGCTAAAACCAGTTTTAGCATATCCTAGGATAGCATACAAACTATGGGCCAGTGGTGTAAAATTGTAGCTTTGAACCAACACCAAAGATTATTCTTTGGCAGGACAGCTGTCTATGACAGGCCATCAAGATTGGGGAGTCAAAGATAGCACAATGGCGTGGTAAGTGTATCTGATGTGACTAGCTACAGAGTCATGCCTTGACCACTGGGCCAACAACAATTCCTCATGCCTTTGATGTTGACAGTTATAATAAGCTATCTGGAGTTCATTCTTCAGTGTACTATCTAGACCCTCTTTCTTCTGTCAATATATTACCAACTTGAATTATTTCAAAAGAAATATTCTGTTCTGTTTAACGAAATAACTTAAAAGGAGAAAAGTAAAAGATTCATTGAAGGCAGAAAACGATTAAGTGTAGCATACAAAGAATAGTTTGTTACAGCAGATATATCTCTATTTGCACTTCTGCTATTATTAACATGTGCACTTAGAAACATGAAACAAACCTTAAAGCCATATTTTTGCAGAGCCCTAAAGCTGATTAAATCAAATGCAGATGTGGAATTGGTGCAAAACAGATGCTGAAAAGCCATGTCAATATCCTAAAGGAATCCATTCCCTATCAGAAAGAAACTTAATTTCTACTATAAAGAATTTGATTATGTATTGTTATACCAAATGTGATTAATGTTTTGTGGTGATTAATCAACTGCAAAATATATAATTATGCCATCTGTATTTTTCCAGCTTCTTGTCACTTAAGAATTCCACTGGGGAGTGGGAGGTGGGATAATGAGTACTGGTGGCATTTAGAGTGCTTAAAACCGTACTCTGAAAGCCTGGGGAATCTGGTAACAAAAAGAACTGGCATTTATTCTAATAGCAAAACCTCTAAGCATATTAAGTAAGAACCCAGAAGACCCATTGGCTTGATAGCTACTTATGTGGAAGACCCAGTTATGGGGTTCAAACAGCCTGGGACCCATGAGGGCTTGCTCCAATTCAAAGGTAACCCATTAAGACCCCCGGGGAGGACTCAGAATTTGGCTTTCAGACCACCTCCTGCTGGCTGATTTATGAAACAGCCCTTATGCTGACGCGAGGATCATCAACTGTCTTGTGGTTGCAGGCAAAGTGAGATGTATTTGCAGTGGCAGTTGAGAGCAAAGAATAACACTAACTACTTGCATATTAAAAGAGCTTTCCTATTTTTTTTTTCCCCTTGGCAAAGTACTGAGTTAGATTCAGACTTGAAGTAAGGCACTTGGCCCACAAAGTCATCTATCAAACTGAAGAGATGCCTTTTCAAAATGTCATGCAGAATTAAGGTAAAAAGTAAAAGAGGTAAAATAAAGGTTCCTTAGGCAAGTTGGTCCCAACCACACCACAGATGACTGATCTGTATGAGTCTTTTATTTACTCTCAAATTAAAAAACATCATTTGGGAGATTCATCCCTCATCTGCTTGGTGTTTGCAGAGGGAAGAAAATGTGAAGGCTGAATCCACAGTCTTAATGACTCCCACGTGTTTGTAGGAAAAGTGTTCTGGTAATATTGCACTCTATTTTCTTTTCAGCAATTGCTTATTTTGTGTTCTGGAGGTGGTTGTTTGGGTTTTTGTTGGCTGTTTTTTTCTTTTATTTGAACGATATGAAGACTATGTAAAACATGGTATAACAATTCTTCCTCTTTTTCTCTGCCTCATTTGACATTGTTGTAAATTAGCATGTTGGAACACCCCAAGTTCTTTACTGTGAGAGTGATTTTGATGACTGTAGAAATCAATTTTCAACTTGTTACACTCTCCCAGAGTTTCACTCTGGCTTTGGGTAAATACATTACATATGGTGGACTTCAGTCATCTACCTGACAGAAGCATTTCCAGGCTCAGTACACCAAGAGGTGTACATCCCAGGGGTGGGTACATAGGCTCTCTGTAGATTCAACAAAGAACTAAACATCCGCAAAGAAAGAGAAGAGGGATGCAGGCCCCCATACGTACCTTGAATCTTGATCATGGTGTAGCTTTGAATAAAAGTCTCATGGGGTCAGATGGAAACTAAATGCAAAAAGCTTGAAATTGTAAACCAGTTAGTGCGCTTATTTTGCATTACTTGGGACATGTTCCTGGAAGAAAAAGACAGGGTGTAATAAGCTTCACAAATACACAAAAGTCTATTTAAAAGTCTAAAAAAGGAGCAATACATATGCCCATATACAGGCACCTATTGACATTTTAGACACCCACCAATAGCTGTTAGTATTCAGCTGTAACTCCAGAAGACCGTGGACAACCCAGAGATGTTGGTCATGTTTACCAGCTCCTTTGCCAGACTCTGTGGGTAACTTGGATATCAAGGACATCATGGGCTCTGACACTGTACGCTTGTTTAGGAATTTCACCTACCCAATGTCTTTTAGTATACGGATCTCAGTTATCCACCAGCCTTTGAATTCTCCCTGTAAAAAGATACCTTTGGCTCCCTTCTTCTGTTCAGTCTCTCCCTTGCCTTTTCAATTTGTAACACATTTATACAAGGTCTGTCCTTCCTGGTCTGCTGGGGGATTGGTCTTGATTGGTTCAGGCCTCTTGCAGCTCCCATGATAAAAAACATAGTGATGTTACTAAAGTTAGTCTCTGGCATAACTCATGAATCAGGGGAGAGGTATGGGCTGATAAAGGAAAAAAAAGATTCTGCTTACATGAACACATGTTTTGGTAATGAGCAATAACAGGGGAAAAAATAAACTACAATAAAAGGTGCATGACAGTTTGAGTTTGGGTGATATACACTTGGTTTTAAAGTTGCCTCAGTGTGTCAGTGTTTTATTCATGGCTGGCAGCTAGCGTGAATGCAGCAGAAGCTAGTGTAATGGTTTGAAATATCAGTGCAATTATGTTTTAGGGTCAAGTACCTTTTTAAAATCCTTCCTGGTTTTAAAAAGAAAGGAAAAAAAAAGAAAAACAGAGAAAGGAGATGGGAAGAAATACAAAAGCAAACAAAGTATACTTCTAAAAAAAGAACATAAAAAGATAATGAAAAGACAAAAATATTTGTAATCATACTACTCTGTCCAATGTGAGACAACTGGGTAGCTGCAGTATCCCATTTTGTGTCCCTCCCTCTCATTTCCTCCTTTTTAAGAGTCGTTCAAATCACAGAACAACCTGAGCAACCTCAGAAGTAGCTGATGTCACCATGTCACCCTCATCACCTTTTGTTCATTCCTTCTTAAGCTCTTACAGCTTACTAGTCACAACTATTGCTCTCATGCTCTTCTTGGTACAGTTTGGATGAAACGTATTCATTACAAGTGTGTGTGTGTGTGAGTGATGTATTAATGAGTGCATGTGTGTGAATGATCAGCAGAAGTATTGTGAATTAACACAAGAACAGTAAATCTAAGTTAGAAAAGTAGTTACTGGAGGCTGCCTTTATCATCAAAGAAAATAGACACAACAAAAGGATGACTGAGACCACTGGTGATTTTGCCTGAAATTTGCACCCTAATTTTCACCTTAATAGAAAGAAGGAACAATTGCATTGATTTCAGTGGTGATAAGATTTTTAATTTATTGCAGTGGAAGTGAGAAGAAAACTTAGTTCCAGCATGCCATCTGTATTCCAGCCATTCTTTCAACATGAAATGCTCAAATTCTAAAGAATGGACAAAGCTCTACAAAATGTACTGCAGGGAAACCACCTACACTCTTCTATGACTGGAAATGAAAGCAAAAAAGCCTGATGACCCAACAGGTCATTCCCATTGCTAATTTTTATGATTTTCTGCCAGTCCTTTTCTGCAAGTCTTGATTAAATATTCAGAAAAATCATTACTTATACATAAACCTAATCATTTAAAGGTGCTTCAAATAAAGCAGACTACAAACACTTTGTTAAAGGAAGGCGACATTCAAAAGATACCGTATCTTTGAGTCCCAATTAGGCCAGATCATTAAGGAAATATATTGCAATTAAGTTTAAATCCACTGGATGGAACTTGTTGCCAGATAACAGGAATCTCTCAAATGTTTTTTCTTTTCATTCTATCATGATTATTATCACAGTATGAGCTAATTATTTCAGATAATATATAGTCAAACATTATTGAATTTTGAAAAAATAAATTAAAAAGTCAATTTACCTAATTGAAAAATTTTAAGTTCAAACTTACAATTACAAATGAAAACAAATATGAAAAGTATGTGGTGCAAAGGGATTATTTTCTTTCAAATGGATACATATATGTCTCACCAGTGCTAACTCCTAGAGTACTGCAGGGAAGCGGATATACTTCTCTTAACCACATTGTACTAAGGCCCTAAGTGATTGCACATCACCTCATTCTGCCTCAAGGATGATCCAACTGCTTTTCCACTACGCATTTTCTCTGTCTTCTTTGGAGTGCCAAATTCAAATAACTTCTTTAATCCCTAATTGCAATGCATCTAGTCTAGCTCCCGTTATGAGATACATACTAGCTCTCAAACTCTCATTCCAGTATAAAAATTCTGTCCTGAAGCTTATGCTTCCGACTCTGCCTTTGATTTCTTCTAGATCCAGCTCTTGCCCCATTCACAGGCTCCCATCTCTCAGCATAAGAAGCTGCTGCTTTAATTGAGCCTGTTTTCCTAATTGCATAATTGCCAATAAGGTGTCCCAGCGCTGGATGTATTCCAAGTTCAAGAACACCATTTCCATAAAAAAAAGTGCTGTAGTCAACTTTTCAGCCCTGTTGTTTTGTTCCCATCATGATTCACATCTCTCATCAACCTCTCCAGCCTGCTTGCACAGATGTGAGTTCTGGAAATCAGAAATTGTTTTAGGTCTCTCTTCCCTTTGAATTCTGATTTCTCTTTCAGGGAACCCATTCTGAGCTTGAACATGACAGTGTTAACCAGGCTTTTTATTTTGGCTGAAGTTCTGCCTCCTGCATTTGCTGAGCACTAGTTCCCACCATGTGATTTTGAGCAGAAAAACTCAATAGACTGTGAATTAATTAGTTTGGGTTTTACTGCAGGCCAAAACGAGACAAGCACAAAGATATTCTTAAACTGCTGGCTTTTTCTGTTTCTTTATGTGATGTTTATTCATACCAACCTGCCTTACCTGAACATCTTGGCTGCAGATAGTTGTGTTTGCACTAGTGGATATATAAATCCTGCCAGGAACCTCAGGTTCCCCCCGCAGCCCTCCCAGTCAAAAAGAAAAAAAAAATTAAAAATACCTAATTTAAGACTACAAACTCAAAACCAATGTTTAATTTTCATTGGTACAAAGTACAGTTAAGCACACAGGGAAGGATGTCCACTTCTAAAGCTTGCTTTCTTAGATACCATAACCCTCTTGGGAGTCATTTAGGACAAGTCATGTAACATTGGCTGACTAGTCAACAGTTCTAGTGACATAGGTCAGCTTTGTCTTTTTCTAAAGAACTTGTAGTAGACTCTGATATCTCAAAACAATGAAAACAAGTAAACATTTTGAAGGGCATAGCAACTGAAATGACACCTGACTTCCCTTGTGAATGAGTGGGAACTGCCCACTGATCATTTCATGAAAGGAAGGAAGCTGCCCCCTGCAGGTATCAGGCTCCCTGAGCTATGAGATCCAACAAGCTTCATAAATGATCCCCTCTCTCAAAAAAAGAAAAAGTGAACTGATTCTCCCTGGCTTGCATCAGTGCAAATAAGGGTTTGCTCCAAAGAGACGGCACAATGAGAAAACTGGTCTAAGTGTGAATACATTTTCAGGAGGTAAATTTACACCAAAACTGTAACTCACAGAACTTTACTCTGATGATGATGGCTTACTTTACCACAGATCCCAGACGTTCTCATCCAGCTTGGTGCCATAATGTGCTGGAGATACATAAGACAGAATTTCATCATGAAAGGTGCTTTAGTCAAGGGTCGCAGTACTGCACCCCAAGTTGACATTTGAATCTTTTTTTCTTCCTTTCACTTTGTCTTCCTTTTTCTCTCCCCCTTTTTTTGAAGAACAACATGTTTATTTACATTACTTATCCTGTGAGTTTTATGGGTTTTGTTATCATATAACTACACTAAAAAGCTGAGGATTAAGTAAAATTATGAGTTATGTCCTTGGGGGGAAGGTACCTTTGTATTAAAAAAAAACCCACAGAAAATTGTCATAAAATGGTACATAAGGCATTTTAAATAACTTATTAATAAGTAATACTTTCCAGCTGGCAATCCCTTCGGCAATAGTGTATAAAATATATATTTAGTGAAGAACTTAAAAAAAACCTCAACACTTTGCAAACATAAAATTCTCTGTGTCAGTTCTTATCATCTATCTTTAAAAACAAAAGAGTAGACAATACAAATCTCTGGATAAAGGAGAAGTTCATCAGCTCTTTAGACAAAGAACACCTGAATTAATTTAATATCTAGACTGTCAGGAAAGCCCCTCAGGAAAGTGGAGAAGGGATTTCTGATACACGCATCTTGGTATACTCTCCATAACATACATAGGTCTTTTACAGAGATGTCCTATATCAGCCCTTCCCTAAGTTTGTCCAGGTATTTTTCTGGAATACCACTAGGTTCCTGAGGAGCTGAAAATAACTAGGGGAGCAGGAAACGCAGAGTCAAGCCAGTGTTAAACAATTGTAAATGCTTTGTGAGACTCAGACCTCAACACCAAGCTGTAAGAATGTAGTATCAGGGAGGCCATCTTGAGGGGATTCTTTTAAAGGCACATGGATAGTAAGGCTAACTGAAAGTTTTCCCTGTGCTTAGAGTACATCAAATTCAAGTAACTTCTGGTCTGGTGGTCATACAGCCAGCCACTTTACTATCATTTGCAACCTCAGGTATTTAAACTTCTTGAGAAACGGCTTATATTATCTATTGTTGAACTTCGCATAAACTAGGCCACTCATCCCCTGAACTGGAATTGCTTTGGGTCCAGCTACCTTAGCTGCTGAGGATCTCCCACCAACCTGCCCTGTCTTTGAGACATAACGTTAATAAGACACGTGTGTGTGCACAGTGTGAAATGCTTCAAAGTTTTCCATATTAGGCTTTTATCCTGCTTTAATGGTATATACGACTGTGACGGGTTGACCCTGGCTGGACGCCAGGTACCCACCAAAGCCGCTCTCTCACTCCCCCTCCTTGATTAAACA
>JAVKLA010000074.1:76317772-76336159 GCA_034782735.1 Sagittarius serpentarius
GACCTGCAGTCCGACCGCCCTCCCCACGCAGCCCACCATACCACGAGCCTTCTCTGGCACAAGGGCACATTGCTGGCGCAACTGGGTGTCCACCAGGACCCCCACGCCTTTTCTGCAGAGCCGCAAAGGACCAGCTGCAGAAACGCTGCGGGGGGGCCGTGCAGGCTGCATGCATGGGGTCGCCGCCTCCAGGGCTGGGGGAGTCCTTGCGGGATGCCGGGCAAGAGCCTTTGGAGGTGCCCAGACGTTACGAGGGGGGGCTGTTGAGAGGCTTGTGGAAATGTGCGGGGCTCATCGTGGGCTGTCCCGGGGAAGGCCTATAGGCGGGGGAATGGGTTGGCTCCAGCTGCATGTGGGAGGAAGCAGAGGCCTCCGTCAGAGCTGCCAAAGGGTCTCAGAGGGCTCAGTGGAGAGCTGTCAGCCTCATGGATAGGATCCCTTTCGTGCTTCGACGGCTGACAGTAAAACAGCCGGAGTGACCAGGGCTCCAGCTCAACTGAAGCCAAGCTAAAAGAAGTGCTTGGAAAAGTATTACCTCGCAGGGAAAGCTTGATCAAGTGTCTCCTTTCTCTAATAAATGACTTCTTATCGCCATCGGCACCTCTTTTCCCACTTCAGAAACAGTTTTATTAACCCCTTCTTAAAAAAAGAAAAAAAAAAAGGAAGAGCCAGCCCAGCACGGTGGATGCTGGAAGGGTCCTCTGGGTGTCTTCTGGACCCACCCCGCCCTGCTCAAGACGGGTGACACGGAGCAGGCTGCTCAGGACCATGTCGAGAAGCCTTCTGCGTAGCTGCAGCGCCCGAGCCTCCACAAATTCTTCCCGGTGCCAGGCGGCTCGCTGTTCCCGAGGGCCCTGGGGCCGCTCCTGCAGAGCTGCTTTGGCACGTGCCCGGCGTTGGGGAGGAGAGGAGCTGGGCTACTGGTGGACCAGACTCAGCTGGGGTGTGGAGGCAGCAGCAGGAGAAGCCAGCAGGAAGACGACTCTCATGGCCCTTGACTGAGCAGGTCTTCGGCACCCGCAGCCCCGCTGCTGGTCAAGGGGCTTGCCCCGGCCTGCTCCGGTGCTGGGAAGGCTCCTGATGCTTATGGGTCTCTCCTTTCAGGGAGCCCCGTAGGCAGACGACGCAGCACCACCACCAGGCCGACGCGGCGCTGGGATCGACCATCGGGACTGGCTGGGCGCTCCCCCGCAGCCTGCTGGGTGGGGGCGTTGGAGGGCCCTGCAGCTGCGTCCCCCAACGCCGCTCGGTCCCTCCCCTCGGGCCCCCTTCTCCCCGCTGCGGGGCCGCCGTTGCTGGGCCCTCGGCGCAGGTAGTAGCGCCGCTGCGGGGATCGGCTCCGCACCCCGTTCCTGGCCGCGTTCCGCTGCCGGCGGGCGGACGGGCCGACAGCATACTCCCGGTGGCCGTCGTCCGCTCTCACCGTGTGCAGGACGCGGTCGAAAGGCTGCCTGCAGAGCGGGCACGTAGCTCTCCTGCTGGCCCACCGCCGGATGCAGCCCAAGCAGAAGCGGTGCAAGCACACGGGCACGCAGGCGGCCTTGCGCATGGGGCCCATGCAGATGGGGCACGAGGCATCTGCCGCTGCCTCCGGCTGCCCTGCCTGCTGCGTCTGGCTGGGGACGGCCACCCCTGCCGAGCCGCTCTGCTCCGGAGCCTCTTTGGCGCCCGATGCCATGTCCTGCCAAGAGAGACGTGCAAAGTGCCTGAGCTCTAGTCGCACGAGGAACACGAGAGCAAAGCAAGCGGGAGAAAGTGGCGGCAGAGGGGAGGTAAGGGCCTCCCGTAGGGCCTCCTTGGGGGCTGGAAGGCAGCGTCAGCAGCAGCTTCAGCACGGTGGGCCAGCCAGCCTCAGGGGCTGCCCTCCACCCCTGCCTCTGCTCCCCCAGGCATGCTGCCGCCCCAGCCCAAGACCCCCCCCGAGCCCTGCGTGCTCTCCCAGACAGCCGCCGCCAGCTGGGCTAGCACAGCGTACCTGCAGGAGGTGCTCAGGGAAGGCGCACGAAACGGCTGGCAGGCGTCAGCGGTGCCAAGGGCCCTGGCAGCCGCCTCCTGCCGACAGCCCTGGGACAGCCGCCGCGCAGGACCACAGCACCCCCACCAGCCACGACCCTCCTCAAAGGCACCCCTCCAAGTGCAAGACCAGAGCCCTCTTGGAGCTTGCACGCCGCGCGTGTGAACTCCCAGGAGCCCTGGACCAAATGCCACGGGACAGAGCCTGCGTGGCTGCTGAAGAGCAGGCAGGTTGGGGCAGTCACAGTCGCTACCCGGTGACATCACAGGGGTCTCTGGGGTTGCCCCCCAACTGCCACCCAGCCAGGGAGGCAGACACCCCAAAGCGGGAGGGAAAAGCCGGCTTTGTAGGCTGCTTGCCATCTTCTCCTGGTCTTGCGGGGCTGGTTTCACCTCGGGCTGCACAGGTGCTGTGATGAGCGGCTGGTGGCCCTGAGCACAAAGGCCCGGCACAACGGGCAGCGCAGCAACGTGGGCGGGGGAACCCTGGTGACCTGCTTGGTGCAAAAAGAGTGCCCTGGCTTGGCTCCTCGAGAGGCGGTCGGAGAAGGACTCACCCCTTGCAGCCCTGTGGTAAAGCGGCAGCCAGAGACCCCGCAACGGCTGAGCTCAGAAGGGACCTCTGGAGGTCGCCTTCTACAAGCCCCTGCTCCAGGAGGGCCAGTGCTGCATCACTCTCACAGCAGAGAAGTGGTTCCAGATCTCCAGCAGGAACCTCCTGGGTTACAGATTGTCCCCCCCGCCTCTTGTTCTCTCACGGGGCACCACTGCAAAGAGCCTGACTCTGTCTGCTTGGCACCCTGCCTTCCAGCATTTACGCACATTGTCAAGTTCCCCCCGCCAAGCCTTCTCTTCTTCCTCAAGTGGTGACGCAGCTGGACTACATGATCCTTCTAGGTCCCTTCCGTTCCATTCCATTCCATTCCATGCCATTCCAGTTCTATACTGCAAACGTTCATAGCTCGGTCAGCCTTTCCTCCCATGGGAGGTGCACCAGCCCTTTCAGCATCTTCATGGCCCTTGGCTGGACTCTCGGCAGTACATCCATGCGTATATTCTACTGGGGAGCCCAGCACTGGCCACAGTACCCCAGGTGTGGCCTCATCAGTGCTGAGTAGAGGGAAGGATCACGTCCCTCGACCTGCAGTCCGACCGCCCTCCCCACGCAGCCCACCATACCACGAGCCTTCTCTGGCACAAGGGCACATTGCTGGCTTACGGTCTACTTGGTTTCCAACGCTGCCTACAGAGATATTTCTGCAAATCTGCTGTCGATTCAGTTGAAGTACAGCATCTTTTGGTGCATGGGGTTAATCCTCCCTAAGTGCAATACTCTGCTCTTTCCTTTGCTGAGACTTCATGTGTTTCCTTTCAGCCCATTTCTGCAGCCTTTCGAGGTTCTTCTGGATGGCAGCATGTCCCTCTGATGTATCAGCCACTCTTCCTAGTTTTGTACATTTTCTGCCCCTTCATCTATATTAATGCTGAGTATCTTACCCTGTTGTATCCCCATAGTAACTGGCTTCTAACTAGAGTTTGTGCCACTGATTGCCACCTTCTAGGCCCTTTTCAGTACACCTCATTGGCTTTTCATCTAGCTCATACTTCATCAAGTTCTTTGTGAATATCCTATGCGAGGCAATTTTGAAAGCCTTACAGACGTCGAGTTAGACAATGTCTACTGCTCTCCTCTCATCTACCAAGGCAGTCATTTCAGCATAGAAGGTTATCGCATTGATCAAACATTCGTCCCCCTTGGTGAACACATGCTGAGCACTCTTGTTGTCTTTCTTCTCCTTCGTGTGCCTGGAAATGGTTTCCAGGATTAACTAATCCGTCACCTTCCTAAGGAGGACAGGTTAATCAGTCTGTAGTTTTGCGGGCCCTCCTTTTTGCCCTTTTTGAAGATAGAAGTGAACTTTGCTTTCCTCCAATCCTGAGGCATCTCTTCCCATTGCCATGATGATTCATTAGTTATCAAGAGTGACAGTTGGACTTGATGATCTTTGAGGTCTTTTCCTACCTTAACGATTCTATGATTCTATGATTATCAAGAGGCCTCACAATGATATAATCCAGGTCCCTTAGCACTTGTGGATGCACTGTATCAGGGCCTACGAATTTATGTTTTTCTAGTTTGCTTAAGTCTTCTCTAACCTCATCCTCTTCTACCAAGGACAAACCTTCCTTGCTCCAGATCCCTGTCACCATCATTCCTCCTGTGCTGTCTGTTTTTTCTATCTCTGAATGATGTTGTTTGTGTGATAATTACACTCCTGTCCTTTCTGTGGGTATCACTAAACTGAACTCTACCTTCTGGAATTTTATGATTTTTTTCATTAAATGAGACCACACTCATGGTTTTGGTTGGGGTTTTTTTGTTTTGTTTTTTCTTTTATTGCTCCAGCATAATGCACTGAGAATGTCTTCCTAGCATTCCAAGCAAACATTTACCTACTTATTGAGCACATAATTTTCCCTCTAGCTTCCATGATAGGCAGTTGGGACTTTCTGATTTTGAGGTATTTTCAGCCCATCTCATGTCTGAGAAATCTGCGCCTTTACTTTCAGTCACACATACACCAGGGTCTCTACAGTAAGAGGTAAGCAGAGGCTTGGAGACCTATTTCATTTAATGATGACCATGTCAAATATTTTTATGTGGGGAGAGTAATTATATATGCTGAATTTGAGCTGGTCTCTCATGTCATCTCCTCCCCTTTAACAAAAAAGTACCACGGGATTTTGAGTCCCTATATTGTAAAAACCTGCAGTAATATTCTTGTCAATGAGTTTACTGTCATAACCATTTGGAGAGAAAGTCCATTTTAAAAGAATGTTCATGAAAAACATATTCTGAATATGTAATTGGGAGAAATGTCACAGCAATTGTTAGAGTTACACTCACTAATTAGAGAAAATACAAAATACCATGTGATTTATGTGTTCCATCAAAACTGAACTAGGATTTCTGATATTGTATATTCACAATGAATTTTGCTTGTGTTCAGTATACAGACCAAGTTTCAATTGCAGAAATCACTCACTGAATCATCAGGATGGAACAGATGCAAGAAAATTTTGATCTTCTTGATGAGAAAGTAAAAAAAAAAAAATAAGATAAAGGCACTGGATCAATTATTCACTGCAAATTACACACTTGGCTACCATGATCATTATAACCCCTTCACATCCCCTTACTCTACACTCCATTATTTCTGCTTACTCCTATGGAGCCTGCCCTTTTACCTTCCTGACACTCCCCCCTTTTCTAGCTGTCAAACAGTGTGTTTCATTCCCCATTTAAAGGATTTCTTATTTCTCCTTTGTGTGCTGCCTGTATCCTGCCATCCCTATCTCTCCTCCTTGCAGCTCCGTCAGAGTAGTGGCTTTCATGCCTAAAATGGGGGGGAAATGCTGGTTTAAAGACCATCTGGCTTCTATTCACGGGGACACTATTGAAAACCAAACTGGTTTCTTAAAGCTCCTACTGAAGTGTAGAAAAATGTGTCTGTCCCCCTCCTTTAAACTGAGGGTTTTTTTATATTTTTTTCCAAAGTCTTCAGACTGGTTCTTGAAACCTCTGCTGACAAGCAGGAGCCCTGTATGGCTTCCATAATGAATAGCGCTAAATAATTTTTAACGAATCCTTCCTTTATCAGCAGAGCTCAGCACAAGAAAGGATTATGCATGGTGAATTTGATATAGAGGACACAAAGGTACTGGCTTATGGGCTAGTTGTTAATTTGTTGGGGCTTATTAATGATATTTCTTCAATTTACTGTTCAGCTATCTGAAGTGTCTTTGCCACTCTTATACTAAAGAACTCAAATACCATCCCCTCTGTTGCTGTGAGGTGAGGCAGTGCCACTCTATCCATTTTAAATTTAACCCACAAATTCAAGTGATTTGGCTGAAATTGGGCAGGATGGAAATCTAGTAGAAAAGAAAGGGGAAAAAAACCAAAGTGCCTTGCAATCTATGCCAGTACTTTAAGCATTACATCCCTTGTCTTTGCAAAGCACAGAAGAGCTTACCCTGCTGCAGTACTCTAGATTTCATATCTCAAACTTCTTCATGCTCTTAAGGCATAAATTTACTTTTTAAGGATTATTGTCACTTGGGAGGAAGATGGAAGCAAAGGCATATAAAAAGTTTGTGTTGAAGCCAGATTAAATGTTAACTTTCTGATTGATAGTTCCTGCCTATTTGCCAGTGAAGTAAGTGTATATATATTCTATCTGTAAGTTAAATCCAGATTTGGGCCTTTTTCATCAAAAGGTGTTATACATATGGGCTTTCATATTGTCTGTGGTAAAGCCTGAACCAGCCATCATTTTGGGGCATGACAGTAGTACACAGTCTGATTCCACCTCCAAAACCATGCAGGTTCTTTTGGTGTTCAGATCAGATAGACCTGGTTTAGGACAGGATCTTCAGCAGCCTCAACTCAGGAACAAGGTCCTATGAGATGGTGTTCAGGATGGCTTATGCTGGGAATGTGACCAAAGAACTCCTGCTTTGAATGTTATTGCATTCTTCCTTGGCCCAGCGATCACTTCAGGACACGTTAAAGGTATTTAAGCCAGATATTGAGAGGATACATTTTATGGTATTGTGAGATTGCATAACCAGTCTGAAGCTTAACAAGATGAAAGCACTTGTGCTCTTTATTTATCCAGTCTTCTCAGTCTGGGTGTTGAGACTGGCTCATTGCTGTAAAGAAAACAAGTGTGAAATTAGAATATGGAAACACAGAAACTGTTAAGATCCTGCATGGAAAGAGTGGGAGAAGAAATAGGTAATGACACCCTTGCAGTAGAAGAGCATCAAGAACCTTACATTGGATTTTCTTTTACTTGAAGTTAAACTCATTATATCTGGAACTTACTCTGCTTTCATTGGCTTCAGATAGGAAAAAAGTTGGAGTCTGTTCATTGTGTCTAACCTGTGCTCTCATGTTAATGCAGGCAAATGTATCTTGCTACCTGAAATCAGTAGAAGTACTTGGACTCCTGGATTTACTTGCATTAAATAGGTACTGTGCATGTTATATAGTTGCCTAATTTTAATAGAAAATGTAAAAGCAAGAAAAAAAAAGCATTTATTTACTTTGGAGAACTTGATTCAATAAAGTCTGTGAGAATATGTCTAATTTAAGCATGAGAACAGTTGTATTAATATCAATGGAGGATGGTTGACTAGAATGGTGGCCTCATACCTCCAGTTTTGTTTTCATCTTTCTTAAAGAATTCCACAGAAATAATGAATTCTGTGTCAAATGTTTGGGAGAATTAAGAAGTTCTATACTCTCTTCTGATTTCTAATTTTCTTGTATAGGAGAATTCCATTATGGAACACTCCTATTTGCAGACAGCTCAAATGTTTTGAGAAACACTTCTCCAGACTTTCTCCTACTGATTAACCCACTTGATCATATAAACAAGGATATATAAAACCTCCTTTGACAGAAGCTAACTCATTTTAAAGTGAACTGAGCCCACTTCTAAAACTTGCCGTTAAATTGCAGGCCCTGTTGTCTGAGCAATGTGATGACTCTTGTAAAGTACTCCACCCAAGATATCTTTCAGAAAAAAATTTAGGGTAAACCCCATAGGACTACCCAGGAAATTCCTTCTGAAGTTGTCATCCCATGTGGCAAAAAGGCAAATACCAAATAATGACATTTTGTAGGCATCTCTGGAGTGCAAGCTACAGCCATGAAGCTCACCCAGTACAGAGACAAAAGAGGAGCTTCCTCATTCACACAGTCAAAAGGCAAAAGTACTCAGCTGTTTCAAAGGGCAAAATAGACAGTCCCCTGCAGAGAAGAAAAAAAATTTGGATGAGCTTGTCATTGATCCCCAGCTCCTACTGTACTGCAAACACCAAAGGAAAAATAAGAAAGAAAAGGAATGGTTGCCTTCACTGAAAATACAGCCAGTACTGAGCACTGGCACAGCGAGTCAGTTATGACACCAGCAATGGAACATTCCTGGCCAGCTGTATGAGGTAAATCCAAACCCATGTTAACAATTTTAGAGAAGAAGCTATTTTTGTAGGGCCCAAGAAGACAAAAGACTTACAGTAAAATTTTTCATCTCCATGGATACCTTGTTTATTAAACAGGTAGCCAGATACTAACATCTCATTTGCAAAATCCTCTCCTTACAGCTCTGATTCCTGCTTAGGGAGACCGTCATACAAAGATGCAGGTTAAGTCAGTTCTTTATGGGACTACTCTCCCTCTTTTACAGTCTGGAAAACGGAGCCATCCAAGGGGTTAAATGGCTGTGCTGAAGGTCACACAAGGTGAAATCCAAAGGGCAGAAGGCTTTCTTCATCCTGTATGTACCACTCAATCCCTGTGTTGACTTTTTAAAGGGATCTTCAGGGAGATGAAGTTAGCCACTGCGTCTAGGGATGAAAACGTCAATGACAGCAGGAGGACTGAATGCTTTCATCTCCTCTCTAATCACCAGGGCACAGCCACCAGTTTGCACACACAGGAGTACCTGCATCACTTCCTTATCAATGTTCCAATCACTTGAGTCTTAAATCTGCTGGAATGACAGCTCAAGGCTGATGTATGAAATCGTAGTTAAAAAGCCAGCAGATGGGAGGGAGAATGTCTGTTCTTTAAGTATATATATATATTCCTTCTTCTATTTAATACATTTGTAAAAAGTCCTGTGTTTGCTGTGCTAACTTTTGCTGGCTAAGAAGCATGAGTGTTGCAGCGAATCAGAGTTTTACATAAAACACAGGTCAGCCCACTCCCCCATTAGCTTGAATTAGAGATTTCTTTTCTTAAAATACATATATAGAGAGTGGTGGAGGGGGAAAGTGTCTGGGCACGTACTTTATATCAGTTGTCTGGTAATGGCGACAGGTGCATTTGTCAGGCCCCAGGGAGCAACTCCGTTAGATTCACTTTATTAATTGAGCAGATTACATGTTTTAGGACATCTATCCTTTCTCCTCCCACCCCCCCTCCCTTTTCTCTGACATTCTATGGTTAAGGCAGGGAAGGGGAAAATAAGCTTCCTTTTGGCTTTATCAAGTTATAATTAAGCATGAGGGGAGTGGAAGGATCTAACAGAAATGCAAAGGGCACATAACTCTGACAAGGTCAATTATCTCCTGATAAGTCCTGCAACAGCAAGTATTAATAATATGGATAATATTAATTGAATGTGAGTTTCTTGAGTTTTAATTCCTATTTTAAAGTTTTCTTCCACGTGATGCAGACAGGATGGTGGATGCAAGCAGGAGGTTGATTAAATGGCCTCCAGCTCTATAGGATTTCTTACTAGTCTGAGGGTCCTTACAGTATTTGCTGCCTATCATGCTATCTAGGATGAAGAATGCAGCAAGTGGGAAAGAGAAGCTGGGGAAACCCCGTTTCCCTAGGATTTTGGATGCTTTCTGTGTTGAAGTGATTTCAGCATATCCCAGTTCCTGAATAGTCAATGACAGAGCAGCAGAACAGTTTCAGGTTCAAATATCGCAGGATTTAGCAGAACTGTAGATGTATCATATGTTGGGAAGTGAGGTTGTGAGGAATGACCAAACTTACTTAGTCAAAATTCCTGGCTGGCACAATCATTAAGGCCTTCCCAAGGAACTGCAGCTCATCCAACAGTTAATGATACTGCTAGAGGATTTTTGATTTTTGGCAAGAAGAATTCTGGTAGTGGATTCAATGTACTCCTTCCATTTCATCTGTGATTGAAATACCATTTCAAATCTTCTAGTCTGAGATATTCTGAACTCATGGTTTCTTTTAGGGGTTTTAGCTCAGCTGATCAAAGTCCAATTCTCATTTGAGGTACATCATAATAAATCCAGAATAGCTCCAGTGCAACCAGTCATGTCAGTGCAGCTCAACAGACCCATTCTGGCACCTCTCTGAAAACTCCACCTCTGGAATGCTCATAGACCGAAGTGGTGGTTCTTACTTACGGCAATTTTATTTAGCTCACGAGCTCCTCCTGCTATTAATTATACGTTATATTCCAGGTTATATGTTTGGGAAAAACTGTTTGTTTATTTTCTTAGGACAAGATATTATTCTATTTAGTTTTACCTGGTTGTCCTATTTAGCAACAAATATAAATTAAAAGTCTTTTGTACTTTATTGTGTCTGTACCATGCTCCCACATTCACAAAGTACTAATATGGCTAATTAGTGTTTCCTTTAACCCATTTCATTCATTTTTTACAGTGAAGCCCAGTGGGTGTACTAAGTGATACTGAATTTGAGCTTTACCTGGAAAAGCTCATGCTTTCCAAATGATCTAGCTCTGTGTTTTATTCTAGGGAGAATCACAGGGACCAAGTACGCCTAACCAGTCAAAAGCCAATATATTTAGCTTTTGCTCCAGAAAGACTGAATAAATAATATAGATAGTCAGATTGCCCACTGCCAGAAGCATGCATTTTTCATGGAAAATTTATGATCTAAGTACACAGGACGTTGTGGATATACAACAAGAGGCCAGTAATCCTGAGTCTCTGGAAGACAACAGAAAAACTATTTAGATTCATAAAATGTGCTCACTAGCAGGGGCAAGATTCATAGGGCGTTGTGTGCACAATGCAGCACAAATATTGACTAGTAAAAAGACTGTTTACTGCTGAAGAGATGGGAGACTCATTAGTGGCATAACAGAACCATAAGCTGGCCTCCTCCAGAGGCACAGAAGTTAGTAGCAATGAAAATGACGTCTGAGAAGGACGCTGCCATCTGTAAGTTTACACATTGGATGGCTTAGGGGGGAAAGAAAGGCATGAAATTATTCTGAAACCCTGATGAAAAAGTTCATAAGAAGGAGAAGCAAGCACTTGGGAAAAAGATGGAATATAATCAGAAAATGCTTTGGGTTTTTGATAGAGCATGGCAGCTAGTGAGAAAAAACATTCTTTTATTTTTTGTTTGTTTTTGCTTTTAAATGCCATGTTTTTATTTCCCATAGTAATTATAAAATACAAATTTACATTTTGACAATATAGTCCTATGGTAAACAAAGGGTCCTAATGATTATGTCTGGGACATTTTCCCCAAAACCCTAACCCCTGTGAATTGAGAAGCATGATATGGTGAGTGACAGCAGTCTAGGGACAGAATATTAAAATTTCAAGTCTGCAAGTCGTGTTCAATAAAAATACATCAAGGGGGATGAAACCTTTACAATTCACCAGCACATTTTACTCTACAATTTTCAAAAGGAAAGTAGCAGGGGTCTCAATCGAAGCACGTTGAAATGTTCCATCAAACACATCTCTTCTAAATGCAGCCTGACAGTGCCTGCTTCCATTTCCCATCTTCTCACTTAAATGGGTAACACATGTGTAAATGATGTTTATTTTATTGTAAATAGAGTGTTGTCTCTGCCCTTTAATATCATGGCTCTGTGCTTGCACCCTTGGTGTCTCCTTTAACTGCTAATGCAGTCTTCTCCTATACACATTTATTAAGGCTGGAACAGAGGCCTCTGGCCAGCTACCCCATCCCCCTGCATAGTGGCAGGATTGATTTCATAGACTTTTTCCATCCCTAATAATTGAGTATCACATCCTGCCTTGAATATTATTTCCTTGTTTACACAAGCACTTCTGGCATTTTATTCCGTTGCCTGAACTGTTCCTCTGAGGCTGGTTAAAGCTTTTCTTCATAGTTAACCGGTAGGTTTTCTGCCGAAGTGTAGTGCACAATGTCCCCTTCTGTCCTTGTTGAGAAACAGAGGAAAAGTTGTCCTATCTTTTCATATATCCTCTAAGATATGTGTAGTATGTTCTATGTTCCCCATCACCCAGGTGTGAAACAGGGACTGGTCGATGAAGATGAGATGGGGCTACCTAACTGCACAGGAGACAGCCTCACCAGCGACACCCATATCAAGAAAATCACCACGATCCAACATATTTAAGACTTCGGATGACATTTGGGAGCACAGAAACTCTGGATTTCTTGAGACATATCAGGCCAGTGGTCCCTCTAGTGGTAATTTCTGTCCAAGATTACCAGTTCCTTCAGAAGAAGCAGTGGACAACTGTATTCCTAGCGATACAGCCTCTTCTGGTGCCTTTTAGTACCTCTTCCAGAGCCTAAGTACGATGTCTAATTTCAAACTCTGTTAGGCCACATTGTGAAACCCTCGGTTGTTGTGTACTGGTGGCTTACCTCCACCTTAAACATCTACCCTGCAACAAAAGTCTCTTCTTTTGGGTGTTTGTGTGATGGTATTCTTTAGTTGTGTTTTGTTTTATAGCAGGAGACATGCACTTTTTTGCTGACCACAGAGTGCCTGTCCCAGCAGCATGAACACAGCCTGCTATGACCACGTTTCCTGAAGGAACGTTTCCTAACACACTTACCCTTTGTGATGGTTTTTTTTTTGATTTTTATGGTATTTGCTCTCAATTTCAGTCAACATAGGCATTCAGAAACGTGCTGGGTGCCCCTGCCCGGGTGCTGGCAGCAGGGCGGGGTGGGGGGGGCTGCAGGGGCGGTCTCTGTGAGAAGAGGCTGGGGCTGCCCTGTACTGGACACAGTCGGTTCCAGCCAGTTCCAGCCAGCTCTGCAACAGCCACCGCACAGGGCACAGCTGAGCCTGTCAGCGAGGCTGGTGGTGCCTCTGTGAAAACACGTTTAAGAAATGGCAGAAAACACGTTTAAGAAATGGCAAAAAACACTGGACAGAGAGGAGGAGGGAACAAGAAGAGTGAGAAACAGCCATGCAGGCACCGGAGAAGGAGGATGGGGAGGAGGTGTGCCCGGCCTGCAGCAGACATCCTCCTTCAGCCTGTGGAGAGGATCTCTCTGGAGCAGATACCCACACTGCAGCCCATGGAGGACCCCATGCCAGAGCGGGTGGATCTTCCTGAAGGAGCTGAGGCCTGTGGAGAGCCCATGTCAGAGCAGGGGAAAAGTGTGAGAGGGAAAGAGCAGCAGAGAGAAACCTCTAGGTACTGACCGTACCCCTGTCTCCCTGGGCAACTTGGGGTGGCTAGAGGAGTCTGGAGACTCTGGGAAAGCGAGAGGAAAGATACTGCTTTAAGGTTTGTCTTTTTTTGTTTCTTACTACCCAAATCTATTTTAATTGGCAATATATTAAGTTCATTTTCCCATCTGTTTTGACCGTGACAGTAATTGGTGAGTGATCTCCCTATCTTTACTGCAACCCACAAGCTTTCTTGTTTCTATTTTTCCAGTTTTCTGCCCTGTCCTTCTGATGGGTAAGGGGGAGTGAGGAGCTGGGTGGGTGTTTGCCTGTTAGCCAAAGTGAACCCATGACAAGGGAAAAAAAAGCCAGCAATCAGCCAGATGATAGAATTCTCAGCTGTAACGTTTTCTGCATGAGCTTGTTTTTTCTTTGTAGGTGTCCTGACTGCAGCTGGGGTAGAGTTAATTTTCTTCCTAGTAGCTGGTACAGTGCTGTGGTTTGGATTTAGTGTGAGAATTATGTTGATAACACACTGATGTTTTAGTTGTTGCTAAGTAGTGCTTGTCCTAAGTTGAAGATTTTTCAGTTTCCCATGCTCTGCCAGCAAGCAGGTGCACAAGAAGCTGGGAGGGAGCACGGCCAGGACAGCTGACCTGAACCAGCAAAAGGGATATTCCATACTGTAGAACGTAATGCCCGGTATAGAAACTGGGGGGAGTTGGCCAGGAGGCGCTGATAGCTGGTCCGACATTGGTCAGTGGGTGGTGAGCAATTGCATTGTGCATCACTTGGTTTTTTCTTGAGTTTTATTTCTCTCTCTTTTTGTTATATTCCTTTTCATTATTATTATTGTTGTTGTTGTTATTATTATTACTTTTATTTTATTTTATTTTATTTTATTTTATTTTATTTTATAAATTAACGAGTTTTACTTTTTTCCGATTCTCTTCCTCATCCCACTGGGAGCGGGAGGAGTGAGCAAGCAGCTGCACGGTGCTTAGTTGCTGGCTGGGGTTAAACCACAACAGTAGGCTATAAAGAAATAATTTAGGTCACTACAAAGAAGTTAAACTGGAGCATAACCTGATCAGCTCATACACCCATTTTAACCTGTTAATTCATTCCTCATTGTTTTAGTATCTGGTTCTATGAATATTTCTGTTAATAACTTTACACACATGAATAGACCCATTAATCACAACTAAGGAGACTGGAGGGCTCTCAGATGTTCACAAGAGAGGGCTGTTTCACTGTAAAAGTCAGCTTCACACAGGTTTTCTGGGCGGTGTTTTCCTCTCTGGTGTTAACCAAAAGGCATAAAAGGTCAGGAACGTAAGCATGATTATTCTGGATGTCAAATGGCACCTAGGTGCCTTTACAAATGTAAACCTGAATCATTTATACTGGCAAGTTCTACCAGGTTAAAAAGTGTAGTAGGCTTGGATTTGTAAGGTAGCTCCGAATTCGACAGCTACGGAAAACTGAGATATTGGAAATTAAAATGGCAGTCATCTAAACTTAAGTAGAGATGCTCTCTGGGCAGTTTGGCAACTAGATATTCACTGCACCTATTTTTGACAGTAAAGCAAACCTTTGTATTTTTTCATCCCTTTGCCAAGGTGTAGTCGGCCATAAAGCAAGAGACATGACACAGGAGGGCAGAACTAAGCTGTGGCTATAGATGGGGTCCTGAAACAGAGTTCCCTTTAGAACTCTTTTAGTTAGCCATGCTCAGTTGTCATTTAGTGCCAGAACCTCTTTCTCTCTCCAACTCCATTTGTGCTAAGCAAAAATAACCAGAGGATTCTAGTTTAGTCTGACCTATTTGCGCTGGACAGGTGGACTTGCAGAGCAAGTAAAAAACCACAGTAAATGAAGGTGCTGTAGGCTTAGCTGCAAAAAGAGGGCAGTGTGTAAGACTGACCGAGGTCCATCCATGTTTGCCTGCCATGCCAAATTATGTTTCCATGCCTATCCTGGGATCTAAACCCTTCTGCGATCTAGCCCAATATCCTATAGACAATGACCTGGAAGAGTCCAGAAGCAGAACATGCACAAATTAATTCTTCCCCAATATACCCTATCTTCAGTCAGCACACAGCCTTGACACCTAGAGTGTTTACATCTTTGTCTATCCTTTAGAACGGACTTTCCTTGTATTAATTTGTCTAATAATCTTTTGAAGCTGCTTGATGCAGTTGGCATCCACAAGTTACTGTGGCAACAAGTTACACAATTAATTCTGTTTTATGTAAAAGTGCTTTCCTTTGTTTGCTTTTAGAACTTCCCATCTGATAATTCTGACTACCTACAATTTTTGTGCCATGAGAAACAATAAATACTCATTTGCTATTCTTCTTCACAATTTAGAGACCTCTTTCAATCCTTTCAGACCTTTTTTTCCTGAACTTTGGTCTATTTAATCCCTTCTTGTATGGAAGCAGTTTTGTATGTTCAGTCTTACCTGCATCTTTCTGATAGTTGTTTTATTCCTTCCAAGAAGTGAAAGGACATGACAGAATGCACTCCATGTTTGGTGTGGATGTTCCATGTAGGAGAATAAGGATTTTGTTGTTATTTTTTTATTTCTTATCAGTTTCTTATGTGCTTTTAGGGAAATATCAACATAAGTGCCTACTGTAGATGCCGTTATGCCAGCATAAACTGCTTTGTGATACATGGGAATGGGAACAAACCACACTAGGATCAAGGAAAAACATAAAAGTTAAAGTGCATCCACTCTAAGGGCTGCAAAGTATCAGTAATAACAATAATATCAATGATTCCTCTCTGTCTGAAACAAATTGTAGCAATAATTCTGTGCTTTGAGTCCATGCTAATACCAGCCATAAACCAGAGTCACCCAGGAAAAGGTTTCAGTGTATGTTTGATTTTGACCTGTGAATAGTTCTACGGATATTCCTTTCATTTTGCTGGGAGTACTCATCTGCTTTTCATCTGTACACATGCTTTGTTGGGTCAGGGCCCAAAGCATTTGAACAAATATTTATCAGATATTTCACAGTTTTCCAGCTCTACTGGGAGCCAGATTTGTTACACCCCTGCATGTTCTTATGCCAGGGGTGAAAACGAGCCTATTCTCTTATACTTTGAAAAATAACTGATTTATCTGATTGGAACCAGGAGCCTGAATTTTAAGCATATTAGTAACTCAGTTCTGTGTCTAGTCTGTGCACACAATAACCAGATTTGTATTCAAATAGTGCAAAGCTTTTCATCCTCATGGCTTAGTACACAGGTGTAATCCCCTACAGAATGGATTGCTTTTACAAGCTGGTTCTCTAAATAAGGCAATGGCTAGCATTTATGGCTGTCTACATTGACTTTGCCATTCTGGGCCAAGAATCGTACGTAGGCTTGGTATGATCCCAGACCCACACTCCTTTATCCATCTGTAACTTACCTGTTGGATCCCCAAGATCAAGCTTGTTACAAATCCCATCTCTTTTTCCACCATAGGATATTTTTGTCCTTAAAGGGGTACCCTGAACTCATGTGATTCTGCCACAGTCCCCAAGAAGGTAAGTGCAAGTGGACAAGACATGCTCAATATGCATTGCAAGTAGGTTCTGGTTTTCAGTGGGAGTTTGAACCTGAAGTTTCTCCATCATAATTTCCTAGATGTGGACTCAAAGCTACACCTAAGAGCAGGCTGGCGTAACATGAATGCAAAGTGATTTTTGGACACAACCTTGAGCTTCAATTAGCATTTGAAATGTAGTGGAGAACGTAACTTTCATGAGTTAGTTATCCTTCCATGGGGAGCTCTGGATGCAGTCCAAATGTGTCTTCAAACTCTTGGGCAGTTACAGAAGTGGGCAGATGTATATGTATTTTTACAGACTCAAGCTCACTTTTGGCACCCTGTGGCTTCTGTGGAGTGAAGTTTTGGCTCCTGTCTACCTATTCAAAATATAATGGGAGTAATGGCCTTGTGTCTTTCATGATTCATTAATGACTTAAGACTGCATATATATGTTAGCTCCAATTGTCAAGTATAAAAGTTAGATTTTAACACCCATCTGCCTATTTCATTTCACTTACAAAGCCAATCCTTCACCTCCCCTTTAAATGTTTTTATATCTCCTCCCTAGCCTAGCTGGTTATTCCTTGTAATACCCAGAATTCCTCACACCTGAGGTAATACTATTATTTGAAGTCTGTCAAGTTTTTGCTGGAGTTTTCTCATTGTCTACTGATATTAACAAAATTTTACTTTTATTTACTGATTTTTTTAAATGTTTTGTTGAAGATGGGTTGCATTTGAACATAATGAATTGTGTTAAATTCAATGTTCCCATTACTTTCCAGCCATCATTAGCTTGTCCTTTTGCTCATTAAAACAGGCTCTCTAGCCAGTTTCCATAGATGTATTCATACAAGTCCTCTTATTCTCCCTGGCTTCTTTGGCTAGTGGTAATTTGCAATGCTTTATTTATTTATTTGCTATTATTAATATTATTAGTTTTATTAGTATTATTAGTATTCCCATCAAACCTTAACAGATTTTACACTTGTGTGGTTGCTGGGCTGTTAAAGGAGAGCCACGAGACGTAGTTCCAGTAGAAAAGTTAACCATATTGTTGATGAAAACTGGAAACAAAACCGTTGCTAGGATTCAGCTGAGTGAAATGGGGTGACAAGACTGGAGGGATTTAAAAACACAGAGCTTAGGATATTGTCAGGGGATTTTAGCCAGCTTGATTGCTTTCTGAAGAATGAGGTAATGGTGGGACACCGGAGTAGAAGTAAAAATATTTTGCTCTAATGTCTCAAATCCTGGTTTTCAAACTGAGGAGTCTCAAAAGATTATATTACAAATAGAATTACTCATTTGGGGCTGAGATATGATAGCCAAGGAGCTTTTCTTCATCCTCTGTTGTTGATAGAAATTATCTGATTTAGCTACCAGTTATCTTTTCGTTTGCTTAAATGTAAAGCATCATTTTCTTTCCCCTCAGAAGGCACAGATCTTCCACTCTTCTTGATTTCCTTTAAGACTGTGGGGATGTCCTGTGCAGGGACCCAGTTTTTTGTTGTTGCTTTTACACCCCCTGATGTAACAACAATGAGGCTGGAGTCTGGTGAAAACACTTGTGAGGCCTAATGTCAGAGTTTGGAATTGCTAATTTCCAGTGTCAGAGAAAAACTAGATAGTTAGACAGATAGATAAATAGATAGATAGATAGATAGATAGATAGCCAGCCAGCCAGCCAGCCAGCCCCTACACAGCTGCATATGCAATTTAATTTGGTAAACATAGAACTAGAAGTAATAGAAATACATAGCAGTTGGCTTCTTCAGAAGATTAGAATCATAGAATGGCCTGGGCTGGAAGGGACCATCAAAGGTCATCTAGTCCAACCCCCCTGCGGTGAGCAGGGACACCTTCAACTAGATCAGG
>JAVKLA010000074.1:76339114-76386091 GCA_034782735.1 Sagittarius serpentarius
CACGAGCTTTACTTTATTTTCTGATTCTCTCCCCCATCCCACTGGGTGGGGGGGGAAGTGAGTGAGCGGCTGCGTGGTGCTTAGTTGCTGGCTGGGGTAAACTATGACAGCTGGTTATAATATTTCTATCTTGCCATTTATAACCAAGGAGAATATATACATACCAACCACAGAGAGAGTTGTGTACAAAGAACGTGGTGGTTTAGTATTTCATGTTACAGATCTGTGTGTGAAAAGCCAGAATTCAGCCTAGGTGCCTGGGGCACATGGGCTTTGCTGAGGTTAAAACTCGTGGTTTTGCCTCATCGAACTAAGGTATCTGTCTTTCCAGTTTCTAATATACCTGTTACCCTAGTTCCTAGACATCGGATACAAGAATTACCATAGCATAAGTATTGTCCAAATAGATAGCAAGTGATCCTCTCTTTTGTGAATCGCTGGCATGTCTGTGTTCCTCAGGGTTGTCGTTGTTGCTTCTCTCTTATATAACGCAGCTGGGAAAGAAATGAGTATTTTGAGGAGAAGGTATGAGTTTGCACCTTATCTTCAAGTCCCTTATACAAGCATTATGAGGGAGCTTCATCTGAACTCCACAATAATGAACAGAAATCTTTTCCCTAGTTTTAATAGTTATTGGATTAGGTTTGTATTCAATTACATGTTGTTGTTGATATTTCTGCATATTTCTTATCCCCACCCAAAAGATTTACAGAACTAAATTTAGAAGTTAATACCACATGCGTGTCTCATCCTGAAGTGAAAGATGGAATAATTTACAGTGTCCAGTTGCACTTGATCAAATGATTACCATCTTTCCATCTGCATGTAAAACATTCTCACCTTTCACTAATTTGTCTAAATTTCTGCTGTTCCAGTCAAACTGGAATTTATTACTGCCCACTTAGCCTGATTTACTTGTGAAATGGTTTTCATGGCTTCTGTCAATGCTATTTGCATATCTTTATTATCAATACCGCTTATTTGGGAGCAGATTTGATTTATGAGTGTTTGGCATGGTATGCCCAGTTATTTAGTTTTCATTTCTGATTTACACAAAGGGAGTGAGAGAGACGGTAATTCTTTTTCTCTTGATGCGGAATATGTGCAGGACCAATAACACTTGAATAAGAAAGTATTTTATTTTATTTTGTTTTTAGGGTTAAGATCTCAAATGTAAACAATCACATGTCTTGTCAGACCTTCTTAGCAAATCAAAATTGGTCTTTCCCGTGTTCAGCTCAGATCAAAACAGGTGTAGAAACTTGTAGGGAAAAATGTAATTACTGAAACAAATGTCAGGAAGGCAGCAAAATAGCACCAACTGGAAAAAACTTTTTTCTGCTGTAGCATCTTCATCCTAACTGTAAAGAAAAGGCGTATGTTCTTCAACAGAAACACCGTGACATGCTGTTTGATGTGCCTTTTGCTTTCTCTGATGCAGCCTTATTTGTATGTTAAACCCCATAGCTCACCTTTGCTCACAGAAAAATGAGGCAATAATTATTTGCACTTATGTGTTTATACAATTCCATATTAATCACTTTTCTCCCTATTTTTTTCATATGTTGTTGTGGTAGGTGGGCAAAAGATATCCATATTTTCCTTCTCCTCCTTGAAGTCAAATATGTAATTTTGTTTCACTGAGCAGAAAACTATTTTGACATGTCTTGAATCAGAGCTGACTTCGCAGTCCAACATTTGGATTCAGGAGCAGGTTTTGAGACCACGGACTTCTGGTAATACAGCTAGAAATGATGCAACACATCCCGGTTACTACTTTATGACTGCTCCTTCCTACAGAGTTTTGCATTACGCACATGAAGGATTATCAGCTGAGATCAATGCTTACACCTGCGTGTATCTAGTGATAGTAAGAGTCTCAAATGGCACTTCTAAAATAGTTTGCAAATCAGGTAAACATGGGGGTAGAATTCACATAATTTAAACATAGCCATCTTGAAGTTATGTCTCTGATGCAAAACACAGGGATTAATTTTGAGTCAAAGGAGGGAAAAGCATTTCTAGAAAGTAAGACATTTAATCTGTTATAGAGAAATATCTTAGGCTGATTGCAACTCTGGCTATTCTTAAACAAGCACAGAGAAGTATTCCCAGATGAAAGATGTAATTAATAGTTCAGCCTCTACTAAATTACGTAAAATAGAGAGTATTCTGTGAATGCTACTGTAACTACTTAATGTAAAAATATCATTACTTCAGTAAGCTTTATTTAGGTAGAATTGCAGTAGCGCTAATACTGCAAAACTCTGTGGAGAATACTAGGTTATTAGTTGTTGGGCAGTCAAAGAATGATCAGTTACCTTGAAATCCTTCTTCTTCATTGTCCTCTATACAACCATTGTGGGAGACAGTCCCCGGAACACCTTGTTGCAGCAAAATAATATTACCTTTTACATTTGAGGACATTTGAATATTACTCGGTGAACTTGTACCTGAATAAGAATAAAATCCAGGCCCCTTAAATATCAGTATTAGGCTGAATTCGGTAAAGCATCCTTCTTTAGAATTCACCTTTTCCATGGTGTCTAGAGAACACTGCCATCCTGCAAGCCAGCCTAATATGACCCAGGATGAAGGGCAATTTTATTAAAAGGTGTTTCCTTTAGGACTCTCCTAGCCTTCGCTTTTTCTTCTCTCACTTTTATTCCCTGGTATGAGATAGATTTTGGCGTAAGAGAATGGCTCCTAGAGAGCCGGAGAATGGCACTGCTACTGCAGTAGCACAAGATTTACTAAGCTAACTTTCCTCCTACTAAAGAAAACCACTGCTAGGTTATGGATGAATCTTGCTTCTCTGAGTACAGGATATGGTCCTAAAGTCCGTCTCACTTCTGAAGGCTAAGTAAGGATACTGGCAATGATGTTATTTGACACAACTTGTGCTTTTGTGCCGTTCATTTTAGAATGCCATTGTAAAAACTCCTCATTCTCATTAGCTGGTTGCTATGTCATTAACTCACTATAGAGCCCCCATAATGTCCCATTATACTGTACTTTCAAGCTTTTGGCTGTTAATTAAGCATGGAACATTCTCGTTTGTTACAGGGCTGAAATTAAAGGAAGGAAAACTTAAATTATGAATAATACTGTTAAATAATAATAATAATAGTAGGATTAATGGACACCCAACTATGTACATAATTAGCCTAATTCCAATGAGAGGGTGATGGTGAATGTTTTATCAGTGTCACCAAGACCCCATAGTATAATTACAGAACTATTTGTTCAATGCTTAGCGTGTGCTATTTATTATATTATGTGAAGAATTGAGCCTCTGTTTGGAAAAAAAAAATACAGGGCAAACAGTTTAAAACTGGTTCAGCTGGGTTCTTTTATGTTTTGTTTGTGGAGAAAATTTTTTGCTCATTTTCATTGGCTTGTTCCTGTCCTCATTTTTGATCAGTAATTAAAATGTCAGCATAACTGCTACTCATTTCATGAACAAAATAAGCTACAGTAATGAAAGAACAGGCCTCCAAAATGAAAAGGAAAAAAAACCCCACCACTCACTCTCAAAAGTATCCCCAAGTAAAGATTTCTAAAGTATTGCTGATTATGTTATTTCTGGATTATTCAGGTATACTTTAAGGAAGGCTTCCAACCTTTCGCCCACTTCTAGGTACTGCATAGGTTCATTCAATGCAGGTTTTTGTAATGCAGGCCAGCTATATGTTAAAATAGAATATATGCCACTTGCACCTCTCGCTTCTCTTTAAATCCGTCTCCAACTCTGCTTATCTAATTTTCAAAGGTGAATGTTACTTATATTCCTATAATTTAAATGTTATGTATTTCATCTTTTCTGGGTTACCTCCCTACACCATTACAACTTTATGTAATTGAGCATTGAGTATATTTGGATCAGAAACTGCATGTCACCAAACATGACTGTTTAAGTCTAGGCATCTCATTTTTCTTCCTTTTTGACAACCTGTGAAAAGTGATACTGAACAGTAGCCTTAGAAACACAATAATTTTGGTTGGAAAGGACCTTTGGAGGTCATCTGGTTCAACTTCCAGCTTAAAACAGAGGTAATTTAGGTCAGGTTCTTAATTCTCCTCACAACACAGCATTTTGCCTAGATTTGGAACTGAGTCCTGAGTATGAAAAGGGGAAAGGATCCTAAAACATCAGGCATCTGTTTTAGCAGGAGCTAGGGAAAGCGTGTTCCCATCCACAAAATACTTTTATTATTTCAAAACATATTTTTTCCTGCAGTTCCTTCCATCCTTCACTGGAGTAGTACATGAAAGTAGTCGAGCTGATTTCTGTTGTGGAGGGTCCAAGTACAAGACCCCCTTCTAGTGAATACTCGTTGAAAAGAAGTGAATAGCTCTAAGTGTAAGACTGAAAAAAATACACCTGAAGATTAACAACATGCAAGTGGTTTTGACACTCTGTGAGGACAGAACAATAATTTGAATTTAGATGAATGACCTAGTGAGGAGTCTTGTCTATCTTGGACTGTGGTTGCTTTTTTCTTTTTTGACAAGTATGTTGATTTAAGACTCACAAAGTCTTTTATAGTGTAAGTTGCAGGAAAAAACCAAACTTCACCTTTGAAGCTATTGGTTTGGATGACTCTGCAAGTTCTTGCCAAATCCAACTATTTGCACTAAGCCCCCTCTTTCCTCTAAAATAAATAAAACATAACCCTGTTGTTTCAGAATATTCCCTGCAAACTTTCCTGTTTCTCCTTCACAATAGTATCTTGGATTAGAGTCAAATCTAGACAGACCACATAGTACACAAACCACATAGTTTAAAGTTTAGTGTGGATAATCTTATTCTGTTACCCCTATGAACAGTTATCAGCTACTTGTCTGGATTTTACTCCGGTTTTTATTTTAATCCTCTGAAACTAATTTTGGAAGTGCATGTCAGTGTGGCTAAAGACTGTCCCTAAGAAAATCTTGTCATTGGAAGGCAGTGACTTGTAGAACATGCCATGACTACAGTAGTGCTGGGATAGCTATTAATCATATAAGCAACTGCTTTGGTCTGGTATTTTATCTTACTCGTCTTGATATCTTGATGGAACTTACGGGACACTGTTCAAAAATATTCCTCCTTTTTACCCTAGATTCTGGTAACCAGGAAGCCATTTAAATGTCTCTGTATGATACAGAAATGTCAGAGACCTGTGAAATGGAGTACTGATCCTCTGACCTATGATTATGATTTTCCCATTATAGTCAGTCCCTATTCCATTGCAGAATATGTCTAATTTGCTTTCCATCATCCCCAGAGATCTGTGTAGCTCTGTTCAGAGATTTTCCCTCATTCTAAATAACAATGCTGTATGTTACTTCCTTTCCTTGGTGTGGTAAGTATAATTTCTGAATTATTTCTCAAAATGCTGTTTCCAGCCTGTGTTTTTAATTCTTCCCAATATCTAAGCATTTTTGCAGATGTATTTCTCTGATTCCTGGTTTATTTCCAGACTTTGCAATTTTGTATCGTTTGGAAAGTCAGAATTTTCAAGGTCTTCATCCTCACCCTAATCCAACAGCTCACTGAACAAGGATAAAAGAGCTTGATTAGGAAAAGATCTAACTTCTATGTTTTGCTTGTGTCTAGTAACAATTATTTATAGTTAGTGTTTATATTTTGGCATGATCATTATTATTAGAACTGCTGCATTTCCAAATACTGAAGAAATTATGCTGCAAAATGCAGTTTATTTGAATATTAAAATTCTGTACCCTTAATTCTTTGAAAAGAGTGGTCAAGGGACTAGATAACCGTGACAAAAGCATCCATTTAAATTCATGCAATAGATCTAAAACTACCAAAATTTATAGTGCTGTTCAGATCTGTCCTTTATTTATCATGATAATAACAGTAACTTATTTTTATAGAACAATGTTCCATGAAACAGGATGAAATGAATAGGACAATAATCCTTGTCCTAATTTTTTAGTAACAGACCAAAGCAAACAGGTTTTCAAAAGATAAAATGTCCTTTTGAAATATGTGCCTCTATCCTTTTCCTCCTCTCTACAACCTTTGCCTTCACAATGTTTTTGAAACCTTCTCTCTTCCCAGCATCCAGTGGCAGTTGTCCCCTCTGCGCCAGCTTTTCTGCTCTTATGGCTTTCTTAAACTCCAGAGCAGGTTGCCTTTAAATTCAGTTCAGCCACATGCTTCCCCTGTCTGCAGGGTCCCTGATCTAAACAACATCCTCATCTGGAAGGACTGTTTTGCTTTGGGAAGGTTTTTCATTTTGTTTTCTTTCTAAGTGTGTGCATGTGTGAGTGTGTTCTCAGATGATTTCCAACATGCAGGTCATGGTCAAGTTCCACATCTGAGGGTAGTGAGTAGCATGTAGTTAGCATGGGGAGGGGGGGCGAGTCTAAAATAAGAATTACCTAGAAGAACTTCTGTTCTGTCTGTCTGGTTTGGACAGATTAAAATTCAATTTAGACTATAAAGTCTGTACAATTTACCTCCTACAACAGAACATCACTTGCCAAGCTGAAAAGTCACTTAGCATCCTCAGAAAATTAAGTCATTGTCCTGTGTTCAACACATGGGTAAATGGTAACTTGGTAGTTTGGTTAACTGAGTTAAGATCTTACTTTGAAACTTGATGATTTTTTGAGGAATGATGTGTTCCTTCAGCTTCAAATAGAGACAACAGACTTATGTTACTGCTGAGGTACATTAGGCATCATTACCCTTCAAATGAACAGGCTGTTTTGGAAGATTCAAGTTTGTTTGTAATTCTAATAACACCACAGACGTCCTAGCCATTCTTTTTTTTTTTTTTTCCATTCTGGGGCACAATATCAATTTAAGTCAGAGAAATGGGTTTGGTTTTTGTTTTTGTTTGTAATAGTCACTCAGTTCACTGGAAAGTAGCAAAAATCACAGGTCTTTCATAAGCCTGTAAGTAAATTCAGTCATATTCTCCATTATACATAATTGAAATAAGAGGTGGTGTGGGAAGCAGGAATGAATAAACCTTCTAGAACTGCACCATGAGGGAGGGTGGGAGAGGTTGTCTGCTACAACTGGAAAACCCAGCTGCCTCCTAGAATATAAATTAGTCAGCTCAAGCAGGACAATACCCAGCTGATAGAGGTTACTCAAAAGCAGTGGCAATGAGTCTGCAGACTCCAAGGCCATAGATAGGCACCAAATGCAGAACTGAAGAGTGTGAGCCACATGACTATTTGTAAAGGGAAAGAGGAAAATGGAGGGCATGGAGAACATTGGTAGCACATAATACAAAATTAAGTCATATTGGAAAAAAAAAGTCTCGGTCTTTGTGGCATTTTTTGTTCATCATGAATTCCAGTGTCCTTTGGGATGTGTTAAAGAAAAATGACTAGTGCTTCAGACACTTGACACTAAAGATCCCTGCACACACACCATCCACAGTGTGAAGAACATAGCTTCAAACCAGACATTTCTGACACTTGACTAGCAACTCTGTTACCTAACAGCAGCAGCAAGCAATTATCACTTTAAAGACATCAGGAAAAAATGTTAAAAGTTCTTCATTTCTTATTGGAAAAATCAGCACAGACTATTTCATTTTAGTACAGAAACATTCATATCAAATCAGTTTGCGTGATCAAACTGAAGTTAGAAACACTCATTTGTTGCCACCTAACCTGATGGGAGGTATGGCTGACTACCTGCTACCTTCCTTTCCTTTCTAATCAGGCTTCTCTGATGGACTCCCATCTCACAGTTCCCCAATAATCTGAGTTTACCACTGAAATGTATAATGAGAACTACATTCTAAGTAGGAGTTCAGTCATGAATGGAGATAAAAAATCATATTGGTTGAAAAATTACAGTGGGCATCATGAAGGACAGGACAAACCATGTAAATTGTAACTCCCAAACTACTTCAGTATTTGATCAAAAAAATATGGAGGGTTTTGACTGCATATGACAAATTAAAAACCATCTTCTTGGTTGTGTCTGCTGTCTTTTGCCACAGATCGTTTTGCTATTTACTTTCTTTATTTTACATTTTGTATCTATCCATCTATCTACACACACACATATATATATATATAAAATGCCTTTTAATGTTTTTGGGGGTCAGTTTGAGGTGAAATAAAAAATTCAGTGATAAAAAGCTCCTTTTGAGAAGAAAACCTGTTTTTTCTACCTATTCAGTACTTTTAGACATGAGCTTTAAAATATTTTGGGGCAGCTGTCCAAAATTGCCTAAGTATTGCGAGTTTCGGAGTTCTAGGCCTAAGTCTGTAACCCTGTTTCAAGACAGTAACACAATCATCATTGAAACTTGAAATTTCTGTTCTCCAGGAAAGTCACTTTTTTTGAAATATCTGTTTTTCCTAAATCAGCATTAACTGTCCAAACATCTACATTATCCACAAAATTAAAGTTCTGACAAAGAGAAATCAACATGACCTTATTAAAGCACTTAATTCTGATAAAACAAGGTGCTTCATTTTAACCATATGCTTTAATTCCAATGCTAGAAACTGCATTGAAATGTTCTCAAGCAGGTTTTTGGTGAAAATAGCAGTGAAACCGCTGCTGGTGTAGTGTTTCATTTGGAAAATCAGCATTTCTGACAGAAAATTGTTCCATCATAAAAAAAGTTCTCTTTGCTTTAATGTAATTGCTGCTCAGAAGTTGATTTCTTTTGAACAAAATAGGATTGATTATGTGACTAACATTTCATTATATTAATCAGATTTTCTAGGCAGATCCATTACCTCCCTGTTTGTACACATCCTTTGACTTCCCTGTTCACTAGAGATTGCACTGTTTGTGACAAACTTTTAATGCCTAAATCATCTTTAATGCTTAAATCATCTTTAATGCCTCAAGCATCTTTGCAGACCATCATCTGCAAAGGCCAAATGAGAACATCCTGGTTTTTTCATACGGTCAAGGCAAGCCGTTCTGGGACTGTAGGCCTGTCTCTGCTAAGCAGGAATACTTGACAGCAGCAGGCAAGGAAGAAAGCCAGAAGCAATCATCCCATGAGGAAGCTGTGGTCCAGAGGCTGTTACTTGGATCACTCTGCTTTTAATATTAATTGACCATCAAGTAATAATATGTCACAATTGCCTCGCTTTCAGTTACGTTCCGAAGTGGCTGAAAAATGCTTAAGTACTGTCAAGAGTTGGTAAGAATTTGCAAAGAACTTTGTGTTGCTGGAATTTGGTCTGAACAGATTTTTCTTTTCCTTTTTTTTCAGGGGGGAGTGAGGATATGGATGATGGAAAAAAGCAGTCTTTTCATTTATATGATAATAAATGTCTTTCATAGACAGTGACAGGCCTACAATAGAATGTTATTAGGTAACCTCCTGTCTATAGAGATGCTTTGAATACAATTCTTTTCCAGCATTATTAAGTTACTGCCTTTGTTAAGCAACCAGTTTTGGTCAGTCCCACAAAACATGCCTCAAATAAGGTGCAACTGTACAATAGAACATTTCCTGTAAAGTTTAACCATGAAATAGTGCATTTTCATATTTAAAATAGGGACGATCGTTAATAGCCTTAATGCTTTACCCAGACATATGGGGAAAAAAGGATAAAAAGGAAACTCTGAAGGACATTTATAATAGTTCTTTTATTCTCTGGAGTAAAATCACAAGTTAAGATTATTTTTACTTGGCTGTAGCTACCTGAATGTTAACCTTTTAGTTTAAACTGTCATCCAGAAATTTTGCGTGTCAATGGAAAGTGACACCTAGAGATGGTGATTCATCCCACCTATCTAGACAGTAATCGTAGGATAGGATGAATCACATCCATAGCTTCCAGTATTTCACCACTGACTGTGGAGTGAGACTGAGCATCTAGTTTTGACTAGATTCATAAGGCTGTTACAGGTATGTGAGATAAATCCCACTTCTAGTGTGATGGAAAACAATAATGAATTCTCTGAGTTGCTTATTAATATTACTTATTTCCAATTTAAATCTTGGCCTTCTGATGGAAGAAAAGGTAACTTGTCTGAGATCTTACTACAGCGATCAGAACACTGAATTTTGGAGACTCCCGTTATAACCAGAAATGACCACTGCAAGGTGGTTGCTCAGCATTTTGCTTCATATTGACACCTACACATGCAAGGTTTTTTTTGGTCACTACTTAATTAATGTTGCTGGAGAGAGATGGCTTTTTCTTATAAAACAGAACTGTTGATGTTCAAAAATTAGTCACTGGACCACACCATCTTATTCCTAGGGACTGTGGTGGGACAATGTTTCTTAATTGCATAAAGAGTCAAGAGAAATTCAAAATAATGGGGAAACAGTTGGCCCTGGTTATATTGTGCATACATAACTCCTTGTGTGGCTAAACCCAAGTATCAGTGAAGTTAGCTAGAATGTGCTTCATCATTAAAGTCTTGCTTCAGAAACTGCACAATGACAGCTAAAACTTTTTTCTTTTTTTTTTTTTATTTGAATGCTCAGAAGAGATAAGAAAGCCAGAAGAAGAACAGATGTGTTAGAAGTGTGAAATGGATTAACATCAAAGCCCCCTGGGAAAATCTGAAACATGAAATGAAGGATCCTGAATGACAAGAGCTATTCAGAATGCATTAAAAGCTCTGCAGTGCATTTTGGTGCTGTCTGTGTAACGCGAGGCCCTGTGTGCTAGGGAGAGATGCTGATAACGAAAGCTCTGTGAACTTCAGGGAAATTCAGTTCATCGCTGAGAACTCACCTTGTGGTACAATTTGAATGAGAGAGAAAAAGCACCCAAACTAGTTATTGCCAATATTTGTTGTCCCCAGTGATATGAAATGGATAATTTAAGTCTTGGACTAACAAGGCTGTAGGTGAACCAGTAATGATTTAAAAATCAGAGCCTATTTTAGTAATATATTCTTTGAGTGTTTAAAGATCTCTGTTAATATTCATCAGTTGACAGATTAGCATGGACAGCCTATTTTGATATGCTTAAAATCGGAGAAGGTAAACAAGAAAAAACAATTAAGAGATAACTTTTCAATTTCTTGATTTTTTACACAAATTCTTTGGAAGCAGATTATTTATAGTTTAGCCAAATTTACATTCATAAATGGCTTCTGAACTGACAGGCGCAGGTATCCATATAGTTATTGATGGAAAGAGGTCACCAGTAGTCAAAATGTGAAGGAGACTGTACAGGCCACTGCTGAGTTTTTTACTTCATGTAAACTCAATGAAAGTCAAAGGTCACGTAATACAGAAAATATATCAAGATTTAGTCCCCACTTTATTGCAGACTGAACTTACTGCAGTTTCAAAATATAAATCTCATACCAGACATTTTGGACAAGTACAAGCCCAGCTAAAGTTCACAGAAAAGGGGAGTCTTTCAGTTGGCTACAATGGGCTTCTGATGAGGACTCAGAAGAACTTAGAGTGAAAAGCTGCCCAAAGCCATTTCCAGCACTTCATACAATACGAATTGTATTAATTCCAGAATATCTCTCTTGTGCAGACATCATCATGACTTAGTTCCATTCCAAGTGGTGTTTTCATCCCACTGCTGGTCCAGTGCAAAGGGTGATTTAAGCCAGACAGCTTCCCTCAACAAGGTGCTGCCTTTGTCATCTGCAGGTGTAAGGCTAGGTTAAAAACAAAACAAAAACAACAACCTGAAATAACCACAAACAAAAGCAGGATTTCTCACAATCTGAAAACAAAGCCAGTCCTCAGAGATTAGCATCCTCTTGGTGCAAAGGTTTCTGCCTCTATTGATCTCTGCCAATTTTGGTACAGGTGCATCAGGGTCCAATACAAGCAAATACGAAGCAGACAGTGCCATAATTTTTTAGCCTTGTCTGGCAGTTAAGTTCATATATTGTTCAAGTATGTCATGAGCTTTAGAGAATTTCCAGCTTTCTTGTGTATACTCTCAACAAAACCTGTTACTCATAGACTGAGGTACATTCACTGCATCTGCCATACATGCAATTGACTGATTCTTTTGAGCTTCTTTTCTGTTTCTTTTTCTGAAATGGCAAGGGATTAACTTGAAATGACATAACTTTCTTTTACTCTGTACTGGTAAGGCTTTTAAAAATATAACCAGAGGACAATTCGTTTTGATGCTTTTAAAGTAAAATAACATTCACCAGACTGAAAGTTTTATAGTTAGAAGAATCTATTCTAACAGAATCCATTAGTTTGTAAATCAATATCCCCTGTTGATTAATTTCCTAATAAAAAGTGCATCTGTCTTTACGCTCTGTTCTAGGATGTTCAGTTGTATTAGTGGAATAAACAGTGTGATCTTTCCACCCTTATTTATGTTCACACAAATAATCCCATTATATGTTCAACATAACAATTGTTAAAATGAATATTCTGAGAATTTGTATTCCAGCATAGAAAGTTTTTGGCACAGACTGAAGTTAAAATTTTAAATAGCATGGGCAAGAGTTGGACACATAGGGAGAGGCTGATCTTACTTAATTTTAGAGTTATATAGCTGAACAAGTCATCTTTGCCTCCCTTTATAGTCAACAGAGAAAAATAACCTGTACAAGAGAACCATTTGCCTGACATTTTAAGGATCTATTTAAGTGTGAAATGAATCGCAGCCTAAAATTTTTTATTTCTATCCAGCAACTATACAGGGAGTGGCTAATTTAGTTATAGACACCTAAAATTTTGATGATAGTTTTTTTAAAACTTGTCCTTGTATCCATCACTTTCAATGGAATTAAGCATTACCATGTTTACAGAATAAAACAGATAGGCTATCTGTGTAAGAAAAAAAAATGTTGTTTTGAACTAAAAGACTCCCCCAAATGATGATTTTTGAAGCCCTGAGATACAGGGTTCGGTCTACTGAAATGCAAGTGGAAAGCTGAGTTAAACAATGATAAGCAGTCCTCAAAATGATTCTCTATATGTTTGCCATGTAGTTGACACATATTTTCTTCCACATAGGAAGAGTTGCACCTATGGGTATATCTAAGTGCAGCATCATCTTGTTGAAGATTAAACTTTCTGTGTTGTCTTTATGAATCCATTCTCTACAGCTGTACTTCAGTTTTGTGATTGCCAAAATAAATACACTAGAGACTTGAAATTTTCAGAGACTAGAACTTTGCGTCATACTTCATGTAATACAAGTTCAGTTGTGCTTCCATTCATGCCAGAGTATAAAAGACTTCTTCAGCTTACATATTGTGAGACACCTTGTAGGCTAAATGATAATTCAAGTATCCATGACAATTTGCAGTTACAGTCCAAGTTTTCAAATTAACTATTTAATCTCATGAGATCAGTCTGTAGCTGCTGTTGTAAGAGCTATTTCAGATTCAGCCCTTTCAGAAAATCTGGATGGACAAAGATGTCTCAGCTTGGTTGTCGAAAGATGGAGGCAGTAGCAATTTTTGAAAATCTCAATCCAGCTTTTTCAATGCAGCAGTGAAACAGAAAACATAACAGAACTAATGCAGGTTTTGCACATACTGGGTAAATTATAAAATAATTAGTCATGTTTCAGTTTAAATAACATGAAAAAACTCCTTTAATTAAGATACTTAATTAATAGTTGAAAGATTAATCAATCAATAATTATAACTATCATTATAGGGTGTAATTGTGCTTAATTGGAGGGGCTGATTAATGATCAGAATAAACCTTTCAAATTCTCACACTTGAAAATGGTGGGAAGTGATGGATTCCAACCCATAGAGTTAAAAACGAGTCCAAGGATCATAGAAGATATGTGTTCAGCTGCTCAGCCACAAATTGAAAGCATATGACTGAAGTGCATGAAAGATTTCTATTGTTAGACAGGTATGCTATTGTATTACTAATGTATGTGTGGTTTTGATTAGTGTGAGCAAAATATCCCTCAGAAGAACGTAAGTAATACCTTTTCTGGAAACAGCAAGCCTTGTCTTCCTCATCCAAAATGTAAATTTTGGTACATATAAGTACAGTTCTGCCCGCCTCTGCTTGGATCCTGCCTAGTCCTGTAGGTCCCTAACTTTTTTCTTACAGTTCAACAAGAATCTGGAGTCATAACTTTGAGTAGGACAACAGCTGTCCCCTACATAATAACTGTGTTAGGTTATGTTGTACCATACATAATTGTGTAATGGATTCCAGCTCTCATGTCTGGGGGACTTCAGAGCTGAAACTGTCCTCAGCTCAAATGTTCAATGGTCTTGTTCTGGCAGAAGATAGTAGAAGTTTTCAGGAAAAATAAATGGAATCAGGCAAGCTTTAAAACACATTTTAAAAGCTGCAACTTTCTTCTTTTTTACTGCATACATTCAGCAGCCTACAGATTAGTACAGTCTCTGGGATGGCCACCTTCAGTCCAGGGTGTAGTGGATCCCGTCTTTGACAGAGGCGTTTCAATCTCACACCACTCCCAGGCATGTGTACAACAGTATATGATCTGCTCATCACGATGAAGTGTGCGGACAGTAGCACTGATGGACTCAGGTTAATGCACCCTAGTGACTGCAAAGTTGTCAGCCAGGGAAGAGACTTGCAGTCTGGTTCCTGCTGTAGTGGCACTTTCTTATATTTTTCTAAACAATGTTTAATCTCACCGCTTTTCCCAGTCTAGCACTACTGAGTTAATCTGCTTAGTCATTTGGCAATGAAGAAAAAAAGTGGAAACATGAAAATTTAAACTATTAAGTGAGGCTTTAACTATATCCTTTATTCCTCTTTTAGCTATAGAAAAAAACTCTAGAGAGAATATCATACTTTAACATACTGAAACACTGTATTAAAGATAGTAATAAATGTTCTTTGGAACAGAAAAGCAAAGAACATCCTTACAGAAGTTAGCTGAGAAGGGCCAGGATTGCTATTGTTGTTAATTTGCATCCTTTCAGGGAAAGCTAGGCAAATGTGTAAAACAGGGGAGTGAGAAAAGACAAAGAAAAGGCATGAGCAGAAAAACACAGCAAACCTACAGAATTCAGCTTCTTTTTCTGATGCTGACTCTACTTTCCAACCCGGAGAAAGACAATCACAGCACACATTCCTATTAGCTCTCCAAGACCTCGTACTCATGTTAGGCTGTTTAAGATGTTGCTTTAGCTGCCTTTTTGGTCACCAGATCACAGCAGTTTTGTGAAATAAATTATCTTGTCTGGCTAACCTAGAGTGTTATTAAACAGAAGACTAAAGCTCTCCCTCATAGGAGAGGGGAAAACTAAGGAAGAAAAGGAGTAGGATAAAGAAATTAAGGAGTGAAAGCAGAAAATCAACTTGTATGTTGCACACATTTGGGACTCAGTTGAGACTGCTGATGGACTGTTCTCTGAGCCTTGTTTCCTGACCCAGTTTGGAGAGATTTTCTCTCAAGGAAAACATAGTGATGTCGTAACAAATCTCTGTCCCAGAAGTGGGGGTTGCCGATTTGGTGTAGCTTAGAGACAGCGTGTGTTGCAGCTGCTTGCTCTTTCTCTGTTGTGGGATGAGATGAAACACTTCAGCCTTCAGGACTGTCACTCTGGCACCTCTCAAGAGTGCAACATCTATCAAGTGTCTTTTTGAAAGTTCTCAGCATAATTGCAGTACAAGGTGGGTTTCATTATAATGACTTCAAAATCTTGATACGCAGTTACTCATCCTGCAACACATAGTCAAAGTCAACCTTCCTTTGGCAAAGATAATTGGATTAGACCCTTACAGCTTGATCTTGCAAAGCACTAAGAACCTGGGTGATAACTGAGCAAAAGATTTAATCGGTAGTTCAAATTTAATCATGGTCCTGTGGATTTCAGTGAAAGCATGCAAATTTACTGTAGCTCGGAGACTGGTATTCTTTATACAAGAAAACAATATAAATCTTGTTCTTCATTACAATGCACAGCTATGCAAATACAAGAACTTCTAGAAATAGGGGAAAATAAAAGTCTCACTCCCAATCTGACTCACAGAGCCACATCATTAGTCAATAGTAATATATTAATATTAGTATTGGAACCATTTTCCGGCACTGAGGCCAAGTGGCACAAAATGGCTTGTCTTCATAATGTTAAATTATTTTAGCTTCCAAGAATGGGTGATAATAGCTAAGCTGCTATCTGGGAATATCCCTGGTAGTTAAATAGTCCTGAATAGCCCCAAGAATTCTGGGAAAGTGTAATTTTTCACTGAATTAACCATAGCGGAGACTCTTTCTTAGTATTTGAGCTCTGATACCAGGGAACATTCCTGAACACAGATTAATTTATTATCATAGGTAACACCTTAGACTGTTCTTTACACTGGAGAAGACAACAGCCAGATAACTGCTAAGAAGAGGAACTCAGAAATTAGAGATATATCTCAGACTAGACTGGAATAATCTTCACTGGTACGAACTGTAAAACTGCTGAGAACTATTGTTTTACTCGTCGTCCCTTTGTGAATGGGGTACAGGAAGACAAGAGTTTCAGAGCTGCAGCCAGGGTGAGAGTGAAATTCAGGAACTTTCTAAAGCTGGCAGAGTTTGTAAACCCAGCTACATGGGAGAAAAGCTAGAAAAGCAAAAGGAGTTGCAGCAGTGAGACATACCTCCTTGCACTGTCCTTTCCGGGAACTTCTGGCTGAAGCTGGTAGAATTCATTTCTAATGGTCTTGCTGAAGTAGTATTTGTACTAGTTCAAAGCACTTATGTCCTGTTTCAGGTAAGCTTAGACCACAATGCTGGATCAGCAGTGCTAAATGAGACAGACTTTGTTTAAAGCAATACCTTATCCGTCTGCCTCCAACCCCATTTCTGAGGTGTATTACTCAAGGCAGTATTTGAACAAAAATAGGCCTTTGGACCACGGGAATTGTGTCCAACTTCTATATTCAGGGACGTAAGCAAACGCCCTTCATTTCTATTCCTCGTGGCTTATCTGGACAGCGATATACTTAACATCAGTCCTTTACACCTTGCATCTAAAGTGGTGAAACTGGACACAAGCCTACATCCAGATTCTGGATTTAATACAAAATCGTGGAACAAAAAAAGGATAACAAAGCATTGCCCCGAATTAGTCATCCAGCTTCCCTGTTTCTGTTAGATTCTTCTGTAAAAGAGGTCTACCATCATTATTTTATGAGAAGCTCAATCCAGTAGGCACGCTGATGAACTAAACAAAGAAAACCTAGGTTATGAATCCCATTGGGAATTTTGGCTTGAAGTAGATGCTGGGCACATCCAGGTGTAGGTTGTATTATGGCAGAAATACATGTATCATGGGAAAATTAGTCAAAAACCTAAGAATCCATGAAATACATAGATCATTTCAAGAGCAGATGGCCACAAGTCAGGGTAAGGGGTATATGGGATGCAGGCTAAGTGGCAGTCAGTGCATCATCTAAATCCTTTTCTGCATCTGCTTTTTAATCTCTTTGGCTTTCAGTTCTCCATCTGTAAAATGGGAATAACTACTTATATTCTTTCATACTTTGTTTATTAAGAAAAAAGTCACACAGGACAGTGCTATGTTTTGCTGCATCTCATAAATGAAATGCTGATCCCTGCTGGGGTCCCTGGGCACTGCTGCTGTATAAATAAATTCATAGCTATGGTTGTCACAGAGGGACAATATTGACTGCAGGTGAGGAATAGGTAGCCAAAGCAGATTAACTCTTAAGCAGCGAGGATCCTGTTTTCCAGTCCTTAGTAAGAAGGAAAAAGTACAGAGGAAAAGGGAAAATGTGTAACACATAAGATGAATCATTTCTAAAGGGAATGGTTTTGAAAATTTCTCCACAATGCATCAGCAGCCTGTCTGCAAGCATCAATTTTTTTTTCCTCCTTTACACATTTTTTAGCAAATTTCATGCCAGTGAAAGATGCAGGATTGACATTCTTAAATCTCCCTTTTATCCATTGAAAAGATAAAGCATAGTCAGAAAATATGCAGGTTTCCTCAGATTTTCAGGCCAACATGCCATCATTTGACCTGAAGGGACACCTCTATGGGAGGAAAAAGCACCATTCTCATTTTATCCTTGGCCTTGATGCTGAAATTTTTATCCTGAGAGTTGAGGGGGATACTTTGGTTTAAGTATGATGTAGGCACCTGTTCTCTCTGCTGATGCTATCCAACTCATTTCACAGGGGCCAACATAGTCTTCTGAAAACCTCTTTCAGTCAATTCCAACCAGAACACAGTTGCAAGTTCATTACAGCCTGAAACAGTAAACCCTGATTTAGGGGCCTACACAGGCCAGTGCCAGTCTCCCAAAGCCATCCAGCCATCCATAACACTGCTGCCTTGTCCCAACGTGCCTCTGTGAGATATTTTCTAAGGGACAAAGATGAAAGTTGTTTTTTGCGAAGGCCACCAGCTCTCACTGCTGTCAGTGTAATATGGTCACTAAATTCCCAAAGACAATATTACTGCAAATCACCTCAAATGTGCTGCAGGCGGTAGAATGATCCCATAATCAAAGAGCTAGGTCTTTGAGGACAAGTTTAATTACTTTAATCTATACAGCCTGGAAAACATAATGGTTAATGGGGTAATCTACTGAAGTATGTGGAATTTTAAGTAGTGTAGACTATGCCACTGTATGACACTACTCTCAGCATAGCAGAGATGATAAAACCAAGAGCATAAATGGTGACTGAAGAAAGCCTTAGATGTTCATAAATCAATAATTGATAAAACGTACTCTTGTGTAACTAAGTAGAATTTTATGTTGCAGGTAGAATAAACTGATTACATGATACTATAGTGCTCAGTGGAATTATGGAATGAGTTCATTCATTCACTCTAATTGCTGCATATTTGTATACAAATGGCTGAAATGGTTCTATCAGTTTTGTAGTCTATAAAACTGCAAGAAAATCCTGCCCTTTGAGTCCACAGATGAAAGCCATGATATTTTCCCAGCATGGCGCTCCATGCTCCTGGAAAAGCTGAACATCAGCAGATAGATACATAGAGGTTGATGTTCTCAATGCATCTGGCCATTAAAGATTTCAAAGCACTTTTCTCATCGGTAGAGGTGTTAACCCCTCTGTCTTGGCTAGATTCCAACCTGGGTAACAAGCCACCTGGACCAGATGCTGAGGGAACTTAAGGATGAAGTGGTTGGGCTGCTAACAGAAATGTACACTCTCTCATTAACATCATCCACTGGAGATGTTTTATCTGTCTTTTAAAAAGACATTAGGGATGATCCTGGGAATTACACACCGATGAGCCTTACTTCAGCAAATGGACTGCGATGATAATTAAAAGTAGGATTATAAAAAATCCTGGATAAGAATGATGTGTTACAGACAAAAAAACATGTGTTGTGTAAAGGAAAATCAAGCATCTTTAATTTACTAGAATTCTTTGAAAGTGTCGAATAAATATTGGATAAAGGAGAACTGGCTGACATAATCTATTAGGACTTTCAAGAAGCTTTTGAGAAATTCTCTCACAAAAAGCTGTTAAGGAAACTAAGCCATCGTGGAATATGAAAGAAAACACATTGTAGTGGGGCAAAGACTGGCTAAGACACAGAAGGCAAAGAAGGGGAATAAATGCTCATTTTAAGCAGGACTTGGCAGGAACACTTGGTATGTGCTCAGTTTTTTTAGTATTGATGTGCTTTTGTTTTGTGTGTTTTTTAATTTTGCCTTATTATTGATTGCTAATTGAGAGAATACTTTGTTGAAATCTTTTTGTGGCATGAAATTGAAATTATCCATTAATGTTATATTTGAGAGATGGAAAAATGCTTACATTTCAACAAAGTAAAGGTAGATTTTAAAAAGGAAGTAGTCAAATGTTGGTTTCTAGAACCAGATCCTGTGATAATGCGTTATGGGCACATGTGCAGTAGCCAGAGTGTTCTAGGTCCTTCTCCAGTTAGAGGCTACTTGTTGATAGCAGTAGACAGTGTTAGATGACTCATATGATCCTATCCAAGTTTCCGGTTTGCTAGAGAGTCGAGGTTTGGGTGCTAGGTTGGGAGACATATGACCCTTTCCAGAGCTGTGGGATGCCTGTAAACTGTAACTCTTCTCCAGCTTATATTTATAGGGTATGTTCACCCTCCCCACCCCACCTCTTCAGTTTTAACAATGGATAGAAAGACCAAATTTTTAAAGATGTGGATTAATCTTGTAAGAGATTTAGCTGATTTTTTAATTCAGATTGCATTGCTTCTTCCAAGGCCCTTTCCAGTACGTTGCAGAGCGGGACTCTGTTACGTGAGGCTGCAGCTACCTTTGCCTTCTCTTGCTATGTGCCTGCCCTGCATGTTCCCTATCTGTTCATTTGTAAGGCAGTTCTTCCAAAATGAAAGTCTACAGAGAACAGGAGTAGAAGGGTGACATGGTCTCTGTCACTCCAAACAGAAAATGTTCCGGTGATCTTTTTTTCACACCTTGTAGAATTTCAATTTTCCCTTTAAAACATGGATTAAACAACATTGCCAAAAACATATGCTTCTGTGTCAGACATTTCACTTATTCAGGAATCTAAAGGCAGCTGGAGAGTTCTCACTGCCAAAGTGACTTCAACAATTGTTTCTTTCACTTTTAATTGGAAACATGTTCGTTTCAGGCATAGGTGTGGATAACCAATATGTGGCAGTGTTAATTTCCCTCGCCATTCAGTGTACTTATGTCCTAAGTGACCATTCTTAAATAGCTTGAGGAAAATGATCTGAATCCATTGCCAAAGTGTCCTGTGTTCCTGTAAGTCTATGATTTGCCATGGCAGATTACATCTGCTGATTAAAGATGGGAGTGGTCAGCACAAGATAAGACATCACTAGTCTCTTGCTTCTTGTAAGACTTGCTACACCAGAGTGTTACGGATGAGTTACTGAAGCTGAGGGCCTTCTTATTACATTAGCTTTAACCATTACAAAAGCATGGTTCCAGTATTTGTTGCTCTGTGGATATTTCCTCTGGGTTTTATTTGTTGTGTAAATGGTCTTCTTCACACTACAGTGCTCCAGCCAATCTAGCTACAAACCTTTCTGTGCCAGTCACACACTAGTTCATCGTGTTTAAGAAACCTCCTCTCATTCCCCCTCTTGCCGCTTTTTTTGGGGGGGGATGTCATGCTTTCTATTAGGACCTTACTTGAAGGCAAAAGCCAATAGGTCAAATTTCATAGTTTTTCACATCTTTTTCATCCCCAGCCTCAGTTTCTGTGGAGATGGCTGTGGCACTCCTTCCCCAAGCTCCCTTCCTTTATCCCCTTTTAAATAGCTGAGCTTAGTTTGAACCTCATGTTTGATCATGTTGCAGGAAACAAATTGGAGGAAGGTTCTATAACTGTAATATCAAAACCAGTCTGTACCAGGTATTTCAAAGGAAAAGGGAAAAGAGACAACCAAACAAAATTCAACACATCATACTGATAGGCTAATTTTCTCATGAGAGACACATCTGCCCTGCCTTTGAAACTAAGAAGGTGGGTAAAACCTGAAGATTTAAGGTTATCAGTTTGTCAAGCATGCGCCACCCTGGGGGTGCCATAGCGTTGAGTGCTTGGTTCTTTGCATCTCATCACAGGTGCCTCATCACCCAGGACATCATGACTAGATGCCTGTGGCAGGGCTAGGGTAATATCTCTGAGAAACGTGCCATATATTAACCTACATGGGAGACTCAAAACTTGACCTTTTCTACTTCATGATAAGCTGTCACATGAGATGGTGATATTATCCCACTATCCCCTTTAATGCTGGATCACTATAGCACTCTGTGGAAATGCATATCCACTTTGTTTTTCTTCTTTTAAATTCCATATCATCCTTTCTTCTGTCTGCTGCTTTTGCAACAAGTTTTATTTCCCTGTATGTTTTTAGGTGCATTTCTAGTGCCTCCAAGTACATGTATGCATGCATGAGAATATATGTATGTAGATGTGAGACTGAGGGGGTGGGCCTTGCATATGTTCTGTGCACAGAGAAATCTGGATAGTTTACTATTATTTTTGTATGTTATACTCAAAGTGTGATGAGCACTTTACAGATATGTAAACAGATACATACACAAAAAGCTTCTAATCAAAACTAGTTTAAGACAATGCTTGAGAGAAAGACAAGGCAGCAGAAAATGTCTAGGAGAACAGAGGTCAAGGAGTATGGAGATCAAATTGTGTTGGGGACTATAGTTCTTTATATCCTTAATGGAGGGGTTTATTTGAGTTACAAGGCCTGAAACGTGCTCAGAAATACCCCTCTGCGTCCTCAGTGGATACAGGTACTGCACACTTTGTTGTTGATGATTAAATTTCTTTTTAAAGCCAGGATGAGTTTGCTAATGAATATTCTGCTGATCTGTTTTTCTTTGCGCTTAGGAAATCTCAGCGCATGATAGCAACCAAGATCCCCGTGTCTTATCTGCCACCCCCCATACACAGACACACACCCCTGCACCAAGAGGGAACTGGCTCTTGCAGCGCTCTGTGAGGGAACGAGGGCTGTTGCCATCTAGTGGGTATTTATCAGGCAGAAAAACAGACTTCCAACCCACCACCGCTAAGAAAATTCCACCTCAAATCAGCAAGTGTGGAGATACACCTTTGAGGGAAATGAAAAAGGAAAAACTGTCTCTCAGGCCAGCTTTCTGGGGGAGCACATGCAGCATTTACTGGCTTGCTCAGCCTCATTTAGATCCTATGTCTGTGTGACAGGATGCTTTGGGAGGCAGGGATACTCGTGTCTGCAAACCCCCCCGATGCCTTCTTTGCCCCTGTGTTGGGGGCCAGGACCCCTGATGTGTCTCCCTTTTGCCATGCCCAGGCAGGAGTGCACACACACGGCTACAAAAATGATGAAGGGTGACAGTCATCCTCCCCCTCCCCCCCCCCCCAAACTCCTGCTCCTTTCTCGGCAGCAAGGCCAGGCAGACACATTTTCTATTGTTGCAGCTGATCGCTAAAGCCTTCATCATGAGGGGACTTTTGCAGTTAGTATTAAAATAAAGAAGGGTTATTCATACACAGGCAGCTGGTGCCATCTTATCTGTCAGCCCCACGAAAAGGAGGAATTAAATAGTAATAATAATCATGATAATAAAATTAGCCCTTTCTTTCTGTAGAAACCTCCATTTGCAGCCGTTACGCTGGAATCGGCAGCGCGGCCGCGAGGTACCAGGCCCCGGGAGCGCTCACCGAGGCGACACCCTCCCGCTCCAATCTGCCTCGTATTAACGAGCTGCTTGACTGGGATGTGATGCTGGCCGAGCAGCAGCTGCTTGGAGCGTGCCGTTACGGAGAATTAGCCGAAAGTTTATTCTTAGCTCTTCCTCTCAGCTCCGGCAACATGTTCAACAGCTTGTGCATTTTGTAATGCCTCCTTTCATCGCCATGGCAACCGTTAAAACTTAAGGTGTGTACGACTTGCACGCTCTTAATGCTGCAGGCTGCTGGCAAAATGAAACCCTCGGTCTGCGCTGCTTCTCGTTGCTGTTGATTCGAAGGGCCACAGTGTGCTGGGAAGGCAACTGGGAACATGTGTTTGCAAAGTACTTCAGGCACAAGAGTCTGATTCAGTGTTTAAAAGAGATTGTGAATCTGATTTTTCTATATACCTCGTCATTTGAGCTGGGGTACAGGAACTATCGCTTCTGGCTGAGTTGCTTCTCCTCTTCACGTTGTCCTGAACCGGCTTTGGCAGAGACCATGTGTATTGCTGCCTCATAAAATGCAGCCTCAAATAGTTCGCAAGCAGTCGGGTAATGGGGAGAGCAGTAAGAGCTGCACGATCACAGGTAGATCGATAGGATGTAACTTGGTGCTGAGAAACTACCATCTTCTACCGAATGGCAGATTAAGGAGCCATTTCTCCCTTGAAAGAACTTGCTTTTATACCTGAGTTACTCACTACAAGCAGTCTGATTTCCCATTCAGCTGGTGAATGTGCGAGTCTACCTCAAAAATGAAAAAAAAGGAAAAAAAAACCAAACTAAAAAGTGGACTGCCTAGGGGCTGAACCCTCAAAATGTCACTTGGGTAAAGTGTCACTGAGCCCCTATATAGCTTTATATCACCACTGTGGCTATATCCAGCCCGAGTTTGGCTGAAGGAGTTGCATCAGCCTAGGGCTGCTGCCTGCAAAAGCAGACCCTGCTTTACACTGAAATCTTTCATAGTGAGACCATTTTTCCTTTCTACAAAACAACTTCACTGTGAATCAAATCCTGCAGCCACTAATAACTGTCCCTATGGAGAAATCCTACAGAATGGAAAAGGTTTGAAACCTATAGGGGTTTATAGAAATTAAATTGGATTCTATAGAAATTACTCTAAATAGACACTTAATTTGATAAAGGATGCTACCCCTTCTGTAGAATTTTCACATCATATGATAAATCTGAAGGGAGAATAATATCCCTGCAAATAGAATTGTTCAGATTGGTTTAAAAATCCTATAGAAAACTTATTTCTCTACCTTAATTTTGCTAAGACTTTTTGTTTGCACCAGTGGCTTGAAATCGTAAATCTCAGAGCGTTTCACAAAGAAAGAGCACAACTGTCTGGAGATCACACAGCCCACCTAGTGCCACTTTCCATGTCTGAGAAAATAAATCCAGGTAGTCCTGCGCTCTGAAGTAATCTCTTCAAACAGGATGCTTGTAGCATTTGAAGCTGTTCCTTTCTGTTTTGGGGAAAGAATGACAAAAAGTCCCAAACACCTCCCCTTTCTCCCTCTTCCTCCAAATACCTAATCTTCCTAGAAACAAGGGACTGTGAGTCATTTTAAGCTGTTTCTTCAACATGACTTCAGCTCAGTGGTGTGCCCTACAACCTGCAGAGATTTGGAGCCGATTACCTTACAGTTGCAAAATGAATCCTTTTCTTTTTATGTATTCTTCAGATGATTTTTTTTTTTAATATCCTTAATTGTTCAAAACACATAGAAGGAGAGAGCATGGATAGAACACATGCATTGCTATTTATATACAGTTTCTTGATTTTTTTTGGTTGTGAACTAGAACCTGTTAAAAATGTTTGTGTTCTGATGTGTGTGTTGCATTCAGACTGGCATCTCCAGCTACTGTATATTTGGTGGTTAGTAATCTTTTCCATTATATTTTGAAAAGAACAGATTTATTCCTGTCTAAAATAAGCAACCAGCTACAAGGAAGCAATGGCTACACTGTGGTTTGCTGTTTTGTTACATGCTTAAAATACTGGTGCTCTGAGAAAGCTGCAGGTAATGCTGAAACACGGCTGCTCCTACTGCTAGAGATTTTAAGCTGAACCTTCACCTAGTGAATATCAGCATAGCTGTACTGACTTGAGTAGAAGTCCTTTGATTTACACTATATATGTCTTTTTTATTTTTATGTATTTACATATTTTTTTTTAGTTCTTATCTTCTGCTGCAGTGCATGAATGAGTTCAGGGCAAGATGAATCTCTTGACAGGGAACAGGGGTGTGGTAGTACAATGTGTACCTACTGTCCTGGGAGGAGGGGGAATCTGCTCTCTGCATCATGCCCAGAGGGATTATCTGGTGGTGAGACACTATAGAAAGCACATTGGCCTGAAATTCAGCCCTAGGATTGTTAAAGACAATATTATAAAGCTAAAGAGATGGTAACAGTGATCATAGATGTCAGCCTAGTCTGTTTGGGGGATGTCACAAAGAGAGACATAGAAGAAAAACTGGACTGGCACAGAAAAGCTCTAAAAGAACTGTACTTTAGTAAATGTCTTTAAAAATTCCAGCTAATGCTTGTGATTAAAAATAGATGGCAAGATAACACCAGCAAGTAAGACTGCCATGAACTCTCAGTCCAAATTGATCAGGGCAGCATTTTCTTACCTTGAGAAAGGGAATCTCAGACCTTCTGTACCTGAATATGTGTGTATATATACATTTCACTGGCAGGTTATTTTTTAGTTGCTTATATGGTTTCAGGAAATTTCCTCCGAATAATCTGAGTTGAGCAATTGGTCAGTTGCAAAATACAGTCTTAGCACAAAACACTCCTACCCACCGGCTTATCTGAGCACTGGAGGGAGATGAACCATAGTACTGGCAAGTCTTAAGGCCTCTTTCTGTTTCCTCAGACTTGCGAGGAGAGAGGAAAATAATGTGTCAAATGCTGAGGACAGACAGTTGCTCCCAGTGCACCGAACAGCTGACTGGGGCCCGATCTCTAGGTTCATTATATAAAACCAGGATTGCCACAATCAGGACAGCAATCAACAAGGATAAGAAAGAATATAAATCCAACATCCATTAGAAACAAAACTACAGAAGCCCGTTTTTCAACAACTTGTCCCATCACTGTACAAGTCCCCGTATTGTCCCAGAATATTCCTGCTGCCCTCTATGCCCATAAGTGTCTCTATAAGATAGTGCAAGATCACTGTATGTGGAAGTGGGTCCTGAGCTATGTGCTTGGTCACTGCTGGGCGGTAACGCCTGATGACAACTGATGAGGCATCCTTGCAGGCAGAACATCCTTTCATGGATACGCTGTTTGGGGATTTGATCCCTAAAAAATTTTCACTTTTCCTAAAAATGCTTAAGACCTGAAATATAAATTTTCATCTCCCACAGTTAGTTGAAACTGGCTAAGAGCTCCAAAAGTTTGGCAGGGAGAGGGGAATTAGAGTCAGACAGAATGCCCATGATCGCAAAGGTTTTGTTTTTGTAGGAAGTCAGGAACCAGGATCAAACAAACAAACAAACAAAAAAAAGGCCTCTTGAACTTCTGTTGCCAAACATAAGAATCATGGATCTGGATCCTCACCTCTTATGAAGTCCAAAGGCAGTGACAGCACAGGACAAAAGCTGCAATACTCTCTGAAGTGTTATGGGTCCTAATATCTGCTCAGCTTTCATGCTACTTGGCAGACAAAAGTAAAAATTGTTCAGATTACAAAACAAGCACTATAGACAGTACTGAAATGAATAAGACCATGCCTGAGAGCAAGTCCTCACTGTAGAGATAAGTAACCACCACAGTGGCTTCTTGCAGGCTGGCAGGGAACTTGGGAGGGAGAGCAGCCAGCAAGGAGACTGGGACCAGCTCCTGCCTCTCCTGCTTCCTGGTTGAGTGGTCACCTTCTCATTTGTCACGGGTTTTCTGTCCACATTTGGGGGACAGATTGTTCCCATGTAAGTCAAAGAAGCATCAGGACCATTCTCAACAGAGACCTTCTTGCAGAGAATGACAGGAAGTATGTGCTGGGAAGAGGGTTTTATTTCTAGGACTCTGTGCATTGGCTCAGAGGCCCCTATTGTTTCTGATTTTTATTCAAAAGCTAATTTAATGCCTACTTTGGTGGTCCAGGGGTCATACATGTTTTCTGTGGCCAGCAAAGTGAAAAAGACTCCTTCAAAGGCCAGTCCAAAGTCTATAGGTACAATTCCACCGTCAGTTTTCAGCTGATCTAGGTCTATGCAGGTATCAAGAAGGCATGAACACGTATTTTACTCTATTCCCATCCTCCTTCCCATGCCAGTACTAGAACTTTTCCTAATCATTTTTTCTGGGTTTTTTTTTCCGTAAGGTCTGGCTGACAACAAGGCCATCTGAGTGTTAGTGCTGTGACACAGAGGATAGCTCTTCCCTTTCATAACAGTGTAGTCTTAGATTGGCTTAAAGGCGACCACATTCTGCCTTAAGTTAAACACCTAACCTAATTAGCATCCTGAAACTAAGGTGTGTGACAGCTGAATACTCGCCTGCGTGACTGTCCTCACCATTCTGTTGTTGTCCCAAGATATTTTCTTCTCAAGCTGTTGCCTAGGTTGTGCTGGCCCCAAGCATTTTTACATGGCCACTCAGTAAACTGGATCAAAGAACTGAGACAGCTAAAAAGTAGCCTGTTCACAAAAAAATGGTAATTTTCCAGTTCACCCTTCTGGTTCATGCTGACCACGCAAAGGTGTGCAGGAACTGTCTAAACTGGTGAAAAGCTGAACTGTGCTCTTCACTTCAGGAGTTGCTGCTGTGGCTCTAAAGTATTGCTTTACCATAGCAGTTCTCAGCCATACTACTTTCATGTCCTCTGTGCTAGAAAAGACATGAGGAAAAGACTCCTACAGAAAATTTAGCACCAAGAGAATTTTTAAATGAAGATTTTGCAACTGGTTTATGACCCTTTTATGCCACCCAAATGCTTCCAAGGATCCCAGAACTGAGCTTCAGAATCACAACCATTGCATGGCTTTAATTAAGTGGTGCATGTACAATACACTGAACATAAACAGTGTATCTCTAAATGCTAATTGTTGTTATCGAACCCCCATGCTTCCTAGTGCAGTAATAACCTGTACAAAGCCTAACTTACTAGTATACAAGATCCAATTGTGTATCTTCCTCAAGGGATATTTATCTTCACAGCGTGATTGCTAAGATAAATGCTAAAGTTTAAAATTCAGAAGTGCTTACTTCAGGGCATTATGACAAGACAACAAAAATATAAACTTGACAGAAGAAAAGCATATGCATATAAATTATGTAGCCTTTTAATTGAAATATATTTCATAATAGATTTCATAGCCAGCAGATTATTTTTCAAGGCTTTTCTTGTTTTGCTTAAATAATAATAATTTGTAAAAGGCACTTTTTTGCTCCCTGTAGCTTTACAGAAATATAGACAAAAATTCTTGAACAGCAGAGCATTGCAATTTTAGCCATAATAGTCAACATAACAATTAGAACAGTTTGTTACGAGGACAGAGAATAGGACTATATTCAAGAAATGCACTACAGTGAGCGCTGTTGACTCAACTGGCGTTGCACACTGCTTCTTTTCATCTGAAAGGGAGCAATGCCACACAGCAGCTGTTGTAGGAATAGCAGCCACAGGAGACACTGTCTTCAGCAATGATAAGCCAGGCTGAGAGGCTTAGCTTTATTTTATTTTCAGTTTTCAGTTTGTGGGGTTTTTTTGTGTGCTGTTTGTTTTCTTCCTTAGGAATGATGTGAATTTTTTTTAAATTCTCAGCAACTCCCATAACACAAAAGGAAAGTTTCGTGCATGTTTCGTGGCAGTGCAATTCTCTTCAAGCCAGCTGCCTGGGTCCAGTGGAAATAGGACTGATTTAGCTTGTGAGATTAAAAGCACTGTCAAGAGCTGGCTTTAGCATGCATAGCCTTGACCCATGTATTCTCCACCTGCATTGCTGACTATTGTCCTGTCTGTAAGTGAGGCTTTCCATACTCACTCTGCAACTAAAAAGGGCTGAAAATGAGCTGTTCTGGTAGCCTCAGTTCCACATGTGCCATGTCTGCCCTATTTTCACCCAAACAGGATAAAATAGGAGTGCTTAAGAGTTCTCTCTAAATATCCACCTGAGTTCCTGGGTAAACTGTATGGAGGAAAAGTCAAACTGCACTTGGGAATAGGTATAGGTCAGCATTTAACTGACAGACGTCACCCAGAAAGAGAGGGCTATCAGTTCTGCTTCTAGAAATTAGGAGAAATTAGATCAGCAACAGCCCTTAGAGCAATTTAATTGAGGAGCTTTCTGCTTTTATATCTGGCAGCTCCCCCTCTTTCCAGAGGTGTTATTTAATCTAGCCACCAATTCACATCTGCAGTTTTAATTAGCATGTGTGCGTCTGTTGTTTTTCCTTCTCTGTGTAGCGCATCGAGTACCAATGCGTATCAGGCCCTTTAGACTGAGCACGTTTACTGTAAGTACCGCTGGGCCAAATTCTGATTTTCAGTAATTTCCCTATAGTCCTGCAGACCTCAGCAGGACCCCTCAGATTTACACTCGTCTCACTGAGAACAGAATCTGGCTCAGGGTATTTGAAAGCCTTGTTGTCAGTGAAGCAGGCTATTGAGTTGCTCGGTGCTCTCCTTTTTACCTTGTTAGTGGCAAGGTTATCTTTCAGGCTAGTTTTTCCATTGCAAGTTGTAGATCCCAGCACAGTGGTATATGCTTTAAGCTGTTCTCACCAGTGCAGAAGCATAATAATAACAATAAAAATAGTAATAAGTATTAACAACAATGAAGGCAATAATAACACCTAAACAGCTGATTCACAATAAATCTTAATAGCAATAAATCTTACAAAGATGCTCAGGATCACTTATTATTTTGGAGATGGAGAAATTGAATGATAGGAAAGTTAGTTGCCTGAAGCTACCCAGTGAACGATTGTGAAAGACGGGGAGACAAACTTGATCTCCTGTCCTGTGCTCTGTCCACAGGACAACAGCTCTGTCTCCTCAATGTTGGGTGCAGTTCTGTTATTACCTGCATTTTCTTGATTAAAAAAAAAACCAAAACAAAACTAAAAAAAAAAGCCAACCAACCAACCGAAAAAAAACCCAACAAGAGGATGATCAAGCGGCCAAACATCTTTAGAAAGGGGTTTTAACTGCTTCAGTGAAGAACAGTACCAAATGCCTCAGGTTCTGTAGGTGGGTGTACTTCCATACCCAGGTGACGTCCGTTGAGGGTATGGCTCTTTTTATTCCCAGCTCCAAAGTCTGGAGCCTCCAGATTTCAGATTCTTATTTCAGCTGGAGGCAAACCTAGAGGTAAATTGAGGGGTGAATCCTTTGCTGTGGAGTGAAACCAGTCTTCATCAGCTGAAAATTTGATCCATTCACTGCCATAGGTTTGTTTTCAGATTTACTCCAATGAAATCAGTATTTGTATCTTTGCTCCATACTTCTCTCCTGTGGTTTACTGAGTTTTTCCTGAGCTATATATCTGTCTGCTTGTCTGTTTTATGCTTCTGTCTGACATTATAACAAAGAACAATAATAAAAAAATATCTTGGAATGCTAATGATCATCTTTGTAAACAAATACTACAAATTAATTGCAAAAAGAAAAAAAGCAAGTGTCTGGGAGTTTTTAACAGTGCAAGATCTGAATTTGAAAAAGGAAAGAAAAAGGGGTTAAAACAGAGTGCTGATGATCTTTCACAAACCACAGATTTAATTCCCAGCACTTCTGATTTCATTAAGAACTGCAGCCTTTTCCGCTGGCAGCACAATTCTTGAGCCTGACAAAAACAGATGGGGAGGATGGTGGAAGTGGTAAACTCCAGAAGTAGCACTCTGTCTTCTAAATCAGGAGGTCACACCTTCAAGTCTTGACTGAAGAACTCAATCTTCCCCAGATCCTACAAACCCTGTTATACAGGTACTTGCTTATATGCGTCCCTGAGTGACAGATTAAAAAGCTCCCTCCTTGTGACTTGTTCCCAGGAAAAGATACAGTGCTCTGGGAAAAAAAAAAAATACAAAAAACCTCATCAGAATAATGGAGGGGAGCTACAGCATTCCTCAAGTGCCATATAATAACCTGTGCCTGCAAAAGGCTTGCAGCTGGCAGTGTGGGGTCGCAGGGAGAATACAGACTGTTTCACTCTTCTGGCTTTAGTAACATAGCTACCTATTTCCTTCAGGAATCAGTATTAACTCTTTCCATATCCAGCAGTCAGTACCATTCTGCAGCCATAACATCATGATGCTTGGAGAGAGAAAGTTACAGTGCCGAGTCTTTGCGATTTGGAACATATAAATGGGATGCATTGTCCAAGGCACTTAATAGAGATCTTAGTTCTCCCTGTGAGCGATGTCCCTCGAGCCTAGGGAGATGGCAGCATTCAAGAGGGGAAACAGAATTCCCTGGTTCTCAAGTCCCCTGATCCCTAAAATGAATAAAAGCAATTTACGGACTTCCTTAATCTACTCTGGATGGGTTTTGTTTCTATAGATAACAACAAGCCTCTAAGAAAAAGTAATTGTGCAGGTCAACTTTTTTTCAGTTTCTGGCTAATTACAGTCTCTTCGGCTCCAGAATCACTTCTCCTCTGACTCTCTAGGACTAGGATTCTTCCAGTTGTTTCAGGAGAGGAGTGTGACTGGTTTATTTTGCATGGATTTCCCTGTGTGGTGGATACCTATCAAGTACATTTGTATCATAGACATTGTTTTTTTTACATGAATTGGTACTAGTCGATTTTCCACAGTTGCACTTTCTTTATAGTGATCAGGATGAGTGAATTACGCTCAGTGTGACAGTACCGGACAGTTGTGTGAATAATCTGCTAGAGAAACTGCAGGCCTAAGATGAAAAGCAGGAGATTGTTTCTGTTTGAAAGCAACTTCCTTCAGTATTTGTTCTGCCAGATCCTGGCATTGCACAAAAGCTGCCAGAGTGTCTTCATGGTATCGGAACAACAAAGCTGATGCTCATTTATGAGTCGGCTCTGTTATGTATAGGTTTTAGCTGCTCTCTAATGAGAATGATATAGAGTCGCTGAAGATATTGTTTCCATCTTACAATATCATTACATCCATAACTTCTTCCAGCAGAGGATCAGTCCTACTTTAAAAGATTTACCAAACTGACTCCAAATTAGGCAGCTCTGGCTGAAAGGCTATATACCAAGACTTGACAAGCTTCGTGAAGACAGAGCCAGGCTCTGCAGAAGACATTTAGAATTTTACCCTCCTTTTTGGTGCAGAAATTAAACTGAGAAACTCAGTTTTGACTATCAAATGCGCATGTGGCCTGCTTGTGTCTGTACACATATGCTTGGAAAGTTTTCAAAATCAGAAATGGGTGTTCTGAAAGTTGTTTTTTGTCAAAGCAATGCATTGAAAGAAAAGGAGATATACTTTCACCTTGTTTTGGAAAGGTTTGATTAATAATCTTCTATTTGCATATTGTAACCTATATACAGGGAGGCTTTACTATGAATAGGAATATATACTTTAATTTTTAAAGCATACACATCTCCTCTTGTATCATCATAATAATAGTGGGGATGAATGACACCTCCATTAAGGTTTCCAATGTAATTTATGAAGATAGGACCTGTAGTCTGTGGCTAGTGTTTTGATGGATTAAATTTGTATTGGTGGCTCAGATAATGAATCCACCATGTTGTGCTTTATGCTGTTACATTAGTGTGAAAAATCTGAAGGAAAGAATAAATCTCTGTGAAGAAGAAGACAAGGGAGGGAAATCCAGTTGGAAAACTGAGTTGCAAATTACATTAAGACTGTGGGGCTACATGTATGTAGAGCTTAGTCTTTGTACATGGTACTTCAACATATGCTCAAGGGAGATGGTTTTAACAGAAGCAGAGCCCTTTCAGCATCCTTGTGCAATTTCCTAGTATGGCAGTTTCATAGGCTGATGGGAGTATAGCCCTACTAGATTACAGACTGAATGAAGGTGCTGCAAAGAGAAAGGAAAGTCGTACCTTCCCCATACCACCAGGCTTTCTGTGCTAGAGGGGGAATTCATCCTTCAAAGAGCAAACAGCTTTTTTACAGGCAAGAAGATCTGCAGGAGGAACAGCTTTCAAGCTCAGTGGAGGTCCTTGAGAGATGTCTTTCTGACTCCCTTGGCTTCATCCTCTTTTTAGCATGTGGCCTGCCTTTCTGCTCTATTGCTTTATGTTGCTCTCCACCAAGAGAAGACTTGTGTCTGTGTCTGAGGCCTTGTACAAGGTCCTGGTTCCTGAGGCTATGAAAACATGAATATGCATAAACCACTAACAGATCAGAGTATAGCCTAGGGCTGGACATGGAGAGGGGGAAGACAATTTTCAGCTTTGGCTTAGCATGTAACCTTGAGCTATCTATTTACAGCCAGATCCAAACCAGCATATTTGTACCCAGTACACACCTAATGTGATTTAGGTATTTAGAAACATTCCTGTTCATGGAGGAAGGCACATGCTGAACTGTCCAGACACAATATTGCACCAATCAGCAGGCCACATAGCTACATTAATAAAATTCTGAGCCTAGGCCAGTAAACCTTACTAAGAAGTGAGATGAACTACATGCAGCACTTAACAATCATGATGAAAGGGCTATATGAGCTCTCAGTTCTGCAGTGCAAGTGTAATCATCTTTGGAGTCTAGGTGGCCATATGAAACAAGACTTTTTTTGCAACAGAATTTGCTAAGCCTCCTAAGTTCTGCTACTGTAGAGCTGGTGCTGCCATAGAGTAATGCTGCTGTCCTAACTGAGGTAGCTAGTGAAACACCAGAAGCTATCCAGGACTCACAAAATTGGTATCTTAAACACTGAAAAGCTTTGAGATGGATGGTGCCATTTGTACACGTTGACAATTACTGTACGTATACTTTATAGCACACTATAATGGCATGTGATCTGCAATCCTCTCACATGTTGCTGCAGATCCCATGTTACTCCTCTGTTTGTCCTTCATCTGTCATCTCCCGCTTTTTAACTACCAGGGATGCAGGTTTGAACTCGGGATACAGGAACCAGAGTATCGTTCTTCTTTCCCTCCACCCCTTCTCCCCATGGATGGTCATTTTGTGTTTTAAACCTTACCAGCTACATAGCACAGACTGTCAGCATTCACTCACAGTCTGAGCCCAACATTCCTTACTCAAGCAAAACTACCATGGGGATCATAGGGAGTATATTCTGCATCAGAGCTTGCTGTATTTTGCTTTAACAGCTTAATTTCCTTTCCTGAAATCACTCCTTGCATTATTAATCTGATGAGTTTTAAGACAGGCGTTATTCTTCTGCCTTTTGTGGTGGTTTTATTGCATTTATTTCTTATTTGCATTACAGCAATGATGCCACAATGAAGAATAAGGCCTCACTACCCTGTGAGCTGTATGCACAAACATTGCCCCTGGAACAAGTTGCATTACTCTGGTTTTATAATACAACTAGACTTCTTGGTTTTATATCCTGCTAATAGGAATTTTCCCTCAGGTCAGTTTAGCACACACTGTAGAGTTATTTCTCCTCTCCTCTCTAATGTGGGATGAAGTCTACTTCTTAACATCAGCTAACAAATCCTGTGCTACTGCAGGATCGTAGGACATCAGCAGGGCTTTTGAGCTCAACTTCCCTATTCCTATGGCACAGAAGGAGTTCAAAGGCTTTGCATCTTTTGTGTCAAAGATGTATTTTCTTCTAAAGCACTGGAGGTGCTAACATGTCTTGTGCTGAATGTGGGAAAGAAGAAAAAGGAAAACATTTATGCTTCTGTGAATCCTTCTAAGTGGAATGAATGGGATTTATTAATCAAGCTGTATCACCCTGAAAATCCAGTGCTGAATCTAAGCTGATAGGTTAGTCTTCCTCCTCAGCCAATAGTGAGGGGTAGGTCCACTTCCTAATAGTAAATCACTGTAAAATCTCTCAGTTCCTTTTGAAAGTGTCAGTGTGTCCATGAAGGGAGCCTAGGTTACTACTTTAAACATCAGATTTTTTGACATTTGTGCTTTAGTGAGGTGAATTCCATCCTAAAATATTGCTAAATCATGGAAAGGATATGAAAAGAGCACAAGGATGGAATCAGCTGAAGCCCTAAAGTCTTTTGAAGTGTTTTAAATTCTGTGTGGTTTTGACAATTTCTGTTAATGATAAATCATGCTATTATTATTATTATTATTATTATTATTATTATTATTATTATTATTATTATTATTATTATTATTATAGACGTATGGATGCCAGATAAAGAACAGCAGTGTTGTATACCCCCAAAAAATTGTAAGTAAAACAGTGAAAATCAAGTCTTGAAGTGTTATTAAGCGCTCCTATTAAAATGCTGGAGGCTCTATGACATTATTTAGTCATAACCCTCATTAAATTAATCTGCAGATACCTTGCTTCAAAATTTGTAGAACTATATCCCCAAACTGTGTGAACCAGTGAAACTCTGAAGATATTTTGTCTTTGCTAATTGACGCTACCTGAACGTCTAGCATAAAGCTCTATAGGCCAGGTTTAAGCTGACTTCTAGAATAAGGGAGGTGGTAGAATTTGTAGAAAAGTTTGTTTCTCAAATAATAGTTTCAAATGGAGCCGTGAACAAAGAAGCACCAAGAAAGCTCAGAGATTAAATTCAACTTTTTCAGACTTTGGTTTCATAGTGCAGTTCAGTCCTAAAGCTGTTTTCTTTATGTTTAACCAGTCAGCTGTGGAAAATTGCAGAAAGAACATAAAACATGGAGGCAGGAGAAGTGTAACGTGCTATTACAAGCAAAAGTCTTGCGTCATGTAACATAGCTGAGCATTCTGATCACAAACTATGGCAAATAGTCCCTGACACCATAGCAATTGAGTTGTTGATGGTCTACAGGGCCTCATTCATCATTAAAGTATGCAGACTCATCAAGTCTTTGTAACTGCCTCAGAGCCAAAAGAATTGACTCAGTTTTGGAAAACTATCTGAGATGATACTATTTGGCTATGTTTTTTTTTAGAAAGCATGCAGCAGAACATTTATTTTTTAATTAAACCTTGGTCTATTCTGTTTGTGTATGTAAGCTACATCTGTAGATTTTTTCATCCTTCAGTTACTAGTGAGGAGCAAAGAGGGTTAAGAGAAAACCTTGATAAGGCATTCTCAGTAGGATCTCAGTGCTATTCACTTTCATGGTGTATTGCTTCTTTTTCTTTCTTCACAGGAAGAAGAAGTTAGGTTTTTTAGAATGTGCTCATCCCCAAGTCTCTAAGGCTTAATCTCCACTGTTGGCTAATGCATTTGCATCAGAGGAGGGTAGGAAAAGACCACATCACCTTGTTGACACTACTATGCTGAAAGATGCTTGTAGCAGATGCAACGATGCCAACAATGTGTTTTTGTTGCCTTAGCTTATGTCATTGAGGGAGATGGTGCAGGAAACAAAAAAAATGCTCCCCTTTGTCTTTTGGCATCTCACCAGGAGACTGCCGATATCGCGTACTAGTGCTGCTGTAACACCAGAAACTTGGCGTGTTTAGTGCTTTGTATGACAACTTATTCTGTGGCTGTAATTCTCCCAATACACTCAGATCAGCACTTCCATTTAGACTTAAAGCTCTTTAATTGGGGTCTCCTCCGCTGTGGTGGTGTTTGGGTTTTTTTAACTCTTGACACTTCAGTATCTTGGTCTTTTTTAAAGGCCCTTGTTGCACAATTATTAAAAATAGCAATAGTTATTCACAGTAGCAATGATAGTCAAGTCTTAATGGCAGTAACAAGGAAACTTTGTAATTGTAAATTGTCAGTCAAGATTTTGTGTGTCCATGTGTGTGTGAATGGGCATAAAACTGATTTTGGGGTTTTGATGGGAGTAGATTTGGTCTTTTGTAAAATTAACGGAAAAGATTAAAGTTAGTCTACATTTGTTTCTATTTCCAGAGAATTGACTCCTAGACCTCATGTCTTGCATCACCCAAGCTAACAAGCCCTCCTGTATCAAGAGATGATGGGGAGATTTTATTGATCCTATGTAGATCTTGAAGAAAGAGTTATCTTTTTATATATTTCTGTCACTAAGATTATCTCAACTCACTGTCATTCTCTAACCAAATTATATGTTCAGTATATAAAGGCCCCAGTCCGCTCTGACTTGGCTTATGCAACTTTACTGTCATTGTCCATGGGAAGTGCACTTGTGTAAGGTCTAAAGGCACAGCATTTGACCACAGCCATGAAGTCAGATGAGCTGTGCTTATTCTGTGTCGTTTCTTTGCTGGTCCCCATCCTCCTTCCCATCAACACTTCCAACCCTAAAGATGGAGTCTGCTGTGGAGCCTTCACTGGAGCAGGTGGAAGGAGCAAATGTGATATTTTCCATGGTCCTATTCATTCTTTTTGCAATTTCCTCCTGAGCTTTCACATGAAGGTGCTGCTTCCACTGAAAGGAAATCTACACACTAATGCCTGATAGAAGCCCTGGGAAAGTATGAGAGGTCTGAATATGGAGGTAACCGGTAACAGTCAACGTGGCTTCACTAAGGGCAAATCGTGCCTAAACAAATTTGATGGCCTTCTAAACAAATTTGGTGGCCTTCTACAACAGGGTCACAGTGTTGGTGGATAAGGAAAGAGCAACTCACGTCATCTACCTGGACTTGCACGAAGCGTTTGACGCAGTCCTGCATGACGTCCTTGTCTCTAAATTTGAGACACATGGATTTATATTGGCTGGGTGGTCACACTCAAATAGTTGCAGTCAACAGCTCGATGTCCCAGTGGAGACTAGTGACGAGTGGCGTTCCTCGGGGGTCAGTATTGGGACCGGCGCTGTTTAACTTCTTTGTCCGCAACATGGGCAGTGGGGCTGAGTGCACCCTCAGCAAGTTTGCCAACACCACCAAGCTGTGTGGTACATTCGACAGGCTGGAGGGAAGGGATGCCATCCAGAGGGGCCTTGGCAGGCTTAAGGTGGGCCCTTATGAAAGAAGGGAGGAAGTTCTTTTTTCTTTTTAATCAAACACTCAGACTAATAGCAAGCTACTACCACTACTCAACCATGTCATCATGCAAATTTAGAGATAAATAAATTAGGCTCCTTATTATGGCATTACTGTGAACAGAATCTCCCTACACATGCACTCCTGCCCCTGCATTCCTCAGTAAATGTGCCGTTCTACTATATAGCATTATATGTTGATGATACATAGCATACAGTTGCTTTTTTCCCCTATTTTGTTGCCTTTTCATTTGGAAGCTGATGGTTTGTTTGCTGGCCTGGAAGCACAGTGCTCTGTGGCATTATGTCTCAGTGTGTTGACAGCACTGTCACTTTGAGTTTCCATCACAGCTTTAAACTAATAAGGTGGGAGTAAAGATTTTGAGCTGTGACTAAACTTGGGCAAATGCCCCAAAGAATTTACTAAAAATTCTCACATACATTTTCATATAATTTCACATCGACTGCTTCTGCTCCCTTCACAACGAAGTACTGCAAATAAGCCTTACTAGCACTTTTGTCACTTCAAACACAGGCTCATTGCCTCAAACACGCAGGCCTTCTGCCACCTACTCCATTTTGCTGATGGAGCTGTTATATTACCTGCATCTTATTTGCTAGAAATACCAACCTTGACACACCTAAGTCTTCTTCCCAAAAGTACTTTTTTGCTTTCCCTTATGCTTTGCTGAGGGAGAGGAAACATTTCCCAGTCAAAACCTGAATCATCCTCCTTCATGCTCCTGAAACTGCTGTGGTGTCTGCCAAATTTGATACTGATACACAGGCGTTTCCCCAGTGTGTGCAAAGGGGGCTCAGTTTGTTTGGCTTCTATTAACTAAAGAGAAAAAAAATTCAGCTTAAAGCTGGCAGATTTTTGAAGAAAGGAAAAAAAAACAAAAACAAAAAACCCAAAACCTTTGCATCCAAACCCCAAATTTTACATCAGAAAAGTAATAGTTACACTACTGTGACCCAGAGCAGATAATCAAGGCAGGGAGAAATTTGCATCATTTCTCATGAGGGCTTTTAGGTCTTGCCACTCTGGAACGAATAACAAGTTTTCCACTGCTGTCTTCCATTCCATATCATTAAACTTCCATGGGAAAAAAAATCATCTGTGATTCTCTACAAAGAGGAATAAAAAACAGCTGAAAAGATATTTTTCAGAGGTAAGCTGTTAACTATTTATGGCCTATGAAATCTTAAGACATTAATCTTCATATACAGAGTAATCACAATATTTTAAAAAAACCCAGAACATTTAAAAGTGTTTTTTAAACTATAAGAATTTTTGTCAATACTATGAAAAAGAACTTTTTTGCAATGGTGTAATGTACAATCAAACATTTGACAGACTGGTATTTCTATACATAGTGCTGCTTAAAAGCACAGTGTGCTACAATACTTTCTTCTTATCTCACTTCTAGACGTGAAAGAGATTATCCTTTTCTACCACAGGTTAAAGATGTACAAAAACCTTGAAGTCACAATGAGGTGAAAGCATAAATAAAATAATTAGTATTAAACTGGTTCATAGGAATTTTTTTCTCCAGGGCAACATGCTTGTGTGTCCTCATCCAGAAAAAAATGGATGATCTTGCACCTAATGTAGACTGTCTCTGTGGGATGCTGCTATATGACGCTGTTCCTTTACTTCCCACCATGTGTATAAATATGAAAACAAATGAAAAAACTTTTTTTTTTTACATAATTTATATTCCTATATTTTCAGTCTTCCAAACCAGGTAGGCTGAGATTTCATATTATTAAGACTTCTTTTTGCCTAAGATGGAAGAAAGAAAATTCTTCTAGAGAAATGGGGAAATAAGGTCAAACATTCCCAAGCTCCCTTTTTCTGGCGCCCCAATTCTCTACCATAACTACATTAAATTCTACAGAGAAATGTCAACAGAGAATTTTATCCTTAAATTCCAAAGCTTTTAATTACTTACTTGTGTTGTTGTTTTCATCTGTGGTACTGTATGCTTATCAAAGTGTATTTCTTTGCTACAGCTGGAACAATCAAAATTCCTTTTGTTACTTATAATAAATAAATGCTCAATTGTAAGAATGTCCTCGGGGAAAGTTCATTAAAAAAAAGAAATGAAAGTGCAGAGAAATAAATGGTTACTGTGATTGCGCTTGTTTTGATATAATATGCAAAATTTAATTTGGCTCTGTTATGTTTGAGACACACACGCACACATTCACCAACACACATACACATGTACTGTAAAAGAGAAAACTTGAAGACATGTTTTATTAGCAACAGTATTTCATTTTTTTATTATTATTTTATTACAAATCTTTATGTTATGACCCTGTTTGACACATGTGCATTGCTGTTTAGAGAAAAGGAAATCTATTATTATTTACATTATTGGTGGCTAGAGGCTCCAGCTGTTTTCTAGTTGCTTTTGTACTATGGATTGTGCAAATATAATAACAGGCTGGCATTGCCAAGAAGAGTTTAGCCTGAACAGACAAAACATGGGTAGAAAAGCAAAATGACCAAGTGAAGATAGCATAGGTTGGTAGCAGAGCTCAGAATCTTCACTTGCATCCTGTAATTCTCAGTCTGCTCCCACAACCAGAGATTTGCAAAGCTTTCTGAGATGTCACGACATGGACTGAGGGAAGAGTGTAAACTGATTTATAGATTTCAGATTGGAATGTCTTCTCAGAAATCATTACATTTCCCTCTTTTAAGAAATCATTCTTGATTTGAATGTGATTCTGTAATCATTAGTACCTGGTTTACCAGAGAATTAAGAAAGAAGAAAAAAAAAAGTAGGTCTTGGTGTTCTCTTACACATGTTTCCTGGTGGGAATACAAAGTCAGTGAGAGCTCTGCATTCAGTCATGGCTCTTTCATTAATGAGAGTCTATCAAAGCCCAGATGCAACTTCCATTTCCAGAGATCTCTAAATCTCGTTATTGTTGGAATGGCACTGTCTCCAGAGTTTTGCTATTTGTCATCCCACATATTTTTTTCTTCCAAGCATCCACTTTCTGAAACACATACTCTCAGTTCTTACGTTCTGTAACTTGGATGCTATTTCCAGTTCCTTGGGTGTTTGTGCATTTGTCCTCCTCAGAAATGTTTGTGAAGAGATCTGAATACAACTCTCCGAAATGGGAAAAATCTCATCCAAATCAAAAGGGAACCAAACCACCTATTTTTATTTTCTGGATGACCACAGTAAAACTAAGTGTTTATGCACATGATAACATCTTTCTACCAGTGATAATTTAAAAGCATTGAGCACTGATGTTATGTTTGAAAAGAAAGCACTCTGAGGCCTATATTAGGATGAAAGTACCAAAATGAAGACAGGGAAGGGTAAGACTGGATATTCTGTCTTCAGCAGTTCTTCGGTAACTGCAAAGGTGCTACCTGTTCATCTCACTGTCTTTAGGTACCTCCTTGCTCTTTTTTAAACTCCATGCTGAAACAACTGACACCTCTTCTACATAGTACAGGAATAAAAATGAAAAAGGCTTTTCAAGTAGAGGTAGATAACTTTAAGGAGGTTGAGTCATCTAATGATCTCATTTACAGGCTTGTTTCTGTAATAGTGCACAGGTTAAGCAGTTGCTGCGGAGTTCATATTTGCAGATTTTGTCTAAAGGGTGAAGTTAAGACTTCTGACCACCTCCGTTCCTCCACTGTGTCATCATCCTGTATGTCTGGAGCCTACATGCACTGACTTTGCTTCTTTTACTTAGAAGATGACTGTGCCCAGATTTCATCTCTGCCTTTGAGCTATGTTACCTTTAGAGAAATTTTTTAATTTAAATTGTCCAAGCTGCATGCTGTACTGCCATGGAGCTTTCAAAACAAAGGAATTTTCTTTGCTCTATCACTAGAGTGAAGTTACAGGGCAAGAAACTATCATCAGGAGGAGCCTCTGATATTCTCATGAGCCTTGCCTCTTCACTATCGATGCTGGAGAAAGTCCTAGGACCCTGTCTTAATTGTACCGGATTATGAACCTTTCCTGACTCAACGTCACAGTTCTGGTGCCATGTGACACAGACAACTCTCCTATGTACTCCCAAGTTCATCACTTTACTTAAGTGTGCTGGCTGTGAAACACACCTGACAGAATGTCTGTCTCAGCAGTCTGCCGACACTGTGATGTCCAAACTTTCAAACACAAACTTCTAGTACAATTTGATATCATGCAAACAGTCAAAATGCCAAAGATAGTGAGGTCTCAAACTCCCACAGATAAGAGAACAATTGACAGTTTAAACATAATTTGGGGTACCTACCTTTTGAATAGTTCTCTAAGAATTAAAGTTGTATTTATTAGCAAAAAGAAAGAAAGAGTCATATCCAAGCCTTTCCATTTTATTATTGTTCCATCACATGTAATATGCAAGACTTTAAGCCTACAGTAAAAGTATTGGCAATCAAATAAAAAATTAATAATCATAAAATAAAAAGGGTAATGATAACATTTATTCTAATAAGCACATGGTTTAAGTCAGTAAAATAAAAAGGAATAATTGCCATTCTTCAAGTCCATTACAAGAGGAAGTAAAAAGGGAGAAAGGAGTGACAGCAAAATAAAAAAGAAGCCAACTGTATTACTAGAAAAACATAATGTCAGTGTTTTAGAAAACGCATTTTCTAAAGTTTTAGCAGGCTTAGCCATCAATAAATTCCAAGAAAAATATACCCTTTATACATGCATTTTTCTGCAGCTTGTCTGCATTTCTGATACATTGTTTAAATGGGTTTCGCCTGCCTTAATAGGGCACATCATTTGAACAGAAACCTCACTGTGTGATAACAGGCAACACATAGCGAAAAAATGCCTCAAGGTTTTTTCCTTGCTATATTTGGCTCTCTGGGCTAAGTCGATTTGAGTTGGGCTGATTATAATAAGCCAGAAAGTCACTATGAACTAATTATTTTCTGTTCATTTATGTGATTAATGGTGAAAACTTGGATAACTTTTACATATCTTGAGTCCCATATAATTAATCATCTTGAACTTTACAAAAAAATAAAAAATAAAACCCTCAAGGTGCCCCTGGATTTTCTTCCAAAGCATTGGAGTTTCACTGGCATTAGCTCATGCAACTGACAAAATCAGGGGATGTTTTGCAAAGAAGTGACATGTTGGTGTAAGTCCTCAGAGGGCATTGCTGAATTTCTTCAGCCACCAAAAGACTAGGAAATTAAAAAATGTGGTAGCAAGTAAGTTATTGGGCGAACTACTGACAGTGCTGGGGGAAAAAGAGGGGGGGGGAAAGCAAATGAAAAAGGACCTGTCCTCCAGAGAGTATACAGCTTGGAGGAACTAGTATGGGGAAGACAGTTGTTTTGGATCAGTTCATTGACAGCCAAATCAAGCTCATAATAAGCCCAAATCCTGAGGCAAATGCTAGCATCTGAGAAAGCTAAAGCACTCTCTTCAGATTGTCAGGGTAAAGAGCTCTACTTTTCTCCTTTTTCATTCTTATTTTACCCTTCACATGTTGTATGCATAGCCTTGAAACTAAAATTTATGCTTAAAACATAAAAAAGGTAAAAGTTCCACGCTACGTATTTCTTCAGGTGATTACCTTTGTTTCTCCCATGTAGTGAAGATTGACCTGACAACAGGAGGTGAATATTGCACTTGAGGACAGAGAAGCAATCTCTTGAATTATGACATACAAATGCCAAAATGCAACCCTGTCTAGTGGCACAGATGTGTGAGAGGCTGGCTTAGTAGTGGGACATGCAAGTCTTACATCTGGACTTGTGTTCTGCATCACAACAGCTGCAGGATTACCAAAATGATACAGATGGACTCCAAAGTTCACTTGATTCTTAGCGTGTGCTCACACTGAAATCAGAAATTATATAGGAAGAGAATTTGTTTTCACGATCTCAGATCATGTAGACTTTCAGAAGATTTAAGAGTTTCATGTTTTCTCTGTAATCTAAAAAAAGAAGATGGGAATTTTGGTTCAAATAAATTGTTGTTACATAACCCCTGTGATTTTATTGAAAGCACATGGATACACCAGATGATTTTTTCCTGACTCCTGTAGATTTACTGTTTGCAGTACTAGATGGTAAAATCTTGTAAATAGCAGTCCCTTTTGCTACCCTCACAGGGGGTCTGAGCCAATTCCATTTTCCATTCAAGAACTTAAAATTAACTAATGCAATGATTAGATTAGGAATCCATCTGTACTTAGTCATTAGAGGATTTGGATTTGTTATTGTCTAAACCAGGCTTACGCACAAGCTATAAGTAGATGGTCCCCTGTCCAAACCCTGGAAGAGTAACCAAAGACATATGCTGTCATTATCATTTCATCCCAGGTCAGGCTGAAGTCAGGGTCATCACTGTGGAAGCTCAAGGAAACCAATCCCTTGCTGTCTTACAGGTAAGCAACGTTCATCTTTTGAGAGATACCTTGAAGGGATTCATCACTTCCAGTATGGTCCCTGAGGAGAAGAGTCTATGTTCAAAAACCTCTCTGAGGTTTGTTACAACTGCAGACTTTGCAATTACTTAATCAGCCTTGGTGATCTATTTCAAAGCTCTCTGTGATTTCACGTTTAAAATGAAGATGCCCAGAAGTGGTTGTGGCAAGTAGCCCTCTGCTGAATGACATAGCTATATCTGCTACCACCGATGTCCATTTGACATTGATTATTATGTACTCTATTGTTTAAAAGATAAGGTATATATTGGTTTGGGCTGGACTGTAATCTCTTGCATAATTTCAGCAAAGAAAAGGAAAGAAAAATTGGCATGCCGACTCCTTGACAAACGGCTCCTTTTGTCAGAATCAGTATCTTCACTAAGGAAGGCAAGGAAAAGAAAACCTGGTGAGAGAGCTGGCAGATAAGCATGAATTGACAGTAATTACTTGAAGAGGGCCTAGCAGAAATTGTCTGAGATCATACTTCTTCAGGGAATACACTAGAGGATCATCACATTTTGCTGTAATTATTACACCCTTCCCAGTCATTCTCTTTGCCTCACAACTGAATTAGCCACTAGTGAAAAGTGACGTCCTTTTGTTTAAAAAGCATGGGGAAGGGAGACAGCCTAAGGATTGGGACTGGAGCAGAGGAATTTCTGGATAAAAATCACTATAACTTTGGCTAGAATATTGACTTCTCCCCACCTTTACACAGTACAAGTTGAAGATACTGACTAAATGTAAACATCTAAATATAGGTCAGTTGCGCTAGATTCCCTTTGTAGTCCTTATAGGATCTCTTTATAGTGGGGAAAAAAGCAGGAATTCATAAAGATAAGCTTCACCTCACCCTAAAAAAGCGCTCTCAGACAAATCAAACAAATCATGCCCTGATTCTCTCCACTGACTACACAGGTTGTCTCAAGAACTAAATCAGATGTTGAAGACTAAAATTTGATAAAGTGAATCTCACTGTTGACTTCTGTTGGCTTTGGATATAACCACAAGTGGCTAGAGCCAGCCACATAGGAAAAAAAAAAAGTAAATATATGCTTAAGATTGTCAGTATTAAGAAAAATATTCAGAGGCATACTTAACACTAAGGTGCACTTGACTTCCATCAGAGATAAGCACATGAATGTGCTAAAAAGACATTCAGACCTGATTTTTTTTTTGTAAACCAGTTTTTAGGCTATGATTTTCATATTTTCTCAAACATAGGCCATCTGCCTGGGTGTGCAAACATGACTGTGTCCCAGTGTCTTGTCAGTAACTAGTATAAAGAGCCTCCAGCATACATTCAAGCAATCAAACCTTGTAGGTGCTGGCAGCCTACAGAGTTCTCATGCAGCAGACATTGCCTAAAACTGTCATTGTTCTAACTGTTCCGATGAGTTTCTTCTTTACGTTGAACTGTCATTTCTCATGGCCCCAGAGCAGAAGACATAAGCTATAGTCTTCTGTGGGATGAACTGTGTTGCTTTTGCTGTAGTCCCATCCTCCAAAGACACAGACAGGTGGAGCAGGGACAAGGACAGAATAAAACGTGCAGGGGGGTAAGCAATTTCAGAGATGGCAGAGGACAGCTTGCAGTAGTGAGTTTGAGGTCAGCATGAGAAATAAGAGCAGTGGGTGTTGGTGAATTTGTCTCTGCTAAATTCTTGTGTAAAAGCAAGCCAGAGGCAAAGCTTGAGTACAAAATTTCAGCCTGAGACATCTTGAGGTCAATCTACAGAAACCTAGCTTGGATGTGCAAGAAAATCTCTAACAGAGTCTTTCCTTTTAAAGTGCACTTTAGAATGTATACTGCTGTGTATCAGGCCTGACAGGCTCTGTCTATTCCATCTGGATATTACATGACCAATTTAAAGTAGATACAGTGACTGGGGTTCTTTCTTTGAATCATCTCTAAATTGCTGTTGTAAGGGCAGATGGGATTTGTAAACAGTTTATCCTCAGGCTGGATTTATGCTGCTGAAAGGGCAGAGCAGAGATGCCCAGGTGGACCACCTTCAGTCTATGGATCACCTAGTTGGGATGTGATAGAGGTATGACCATTCCCTCTTCCTCTGCCCTGTCTTTTTCTCATGCCTTTTTCAACCCATCACCAATGTTCTGTTGGCTTTGCTAGGTTTCTAATTGTACAGATTTTGGCTGGGATGGAGTTAACTTTTTTCACACAGTAGCTCATATGGTGCTATGTTTTGGATTTGTGACCAAAACAGTGTCGATAACACACCCATGTTTCAGCTATTGCTGAGCAGTGCTTACACAGCATCAAGGGCTTCCGTTTTTCACTCTACCCCACCAGCGAGTAGGCTTGGGGTGCACAAGAAGTTGGGAGGGGACACACCTGTGTTGCGGTCAAGACGGACAAAGCGACAAGACATCAAATCTTGGTAAAAGCAAACTAGTAAAAAAGCCTCTATTGTTCTCCTTTTGCGGGAG
>JAVKLA010000074.1:76387884-76402752 GCA_034782735.1 Sagittarius serpentarius
CATGACCTGGAAATGGGTGTTTGCAGCCCAGAAAGCCAACCGTATCCTGGGATGCATCAGGAGAAGCGTGACCAGCAGGTCAAGGGAGGTGATTCTTCCCCTCTATTCTGCTCTCGTGAGATCCCATCTGGAGTACTGCGTTCAGCTCTGGGGCCCCCAACATAAGAAGGACATCGACCTGCTCGAGCAAGTTCAGAGGAGAGCCATGAAGATGATCAGAGGGCTGGAGCACCTCTCCTATGAAGAAATGCTGAGAGAGCTGGGCTTGTTCAGCCTGAAGAAGAGAAGGCTCCAGGGAGACATTCTAGCAGACTTTCAGCACCTAAAGGGGGCCTACACGAAAGCTGGAGAGGGACTTTTTACAAGGGCATGTAGTGATAGGACGAGGGGTAACGGCTTTAAACTGAAAGAGGGTAGATTTAGAGGAGACTTAGGGAAGAAGTTCTTCACTGTGAGGGTGGTGAGGCAGTGGAAGAGGTTGCCCAGAGAGGCCGTGGATGCCCCATCCCTGGCAGTGTTCAAGGCCAGGTTGGATGGGGCTCTGAGCAACCTGGTGTAGTGGAAGATGTCCCTGTCTATGGCAGGGGGCTTGGAACTAGGTGATCTTTAATGTCACTTCCAACCCAAACCATTCTATGATTCTATGATCGGCCTGTGGATATTCAAGCTTCATGGTCCTCTGCTGTTCTGACTGTAGCAGTCCACGGGCACCAGATGAAGGTAGCACCTATTTTATGGCTAATATTACTTAAACTGGGGCATTCAGAGCAGGGCCCATGCTACATGCATGCAAGGCTGGTCAAGAAATTAATGCAGATGTTCCTTTATCATTTGAGCTGGTGCATGAATTACTTTGGTGGTTATTTTCTGCAGTACCGCCGACTAAGTTTGCTCCCTGCTCTCTCTTTTCTGCCCTGTGCACCTCCAATAGAGAGGGTAGAGAGTTGCTTCCCTTTGCTTTCTTTTCCCTGCCTCATTCCACACTTGTGCCTTCATAGCCTATAGCTGAGTAATTAGACTAGTATGTTATGAGCCAAAGACATGAGTTTGCTCAGATGTGTTTGCTCTACATGGAAAAGAGAAGTGAGTATGCAGAAATGCTCTAAACACAAGCTCATCCCATAAAAGGGAAGTTTACTCCTACTTTTTGCCCTCTGGAGGAGAAGTTCCACATACACCCTGCAGGGAATTTTCAGTGATGTTAGTAAAGAAACAAAGGCATAACCTCCTTGCAACCAGTATCAACACCAAATCCCCATATGATAGGGCGTATAATCTGTTTTTTCGGTTTTAAGTCAATGTGTGATGGACCCAGTCTCTAGTAAGTGTTGTTATAGCTTCATTAAAGTCAGCAAGGCAATGCTGGTTTATGCCAGTTGACAATCTGAACTGGGGGAAATTCTGATGTATATTGTGAATATTCTCTATTTGTTATTTATTATGGTTATGCATTTTATTGCTTTTATAAAATTTCAAAACACCAATAAAAACAGAATTTTAAAAAAGTTTCAGTGACATCAAATTTTTCTTTGGCAGCAATACAATTGAATTATATGTTAATGTCTAATTTTCTTTTATTGTATTTTTAACTGCCTTTTTATTATATGTATATTTATTATTGTGAAATGCCTTGGGATGACTTTGTCAAAAAAGGTACCATACAGACAAAATTGTATTGATCTGATGATAAGCAGAACAACAATCAAGGAAGTGAGGTATTTCTTAATAAACTTGCATATGACAGTACACTGTTAATGTTGTTTTTTAGCTTCACATTTTTACTGGCTAAAAGTTATGGAGATGACAAGTTACTAGTCCCTATTGGATCTTTGATTGACAACTTTACTTCCATCAGCCCTCTTCTGCAAACTGTGGTAGAAAGGTTTAATTGTGTTTGTAATTAATTGGATTTTAATCAGACTGTATAAAGAAATTGCAGAAGGTTTTTTTTTAAATAGCAATGAAAAGCCCTCTTTTAACATATTGCTAGAGATGCAGAAATATTCATTGCTCCAACAGTTTGAATAGTGAATTAAAATGCATTCATGATTCAATACAAAATTGGTTAGATTACTTAGCATTTGAAGAACAGTTTCATCTATTCCAGAAGAAGGAGAAAAAAAGAAAAAAAAAGAAAACCCCAAACATGAAGCTTAGTTTATTTTAAACCAAACGTCTGTTGCGTTGAATTGAGCTCTCAAGAAAGGTATCTTCCGAGCTCTTTAAATTGCTTGCATTGAAACTCGTAAACATTCATTAATAATGTTCTATGGGAAATAATTTTCTACTCCTTTTGCATAACATTGCAGCATCTATTGAAATAATATTTTGCCATATCAGAAAGATAAATCCTAATAAGGAAGGCAATTAAAGCCAAGTGGAGAAACAAAAACTTCCATAATGTTATCTCTAAGTACCAACTGGTAATGAATTGAATGCAGAAATCTGTGTGGGAGTTCACAGTCTTTTCAGTGTCTTCAGGATCAGGATGAGTGGGTTGGCCCTTGTTCCCAGATTCACTACTTCTCTGCCTCTTCCATCTCCCAAGTCTTCACTAAATCTGGATCTGGAGAATTATGCATGTAAAAAGGCTGACCTAAGACTTCAGTGCATCTGGGCAGGGAGACATTTGCATGCTCTGGCAATTATATTTAAAGCTATTAAACAGAACAAGAAAAAAAAAAGGAAGCACAACCAAGAGTAACAAGTGTCTGGCAGAGTCACTAGAAAAATAAGACTATGGCCAAGTGCCAGCACCACCATTTAGGTGCCCCAACCTTTTCTATAGGCCATCCTCTTGGGTCTGGTGAGATTTAATGACTTGCAGTGACCGACCCATGAAACATTCTAACAGTGGAAATTTGAGCCAAGGACTCTTGTTCAAGAGGTCTGCAGCCCTACATTACTTGTTCTGTGTTTAGAGTTACTCTCCACAGCAAACTTGCACTGGTCTAAGGGAACTGACAGCATAGCGATACCCAAATAGAACTAACTGTACTGTTGGGATGTGCACAAATGACTGGATTAATCTCCTCAGGACAGTGAAATCCCTCTTAATTTGTTTTCCTTCCGGCTATTCTCCTTACTTCTTTCTCTTTGCACCATAGCAATGCAGTCTTGCACCCTCTACATTTGTATCCCTCCTCTAGCTTTTGTTACATCGAGCAACTTCTTACAGCACAGTGTTTGTGGGAGAGGAAGCATTGAAGTAAATCGTCACAGCCTCATTTCTTCATATTTTCTCTCAATCAGTTAAGTCACTGCAGAGAAAAAGGTATAAGAAAGTAATAGTAATAAACGTTAAAGGTTGGATCCTCAGACAGTGCTATGAGACCTAGTCAGATTCAGACTTAGGACTCTCCTTTTGCCACAGAGAAGCAAGGAACAAGTCTCCTTTGATACACAGAGATCACATGGTTACAGATATAGTGATAAATAGTCGTCTTTTTTTTTTCCAGGACATTTACCCAAGTGTGAAAGTCCTTGCTGAAGTTTTGTGCTGCTGCTTCCAAGCTGTTCCCTCTGTCACCTTCACTGCAAAGAAGGAATGACTCTTCTGCGAAGCATCCCCAGTAGTGTATGCTTTAAGGTCACCTAGGAAAGAGTTAGCTGTACATTAAGTTATACCTTGCTGATAACAAGATGGATTTAGAAAGTGATGAGAAATGACAGCGTACACATGTACATTAAAGCAGATGACAGGAAATTGAAAACATTACTGTAACTTATTAAACATTGATTTTCCAGACATTCCTTGATATTGTTTGACTAAAACAAATGTTAACACTAACAACAGCAGAAACAATTGGAAAGGAATGTGGTCTCATTTTGGAGCTGGGAGTGAGAAGCAAGATCAGAGAAGGTAAGAGAACAACTCATGAAAACTGTGAGTCCAGACACAATACACAGCTAGAAAGTACCAAAATGTTATTACAAACTAGAATAGAACAGAACAGACTGTTTCAGTTTAAAGGGACCTACAGCGATCATCTAGTCCAACTGCCTGACCAATTCAGGGCTGACCAAGTTAAAGCAGGTTGTTATGGGCATTATCCAAATGCCTCTTGAACACTGACTGGCTTGGGGGCATCGACCACCTCTCTAGAAAGCCTGTTCCAGTGTTTGACCACTGATCTTATACTGAGGATAAGAGACTATAAGTCCACAGAAAAATGGGAAGTTAGGATATAACCTCTAATTTTAAACTCCGCTCTTGACTTTTAATGGTTTTTTTCAGAGATTTTGGATAGTTTTGATTGAAATAGAGACACCCTACAGAGACTGAACTTTGCCAGTTTACTGATGTAAAAATATGATCTGCCTTGACCAATTTTCCAAAGTTTATTTATGATTAAATTTGAAAAGTTTTCTGCAGTTGAGCATTTTACAAGTCCTGTCCTGAACACTGATCCCAGCTCAGAGGGATGTTCAGAGTCTTATCCAGGACCAAATTCTGGTATTCATACTCCTGTTGATAAGCACTTTAAAAATTACTATGGTTTAATTTCAGGTTTCATTTGAACACAAATTGGTTGAACTAATGCAAAAGGCTGCAAAGTCAAATATAGTCATTTTAATGAAACGTTCTCCTGAAATCAGTCAGGAATAGATTCCTTCTGAAATAAGCCAATGTGAAACTTCACTAAAGATTTGGGTTTACACTCATTGAACAAATTAGTTATCTTCAGCAGCAAAGAGGAGTATCTACAAGATGGTATGCAGTGGTTTAACTAAATGAATGCAAGCAGGAGTGCAGTCGCTGGTTGAATCCTGGGGAGGATGGCAGCATTGCAAAGGGAAGAAGGGGCTGTGTCAGGTCAGGTCAGGTCAGGTCAGGTCACACATGGTGACAGAGCAGAGTGGGCTCATAGTGACAACTACGACAGTGCTAGGGACTGGCTGTCTTGCTATCATTTGACATTGCACATATTTAAGACCTCACCCTCACACCAGGACTGATATATTGCCTCCTGACAGCTGTTGTCTGATCCCTGTAAGAAATGGCACAATTCTTGGCCATTCATGGCACGGCTGAACTTAAAATTATTGCCCCTATGGCAATTAAAAATTAGAAAGGATCAGGATCAGGACCAATTGTCTCGTATTGAGGACTTACCACTAAACATTTTTGCTCCTCTGTGCCCACCCTAAAAGCGGGTGGCCTTGCTCATGCTCCCTCCTGGGAACAATCTCTTTCACGTAGTGCCTTTGAAACTGTCTAAGGACTGCCTGGGAGAGTGCTACTCAGCACAAGCCAAACCTGTGCCATAAACAAGAGAATGATTAAATAGTACAGAATATAATGTGCCAGTGCTTAAGCCTATCTTTTGACCCTGTTTAGTTTATCAGTGTAGTGCTTGAATTGTACCTCCTTCAAATATATATTAAATATGGATGTGTTTTTTCATTTATTTTATATATACCATGCAGTAACGTTTCATTCTCCAATGCATATCTCTGCATACAGATTGGAAAAGAAAATACCTTTTTAGGGAGGAGATTTGGAAGTACTAAATATATCACTTAAAAGTGTAGACTCTTCATCTGGTTAGAGATTTTTCATCAAAACATTTTTTAAACATCTGAGCTCTCAGATTTTTTGGTAGAAAACACTTGTCTGCATTTTTTCACGTGTCAGTGAAAACAAACAAAACAGAAAGATAGGCAGTTATCATACCTGCTTCTTAAAAATCTGATTTTTTACTCTTGTATACTTTCCTTTTCTGTTTTTGCTTTCCAGAAAAGCAACCACAATAGTCATACTATCACTATTATTTAAAATTAAACAAATATTGTGAACATTTCCTAAAACTATATAGTTTTTTCCCTCTGCATGTGGACTGCTTCATCAGGGGTTTTGGGGTATCCAAGTTTTCAGATATTTGTGGTGTTCCTGAATGTTGCTGCTAGCTAGGGTATAAGAAAAGATAAAAAAGACAAAATCCTTTTTCTTTTAAGTATTTATTTTTCTCTCCTTCGGAATGATACCTGGCTCTATGGTGTAGTAGCGCTCTTATTGTACTCATAGCGATCTGAAGATTCTTTGTCTCCATTGTAAGTGGCAACTTATGACATCTTCCACGCTAAAACTGCTGAGTTGCTGGCATATTGTTTCCTAGGTAAAATACACCTGAGAGTGAAATGGCAGCTAGGTAAGTCAAAAAGTGAGTAGATGTTTGCTGGCTTTTGTGGGTGATGCTGAGAGTACTGGTGCTCTGAAGCACTAGGCTCCTGGCACCAGATGTAATTACAATGCAATTTGGAACATGTTCAGACACTACTCGTATCATTGCAAGTTCTACACATGCACATATTTTATGAAAGCCTTGCCTGGGGGTATTCAGCATAATGATACTTTGAACTGAAAAGTAAACCCTTTTATCCAGAAAAAAAAGTGTGATATATTTTTTTTATTCCCCTGTCATCATCCTGTTTGGGTAAAGGCTGAGAGGGAAGTTCCTGAGCTGGGTCTCCCAGTCCTTCATGAAATGCAGTATTTAATTTTTTTCTTTAGTAGACAAAGATGCAGTCAAATCTGCTTACCTACTCAAGGCCCCACAGAAACAGATTGTGAAAATCCAGTATTCCATATCCTGAGAATCTTCCCCTGCTTTTCTGGTCAGTTAATATTGCCTTAGCTATTTTGACAGTGCCATCAGGCAAAACAGGCACTTCCTTCTGAGGAAGCGCTTTTTATAACACTGTTATATTTCTTTATAGTTATAGCTATGTGAAACAGCATACTGTCATCTCTGAGGACCTGTGATGGGGTTAGACATCGCCTACAATAGTGGCTGAACTTGGTATAATAAATAACATGACAATGAGAACTGACACTGGATGCATCAAATTATATTCAGATGGAGTCTTCCATATAAAGTGAATTCCTTCTGACAAAGGACATCTAGAAATGTACATTGGAAATTTTTTTGCTGCTTTATGAACAGGTGAGTTACGAAGTCCCCTACAAAAGCCTACTAGAGTGAGTCAGTGATTAATCTGCATAACTAATGAAGTCATGCAGTTACTGCTATGCTAATGCAGATGTAATATAAAGCTGCATGGCGTGTTCAGTAATGAGGAGTACATCTCATACTTGACGTCAGTATAGTCCGGCAAGGCTCAGTTTCACCTCCAGGAAAGTTTTTTAAGAAATGAAGAGAGGAACTGAATGTAAAAAGCTTAGGAATGAGCACAATTAATGACTCTGACACCTCACTTCAGTAATGAATTTCCCTATATGCGTAAATCCCTTCTCATTTAACTAATTATCAGCTTCACTGTTTTAAGCTATGTTGCTCAGTGTTTTGTTGATTTTATAAGCTCAAAAGTCAGGCATATGCGTAAGTTCTTGCCCATTCGATATGAGCTACAAATCTGGGCCTGGATGAGTTTCTACAGTTGCAATGTAAGAGGAAGTCATAACTCAACAGACATTTTTTAAAGAATAGACTCCTCATCCTGTGACAAACAGCTCCTTGCAGACAAAGCAGCCTGCGAGCTAAAGCTGGATGCAAAATGGCTGCTCCTGCAGTCTACCGTGCTGTGTCCTTATGCTACCAGCATCACGGCGTTTGGAAGCTCGCTGCAGTACTTTGCGGTAAGACCCAGTATTCCATTTAGCACGTTAAATCTTAAAGTCATTAGCAATATCTCCTTTTAGAGAGCTTTTGTTTTGTTCCAGTGCCACACCTGCTAAGTAACACAATGAGATGGTGTTTGGTCAGGAACTAAGACTGACAACAATTCAGCGATCTGTAAATGTCTTCCCATAACAACACCCTGAGCCACTGGAGGTACAGGCAAGAGAAAACCCAGCTGGTGTTACTTGCTTTCCAAAGCTATAACCCTAATACAATCCTGGGGGAGAAAGTAAAACAGATTTGTTACTAGTGTTGGACTTACCCTCATCCACAAACAAAATGCCGTGAAGCTGAGGCCAAGGAGATGAGGTCTGTCCAAAAGGGAAGAGGGAAAAAAAAAAAAAAAAGCCTGCAATATGCAAGGGAAATCCTGAAAATAATTTCCTCTTTTGTTAGTAAACTATCCCTTATGGCTGCTAGTCCTACTACACCATCTGTTAGCTGCATTAGTGACCTCGCAATGCAAGTGACAGTCATGTAAAACAAGCAATAGAAGCATTAGTAAAGTCAGCCATTTCCAAGGTAATTTTTACTAATATATAGAAAGAAAGTATACAAACAGCATCCCTTCCCCCTAGAGCCTTTGTGTGTTCTGAAGTACCTAACTTTGAACGAACACCTTTAAGGGTTGTGAAATATTCAGTTACCTTTTATTTTTCTCAGTTGTTTTCTATTTTACTGCATCCCTTGGTTCTAGCCAGGACAGAAAAGAAATTGCTGAGATATCCTGAGAAAGGCTTTTATTGTGGTATTTTTATGTCAACAAGAAGGATCAGAAATCTAATAAAAAGGCAGCTCTTACCAGTATTTTCAGCGGGGAGAGGGCTTGCTATGTTTTTAAATGTTCATACATCTCATTCATGTTCATACAACACATTCGGACCTCAGCCACATGAGAGACGTTGGGTGCTAAAAAATAACAGCAGCAGCAAAAACCAGCAGTAATCAAAACAATAATAATAATAATAATAATAATAATAATAATAATAATAATAATAATAATAATGCCATACTTTACAGACAGAGTCCATGCGGTCACGTCAGATATGTTCCTGATAAGTACCCAGCCTGTGGATTTTGTACCACACTGTTGAAAAGTGAGGAGGATCGTGGGGATGACTCAGGCTTGGTGAGGTGAGGTGTAGTGATGTGAATTTGATTACTAAAATCAGAGTTTACCTCCAAGTGTTTACCTGAAGCATTTAAACTCTATTCATAATTTCATCCCATCTCTTGCATACCACTGAACATCCCCTCCATCCCTTTACTCTTCAGCACTGTCTGAACTGGTAAATAAGCTCAACAGGTCCCAGTGGGGTCAAGTTCTGTCCTTGCTGAATTCAGATATCTTTTTTTTTAAACTGAGCCAATAGGGCAAGTTCATTGTTTCATGCTAGTTTTTTCCTCCTTTGTTTTTCCTGTCACAGATCATAACAAGGAAATGCTACACAACGGAAACATCTTTTCATGACGGCATGATTTACGTGACCTCAGCTGTGTCATATCAATGAGACTCAACCTTATCCAAGGAATGGTAGAATCCTAAGCAATGCAGCTATACTGTCTCCAAACAAAACAAAACAAAGAAGGTATGTTGCCACTGAACACAAAGTCTATACAGACTCTGAAAGATGTGGTAGTCATCAGATTCTTCCCCCCCCATAGAAACAGCTATTAACGATGCCTTTACCATTGGATGCTTTTTATTTCTCGCTGTGCAGTCACTCCACAGTCCTCAGTGCCCCAGTTTTGTTCACAGTTTACAGGTCTGCACAAATTTCTCCTCATAATTCCTTCCTTTTATGGTTATCCTCTTCATTTAGTATGATGGGAATTGAGGCACAAAAGATGAAATGACTTGTTCAAGGTCATTTAGGAGGTCTGGCAGAACCAGTAATAAAAAAAATTCCTGTGCTCCAAATCTCCAAACTGTATGTTAAACACAAAACCTTAAAGCCGCTGTTCCTGTTCTTGTGTTTATCAATTAACAAGTACAGTACAACTGGGATATTATAAACGAGTTACACATTTACTGATTACTTAATTATAAAAGTAACAGCTCACCATGTTACATCTCTAACTTAAAGCACTAGAAAGGACAATCCATGTCACATCCAAGAGCAAAGACTGCTTCCCTTATTTCCTCCTTCATATCTCTGCAATCTTTTTTTCTTTATTTTTTCTTTTTTTTTAACAGATCTGTAATCCACGAGGACAAAATTTCCAAAAAATATAAATGGAAATTAGGCATTTTTATTGAGAGTCTAACACTAAATCCCCACTAGTGCCTATGAAGATCTTCTTCCAATTGTCTTTGTAAGGTTTGAGATAACGAAGGTGTCACTGTAGATTTACAAGAAGATAGTATTCTGTGATGAACTTTATCTTAAAAGAACTGTAAGCATAATTATCCAGCATAAATGAGCCTCCAGGGAATAAATTTTCTTGAAAGAGACTGCCCCTAGTCCTAACACAAAAGCATCTTCAGCAGCCACAGTGTACTGGAAAAGGATTCAAGAATATGTCTTTCTTCTCTGTACCTGCCTTCAAAATATTAGCGGTCTGTGCAAGTAATGGCTGCAGGTACCAAAGGGTTATGTACAAAATGAGCATCCTTGCTTAAAGAGCCCACTTCCATTTTCTTCCTTTTGTTTTTCATTTTTATCTTCCTTCTGACAAAGCGCAGACAAACAACCAAAGTAGAATGCCGAAGAGCTTCCAGCGCAGCACCATACATGGGAAAATTTCATAGTTTCTTTAGGGAAAGGAACAATTTCAGAAAGACTGGAAGAAAGAAAGTTAGATTCAAGTTAGATCTGGATATTAGGACACTTCTCCTGAAGTAACTGATATATATTAAAAGGAGGATATGAACCTGTACCCCTGTACGAACATGTTCTGCTGCTGTTATTCTTGCTAAGGAAAGACAAACAGCTCCACAGGTTGAGAGAGGAGACGCTCATTCTCACTGCACTTCTTTCAAACAAGGCCCGTGTACAGCCTGGACAGTGGGAAGTTTCATACAATTACCTTGCCTTTCATTTCACTTCTTTCCTGGCAACTAGATTACTGAGCAGGAGCTAAAGTTGCTCCTCACTCTTGGAGACAAACCCTCTGAATGACCCTCTGTGATGGCTGGTTCCCACAACCTGCCAGTGTTTAGTTAACAATAGTTAATAAGAGATGAGCTGGTGCTTGTTATCTTCCTTGACTCACGCTTATCAGGGCATATGAGAACAGGGGTGGATGGAAGTAGAAAAGCCTTCTCTGCCACACGTTGCCCATGGGATGGTCACTCCATTCCGAACCTCAACAATTTTCTGTTCGTAACATGAAGATATAAACAGTCTTCCTTTGCATAAACTGCAAGTTCTTCAGGGCAGTGACAAGTACAGTGCACTTCAAGGGCTGGTCTTCAATGATGTCTCTGGATGCTGCTGCCCTTAGTAATCTGAAAACCACAATATGTTGGAAACTGCAGTTAACTTCCCCTCCTCTGGACTATGACATACTGCCTTTGCAGTGGGTGCAGTGGTAGACATTAGTTCTGAAAACTCAACAGCATTTATGTGTGAAGACACAGAAGGTTATTGACTTTCTTTTCCCACCTAATGAGGATTCATATGTTACGGAAAATAAACTTGATGTCTTGAACACTACACTGGATTCAATAGGGATTCTTCTGCATAGCACCACTGGTGACAATCAAGCAGCAATCACCGATCAATTGGGTTTGTTTGGATATGTCAGCAATTTGTGAGGCAAGCATTGTTGCCAAGAGAAAAAGGTAAGATAAACCAGCATGCATGTTGTTTGAATACAGATTTACAGAATGGATAACAGGATATTATTAATGGAGGGGGAAAGTTCTCTGGGATGCATAGTCTTACATTTCAACATGGTTTTCTTAAATGAAGATGGCCTCCTCCTTCTCAGATCAGACGTGCGGAAATGAACTCATGCTCCAAGGAAAACAGTGTCACTGCAACTGGCTAAAGAGTCTGTACAGGCTTGGCAAGCTGGTTTGCCATGGAATTCAAATGAAAAAGTAGTTCAATCACAGTCTGTAAAAAGTGATCACACTGAAGCACCCATAATGAGAAAAGCTGTGCAATGGACTGGGATTCAGTCTCTTTTAGGATGTGTTTTTTTTTGAAAGCGCACTTTTCCTCATCTGCTTACCTTAACTTTCACTCTGACACTAGCTTTCAAAAATAATAACCAGTTTTTTAATATGTTGAACTTTTCTGGCAACTGGTTTTTGTCCTAGCAGAGAAGGTCATGGTTCACCTTCTGGACTCTTCTAACTTTCAGACACATCGGCCAATATAAATCAGTCAATGTCTTACAAGAAGTGTAGTCTTTCCGCACAAACCTGATGTTACCTCTCATCTTATTTTAGCACGATTTCTTCCCTTCTATGTTGTACAGTAATATCAGAGACTGTGAGGTCAAAAAAGCTCAAAAGGTGACAAAAATCCTTCTGTGGTGGCTCCTTACCAGATCCATCTTGTTCAGTTAGCCTTGAATTTGTTGCTTTCCAACTCGGTAGTATCACAGATGGCTGGGTGCCATCCTTAGCAGGGGTGAAATGAAGAAAGTGAAATAAATCAGATTGGCTTTGCTATTATTAAAGGCAGATACCAAGGAAGATTAAGCTTAAAGCTGTTGTGTTCCTCAGAGGTTATACTCCTGTATTTCCAATTCTGTTAGGTAGCACTTACAAGATGTACTGCTGACTGCAATGGGGTTCTGAAAATAACTGTTATCTAAGCAAATATTTTCAGCCAATTAGTGCAACAGAACATATTTTATGTATAAGGATTCACTTTATTTAAGTTCCACTAGCTAAAAGTTAGTCATCTATTCTTACCTGGTCAACCTGTAGCAAATGAAAAGACATAGGCACCCCCAAAAAGAATCAGTCATCCCATTCGCTATTTAGGGACAGAATGAATTACTTATTTTTTTCCATTGATTCTACGGGTAGTACACATGGCTGGTTCAGAACAGACACTTTGCTTTTAGATTGCTAAACACAGCAGAGATGACTCTCGTGTAATCATCATTTGAGGTAGTCACTGCAGACCACTCTTCAGTGCACCGCAGCAGTCTCTGAAGTTAGTGCTGTAGCAGTTAAAAGGCTGCTAAAGATGCAAAGCAGCATTTGTGGCAGGCTCACAGACACATCCGTACTGCTCTGCTTACTCAGCCTGAATAAGTAGGTGTATTCCCCCCATTGACCCTACACAGCCATCAGAAATGTGTGCCCCCATGGCAGTCTTAGTGGCTTACTTAATGTAGTCCTAGCATTCCTCTGAATAAGTCTTCCTTTCACAGCCCTCATGTCAGCAAAAAGGGAAATAAAGTTCATGGGTATTTTGCTTGCTTATTTTTAATGCATATTGATCCACACTGTTAAGATGACCAGCAACTGACAGATAGATCTTCTGAGGATATGAGAAGCACTATGATAAGATCTTACACTGTTGTAACTCCACCTTTGCTTGGGTTCAGTAAGATTGTATGCCTGCTTGCTGCAGTCCTACTTATATTTTTAGGATATCTCACTAAATTCTGGACAAATAGGTGAGATACAGTAAAACTGCTAACTGCACATTAACTCTGCTCCTCAAATGAAGTTTTTTTGAGTCTGATAGTGCTATGGAATAGATTGGAGCATAAATCCTCATGTTTTGTGATATAAACCTACCATTTGCTGATGTAGGCTGGGAAGAAATTTCCCCTCTGGGCAACAATTATCCATAAGGTTGGGAGCTTGGGAAATCAGGTATTATATGAGCTCTGGTCTTCTATTGTATCAGCTGTGAAAATCAAGAGAAGGGTAATATTTGCTGTCAATCCCCCAAATGAGGTACAACCCACTAACAGATCAAAGTCCTGTAAAGCTTCCAAGCATTGGACATTATTTATTATTATAGATACACTATTGACTTTCCATACTTTTATATGCACTGGCCATACAAAAATATTCAACTGAGAAAGAGAAAGCTATGAACTCAATGGGTTTTGAAAACTAGTTTATTAGCACAGAAATGCTGTTATACCAGGAAATTGTTGCTAATGCAGATGAAAGAACAACTGGAAAGCTGTATTTTGCAGTAGAACAGAAAGCTACAGAGGTAGCTTGACATGTGGAAGAAATTAGCCCACTAAAACACATAAAGAAAATAAAATAAAAATTTTGCATGTATAGTTATTTTCAATATCCAGTCAGCATTGTTGGTAGAAGTCTGTATATTCTTTCCCCTTCAACAGTATTTTAGAATATTACAGTGTAGACAAGACCAAAGAAATCAGAGTATGAAGATGTGAGAAGAATATAAATTACATGAGGTTGAGGAAAAAAAAAGAAAAACAAACCAAAACCCACACACTAAATTATCTGGGAAAACTAATAACAATTCAATGAAATTATATAACAGTATGTCAGTAATTGATACCCTTGAACACCAGAAAGGTCTGAAACAGATTTTGTAAGAGCAGCAAATGAGATGTGACTACAATGTAAAGTAATATAAAGTTCACTGCAGTTTTGTTATTCATTAGCAGGTGTATCATATAAAAGGTTAAAAAATGCTGTGACTCTTTCCCTTCCCACCCTATCAAACACATAAACAAAGATCTTTACCCACCTTTCTCTGAGTGGACAGAGCAAATGCAGAACTCCACTTGTTCTCCCCAAGAACTCTTCAGATTAATACACTCACTTGTTTGTTCTCTCTTACCTTGGAGCCACAGATTAGATGTTCAATGACATTTTTATGTTTCTATTTAAAACAAATACTCATTTTGATTTTATGCTTAACAGAAAGAAAAAAAACCAGATAATTACTTTAATGTTTTGCTTCCTATTAAACTTTTTTTTAATGCAAAGTATATAAAAATAAAGTTGCAGCTTGTTCATATTTTGTGATTTTCTATTTTCCTTGTCTTTATTACTTCTAGCTTTTTTAAATTTCTTCAGTTTCAGAAAAATGATACAGTAGCAAACCTAGTCTAAAATACAGTGTCTTGATACCTTTAATTGTTCAAAATCTCTTCTGTGTCCAGAAAATAAAGAAGTGTCAAAATTCTTTTGTTTCTTTATATTTGCCCTTTTAAAACTGGAGAGAAATAATGTGACGGGCTGACCCTGGCTGGACGCCAGGTACCCACCAAAGCCGCTCTCTCACTCCCCCTCCTTGATTGAACAGGAGAGGGA
>JAVKLA010000074.1:76421754-76445466 GCA_034782735.1 Sagittarius serpentarius
ATTTCTTTACTGAAAGGGTCATTAGGCATTGGAACGGGTTGCCCAGGGCAGTGGTGGAGTCCCCATCCCTGGATGTTCTTAGAAGTCACGTAGATGTAGTGCTTAGGGACGTGGTTTAGTGGTGGACTTGTCAGTGCTTGGTTAACGATTGGACTTGATGATCTTATAGGTCTTTTGCAATCTAAGCAATTCTATGATTCTAAGGTGGGGCAATTGCATCTTCTCCTTTTTGTGCTCCTAACTTTTTTCAGGGCAGGGGTTCTGGCTGTAACAGGCAACATGTTCCTTAACTGCTCCGCTTGGAAACTGAGGAAAGAGGCTTTCAGACTCCTCATTATCTTCAGCCTTTCCCTTTTGGCTAGTTCTGTGTGCACAAGAACTGAGATTCAGGTTTGTCAGTGTTACATGTGTTGAGGGCACTTGATGCTCCTTTGAGGTACTGATTCTCTTCTTGTGTTCTACGTAGTGTATTAGGTATAGCACACAGCTAGCAAGAAAACAGCCGTCCACTAATATTTAGATAAATAGACCGTATGCAATAATCAGAATCCAGGACTCAAGTATCCTAAATTTTACATTACTTAGACACGCTCTGTCTCTAACCCAACAAATCTGGCTTTCTTTTTGGCATTGTGGCACAGCATGACTGAAAATAAAGAATGATGAATCAACTCGCCAAGGAGATTAGAGATACAGGCTTGAATTCAGTTGGAAATAAAAAAAAATCATGTCTTAAATCACACCTCTCATTTCTTGCGTGAATATTGCAGTAGATAAGAGATGAGGCATCACCATTGGCCTAAGCCTGCTAGCCTAGGCCAGATTTGTAGATTAGAGTCCTCCACAAATCTTAGCCAGGACAGTACTTTGTTTCTGATGCAAATTAAATATACAGACTGAAAAATTTCATAAAAAAAAATGTTCAAGCACATGCAACTCATGCAACTTTTCAAGACAGAACTGTTTGAAGACTGTGGAAACTTCTTATTTTATTTTGGAGGGGGGTTATCTGAGTGAAAAGTTAGTATAATGTCTTAATTTGGAGATGTAACACTGTGTGGGACAAGGAGATAGCCTGCTGTTTGGATAATTAAAAAAAAAAGAAAGAAAACGTGAGCTTCTATTACTGCATAAGATATGGAGAATAAAAAAAAAAACATTTCAAATTCTTGTTCATAAAAGTGCAAGGATCATATGCTTTTAATAATAGATTTCTTGTTTGCAAATCTTTTTGTTTTGTTTTGTTTTGCTTTATAATAAAGATTACTGCCAGCAGGACATTAAAATATATTATGAAAGATTTATACATTCATTAATTCCATGGCAAAGGTCATTTATATCACTGGGTAAAGACAATGAGAAATGCTTTTCTTGTGAAACAAGGGTTCTTAATGAGACCACCTACTCCTTTATTCCCTGCTGAAACCAGTTAGATGTATCAATTATTTGTTTTAATAGGAAGAGCCGTATAATACTCAAAGAAGGAATGTAAGACAAGCATTTTTATATACAGAATTACTATAAGGGGAACTGTGTTTAAAATACTAATCTGTAAGAGAAAGGGGTAACCTTGTCCTCGGTAGGAATTAGTCAGCTTGATTCTGCAGACTTCAGTAGAGCTCCATCAAGTTTTGTGTTTCTGGAGTTTTGGGGAAGATATGGAAACTGCCTAGGTGTCTAAAATAAGCAGGTTTTGGTGAGACTTTCCAATGTGCTCAGACGTCTGTTGATTCGAATCTTTTCATGCTCTAGTGCTTTGGAAAACCCAAGGAGACACCTCTTTGCACTGTTAAGTAACTACATGCTGTAGTTGTATTTCAGCTATCGGGTCCTCTGGACAAGAAAGACATGGACCTGTTGGAGCGGGTCCAGAGGAGGGCCACAGAAACGATCAGAGGGTGGGAACACCTCTCCTGTGAAGACAGGCTGAGAGAGATGGCGTTGTTCAGCCTGGAGAAGAGAAGTCCTGGGGAGACCTGACTGCACCCTTTTCGTACTCAAAGGGGGCTTATAAGAAAGATAGAGAGAGACTTTTTACCAGGACCTGTAGTGACAGGACAAGGGGGAATCATTTTAAATTGAAAGAGGGTAGTTTTAGGTTGGATGTAAGGAATTTTTTATTATGAGAGTAATGAGACACTGGACCAGGTTGCCTAGAAAAGTTGTGGAAGTGTTCAGGGTCAGATTGGATGGGGCTTTGAGCAACCTGACCTAGTGAAAGATGTCCTTGCCCATGGCAATGGGGTTGGACTAGATCTTTAAAGGTCCCTTCCAACCCAAACCACTCTATGATTCTGTAAGTCACCAGGAAGGTGACTTTTTAAGCCAGGAATTTTTTTTTTCTTTTTAAAAAAGGTTGATTCATGCTTCTTTTTTTCCCCTGTCCCTTCCCACAACCATGTTTTCTTTCCTGCTGATATGGATTTAATCAGGTTATGCAGGAAAGTCTGCATAACAAAGATTGCAGTCTGGTGTTCTATTCTTTCTAAGCTGTTGAGTTGTTAGTGGATCATTTCACTGCACTTGACTACCTGTTAGCTAGAGGAAAACCACCTTGGGTTTACATTGGATGTGTCAACCAATTTGAGCAAAAGTCCTCTGAAGAGAGGTACTGGTTTTGGGACCAGACATCATGATTTTTGCACCTGCAAATGGTGACAGCAGAGCTTACATTTATGTGTAAAACTAAATTACGCCAAAGCGTGGTTATGAGTAGAATTGGAATCAGGCATGATAAAAAATACTTTTGTGAACGTTTTCTTAGCCTTGTTTTTTATTCAAGGATGGAATAAACATGTAGTCCCTTGGCTGAGAAAAGAACTGACCAGTTTCTAAGTCAGTGTTCATCTGCCAAGATGAGAAAGGCTTAAGGAAACCACGCAAACTCTGCAAACAGAGAGATGACTGAGAGATCGCTCTACTCTATAGAGTGTGCACAGTAAACACACAGGAATTACTCACCTCTTGGAGGCTGCAGTGACATTTGAAGAGTTAACAGCATGCATCTCAGGCTTCAGGCAAATGAGACTTCCACCCCGCTGCAGCATATTGGTCAGACACATGCCCCCTGCCCTCCCTTAAAACTACAGAGACATGACATTTTAACTTGAACAAGCAAGCCGTCCACAGAAAATAACACCATGACAACTGTCTGTTGAAGCTGCCTCCCTGGGTGTGAGATCCTTATCGCCTGAGCATACATCATCACTTAACAAAACAAATGTGCTTCAGAAGCTGGTGGGGTTTTAGCACAACTTTGAAACTAGTTTCTTTGTGGAGCTCACTATGAACTGCCTGCTGATAGGTGTTATTTAAAATGCTGGTGACATCAAGACAGAAAGGCTATAGTTCCTGTTGAAGCCACAAATGGGAAAAGAAAGGAATGTGAAAATTCAGCTTAACTGTTATCGTCTAGGACTCCTGTGGTTCTCTTGAGTATGAATGTGCTTTTTGTTTGTCTTTGCATTATTGCCTGTAAATAACAGAGATTTCTTTCTTTCTTTTCTAGGTCTTTTCTATCAGCAGGATGCTATTCACTCCTTCAGAACAATGAAGGGTCTGAACCTGGAAATGTGCACAGGAACTTAACTTTAATACTCTGGGCAATAGTCTCACTGAAAGCAATAAGAGTATTTATTACTTGATCATAAGTTCTATTGAAATACATTTCCTTCAAAATGATAGTTCATTCCCTGATCATTTCACTCGTCAAAGCAATGTTAGACAGAGCTTTAAAATTAACATTTAAATAAACAGAAATAAAGATTTTGCATTGCTGCTTTTAAAACCACAATATTTTAGACCAACATTGTGATAGAAAAATGTATTGTGGGCATGAAATTTCTTTTGAGTCTGGCCCTTTAAAAGATTTTGTTTGTCCTTTTAACTCACAGTAGATACAGTGTACAGCTTTCATTGTGAAATTAAATTCACAATGTTTCATGCAACATGATTATTCCTTTGCCACCAACTAATTATCTAAAAAACAAAACAGAACAATAAAATATATGAATTATTGCAGAACACTCATGGCAGCTGCTTACACTTTTGCAAGTTTCATTTTGTTTAAGTCATTTTCATCTCAGCATTTTTTAAGTTATTGAGGGATTTTTTTTTAGTTTTGCTTTGTTTTAGAACATTTTTATGTTTATATACATAAACGTAAATAAATGTCTGTGTATGCAAATAGGTATACATACACATATCATACATACACACTTTTCAAGTGAGATGCAGGAACTGAACATACAGTAGTGACTAAAAATTTTTTTAAAGAAAACCATCCTGTAAAAAATACGTTTCAAGAAGACTACCAAAATTTAATATTCTGGAACAGTAACTAATATTGTAGGAAGGAAATGATAGATAACACATGCAAATATTGATATACCATAGTTACTTAATTCCTGCCTAATTACTAAAAAGATTGATAGGATGATGGAATTGTAGCTATAAACCTTATGGTTTCCTTGGCAAAAGTTCAGCTGATTAGTTTAAGAGAGAAATGACTTACAGACGACCAGATTCCTGTCTTCAGTGGGATCAGATGGAAATTCTGATCTCCAGAGGATCAGCCAATCAAGTGAACAGCTACAGGAATATTGATAGACACAATCAAAAGCATTACCTCCGTACTTTTAAGTTACAGATATGTGCAAGTATTTTGTTGAATGAGGCCTTCAAAACCAGACAGACACAGGAAAATATATTTGTATGCAAATCTTGCTTCCTGCTTTAAGTTGCTAATTGTGGTCATTTTTGTTGTAATTGTATGTTTCCCCATGTGGAAAAATGTTACTGTGGTACACTGAATAAGCAGCATGACCAATTTTGTGTCGCCTTAACAACAGGCTTACCATTCATTAAGCATAGTAAGGCTAGTCCAAAGAGAGATAACAAGCCAGCTGTCTCAGTAGCTTCCAAATACCTTGCCATCACCCAAAATAAATTTTATCATGCTCTTGGCCACTCTAATGACCATGGCCTCAGCTCTTTACTGTAGATTTACATCAATAATGCAAGTGAAAATGAATATCATGTCGGTGTGATATATCACTTGAGCAAAACGGAAGCAGACTGCACCTGTTTTGCAGAGGACCTAAGAATGACAAAACCTGTAAAGTCCTGGATTGGGTCATAGCTGATGTCAGGTGAGGGTCTCAGTCTTTTAACAACTGCCAGGATGTAACAAGGACACCTTTGTCTGCTCATCTCAGCAGAACTGGTTAAAGGTAGATTCCGAATGCATTTTGCCATTTGAACTTTAACATTGCATTTGCAAAAAATCAATCTGTGTCTACAAAGAGGAAGGAAGCATTTACAAACATAGAACCCCACGTAGTGCTTTACCAACAGCTACATCATTATTTACTTCTTGCAAGGCGCTCCAAAAATAGCTAGCTCCATTCTTTAGACCCCCTGCACTAGAGTAATCTGCAGTACAGTCACTATTCCAAACATCTGCTATTTTTTCAGTCTTTTTCTTTTTCTTCTTTTCTTTATACAAAGCTGCACTTGGTGGATTTCAGCTGCTATCCAGTTATTTGGCAAAAGGATGTGAGAATCCAGGTTCTTATGGGCTTTCAGTGTGTGTGGGATCGAGGTTGCACAGCAGTTCCCTCCTTTTTCTGAGACTGCTGCCGCAGCAGCTCCAACAACAAAAATGCACAGTCGGCGGTTTCTTTATTTTCATCTTTGTAGCGCTCTTGGCACCGAATTCTGGAATGGATAAATTAAAATGGTGTCTGCCTAATCCCTCTGAGAGATTTGATTGCAACTTAGACTATAGCATTTTCCTGGAACAGGCTTAAAAAATGTTACGTTTTTGAGCTGGATCCTCATTTTGGTGTAAACAATTTTAATACGTAACACAGAGAATGTGTTCTTTAAGCTCTAAGGTACAAGTTATACAGCAAGGTAATTCGCCTGATGACATATGACAGACGCACGTGCATTCCATACAGCAACACACAACAAAGGGCTTTATTTCATGTTGCATTTCCTTTTAATAAGATCACCTAAGAGAGCCCAGGAAACATTGTATGTCATGTCTGAGAGTTTTTCTTTCTATCTTACTTAAGTGAAAAGACCTTTGCTGTGCTTCTGCATTCAAAAACCACACTTCACAATGAAAGCATGCCAGATAGATGGTCCTGGAGAATTAAGTTTTCTGTATATAGAAATTATTTGTAATAAAAAGTAGTCCTTGTCATCAGTGCTGCAATCCTGACAAGAAGACACCACTTCCAAATTTAAAAGATGGCCCATTCTCTTTAGGAATCGGATCTTTGAAACCTCTGTATCAATTATGAGTTGGGCAGCTTCTTTTAAAAGGGTGCAGATACTTTGCCATTAAAGCCTGGTCAAAGATAATCACAATGTTTAAATAATTAGCTCAGAGAGTACTGGAGCTACTAAATACCTGCTTCCAGCTTTTCTTCTTTCTTTCTCCCTTACTTTCACCATGTGAATTCTCTGATGTTTAATAAAGTATGAGCATCTGAGGGTTTCACTAAGAACAGTATGACAACAGTCTCTTTTCAAACTGCATGTTTTCCCAGAATAAACAGCATTGTAGCAGCGTATGACAGAATGTCTTTGAAACCTTTATTTTTCTGTTGAATTTGGATTAAATCAATCAATTGTATAAAGATATTGCTGATGGACAGAAAGGGAATGGGAAAGAGTATATTTTTGATACAGACACACAGAAAACATGGTTATTCAACACATAAAATGTATTATATTCCAAATGTGATTAAACCAGCTACAGACATCTACATAGCTGATGTATATGACTGAATCCATTAAAAAAAAAAAAAAGTTATTTGACAGAAGACGCTGGTTTTAAGGGGGGAGGAATACTGCTCTCCTTGCCCCTTTTTCTCTCCACTGACTATAAAGAGGGCCAAGGAGGTCTCATTCAGATGTTGATTCTCCACTGTGTTTAGTCAGATGGATAGTACCCTTTCAGTCTCCTTGACCTAGCCCATCCAGCAATACCTCTGCTTTGTATTGAGAAAAAGCACCTTTGCTTTCTAAGATATTATGGCTATGATGTTTCAGCTAATCTTATTCTCAAATATATCACAGCAAAATAGAGTAGGCAGAAGGTCATTTTTTCTGTAAGTTTGTTTTCTACATACAGTAAAATGCAACTCGTGAATCACTCCAAAGAAACATATTGCAGACTCATCAATGTAATAAATACCCCTTACTTTCAAATGAAATAAAACAAGAAAGGATAGTATCTTACTCAGTCATTTTAGTGTCCTTTGTGAGTTCTGAGGCTCCCCCAGTTCTTTAACAGACATTTTATTGTTATTCCATTCCTTCCTACACAGATTGTTATGCTACATTTCTTTCCTTGTGCTCTCTCCTGAGCACCTTCTTTGAGTATGTGAAATGATGTGAGGAGGATCTATCTATTGTGGGGTTTTTTTTCCTATTTTCTCCCTTCCTGTATTGCAAAGTATTCACTTTCTGTTGCATATCTGCTGTGCTATGCATGTATGTATGTGAAGAATGATGAGTTTAAAAAGGTTATTATGAACATGGAAATAATAGATAAAATAATAGACAAACCATAGGATAAAGATAGAAGGGATGATTATGTGGTCTAGATCAAGTTCTTGTTTATCACAGGCTATTAAATATGACTGAGTTGCCTTTATGTTAATTACAATACTGTGCATCTGTCAGAAACACATCTGTCCAAAGGTATCTGGAGACTGAGAAACAATGACTACTCACTGGAATTTTTCAATTTAAACATCCTCATCTTTTGATAAGCAAGTAAATAAATGAATAAGTAAAAGAGACACCTGGTATATATTTGTAATTTAACCCCCTCCATTTTTCAGTCATGCCCATGCTTCAGTTTTGGTCAATATCAGAAAAAAAAGTATACAAACTTTTCCCTCCTTTTGCATCCAGTTACAGTATGCAAAGTGGTGTAAGTTAATGACCAAGCTTCTCAAGCTGGAAAAGTGAACATCCCCCTAGAAGGCTGAGATCAGTAAGACTGAGTATCTCACTCTCAAACTTGTCTTGATATTCTGTAGAAAGCCAGTAAAATATCACATAAAATAGGACTGAGGTATTCAGGAAGCTCACGATACTAAGAAGTCATAACTGGTTTCCTGAAGTCTGACAGTTTCATATTCATACCGCTATAGCCCATGTGGAAAGTAATGAATTTAGATATGCGTAATAAGTCTAAGCTATCTTCCACCAAATATGAGCTGAGTCATCTAATCAGCCTTAAATGGTTTGAAGCACTTTGCGTAAATTTGATTACATGAGAACATTGTATTCTGGGTTTTCCTTCGTAAACTACAAGAGACTTGATCACTTGCTGGGGATGAACATCTCCAGTTATAAGAGATTCCACTGAAGCTTCAGACTCACTTGAATAGTTTTTTCTCTTCCATTCGGTCAGATTACACTCTGACTCTTCCCTCTCAGCTCAAACCTCAGATTTCATTCAATCTCTAAGGCAAGAAATGCACTGTTAAGAGTATAATTTGCCAACAGCACAACAACAAAATGGTTCCTAGCTAGTGCAGTGGGCCTTACTGGTGAGGCATGTTGTCAAGTGAAAAAACTCTGCTATGCTTGTACTGGTCAGGGTCAGAATAGAGGCCCCTACACCATGGTCCTGTACACTGAGGAGACAGTGGACATCTTTTATGTAGGCAAAGGAACAAGAGGTCAGCAGCTGCCCCAGGGTGGAGGAGAAGAGAGACCAAACCCAGCAAAGCAAAGTCCATTGTCAATTGTCTCAGGTGGACTCTGGTGGATATAAAAAGGGGATCTGAATCACTATTGTAAAATATGCATGATATAGTATCTGTATGTGAAGTATCCGAGTGCATCTTTCTATGAAAACTAGAAACCATGGGAAGCCCTCCTGTGGCAAGATTGGTATCAATACTAACCAGCTCAAAATTAAGACACTGCATTTCTCTGGTAACATATAATCACCCATTAAAAACTATTAGTGAGTCATTCTGAAAGTACTGTATACATGTATATGTATGTGTGGGTGTGCACACTGCAATACTGAGTTTTGTCCTGACCCCACAGGTGATCATCCAGACCCTGAAGCATGAAGACTGGTGACCTTTCCAACATTTTTTTAGCTTCTGTAATGGCAAAACTGTTATTACTGGCCATAAAATTACTCAGACCTTTTCTAAAATCCTGATATTGCAGTTGCCTTTAGTGACCTCATCTGACAGTGAATTATTCAGGTTGACTATCAGCTACATTAAAAAAAAAAAAAAGAAAAGAAAACAGAACAACATTTGCTTTTATTGGTTTAAAATTTACTGCCTTTTAATTTCAGAGAAAGAAAAGTAGGGAGCCACTCTTGCTCTCCCTCACTGGCATCAAAAATGGATAAATGAATCAAAGTAAAACCTCATGAAAATGAAGCAGTTTAACTATGGTTATATATTGGTACATACTGATTCTGAAACATTTTCACTTTCTTTTCTGTATAACTTTTCCTCTTTCAACTTCAGGCAAAGACTTAACGGATTACAAGCACTGTCACATTTCGGCTGTGAAACAGAGGTATAGCGGGGAGACACGATCACCATCTCTCTCAATAAGATTTAGAGGTTTCGTCCCAATCTGGAAAATCTCTGACCCACGGAGGGATTATCCACACTCTCGGGACCCTGAGGCACCCGTGGGCCTCACAGTCCCTACCCACAGTCCAGGACCCCATTTTGGGGGCCATCAGTCCCTGCCCCAGCAAGACCATTGGATGTTGGTCTCCAGACCCCCACAGCCCTGCCCATCCTGGCCATGGGCCCCACCAAGCCAGGTCCACCCACAGGCCGACATCCTGGCCTGGTCTCAGCCCATCCCTGTCCCCAGGGAGGTGCCCTGCTCCCTGGCTGGGGCAGTGCAACGGGCCCTGGCTGCCGGGCCCCCGAGGGCATTCCCCAGGGCCCACCCCCCCGGGACCCCCGCAGCTCACGCGACACCATGTTGGGCATGATCCAGTGAGCTTCTGGTTGCAATTAAAACACAAAATAGCTATATTGAAACCTCAAGCTCTCACCACGAATCTAAATACTGCATGTAACATCATAAATAAGGCCATATAAAGTTTATAACTTTAGAGGACTCTTCCCCCTTTTTTAGCCAGTTGTCCTGGTTTCGGCTGGGATAGAGTTAATTGTCTTCCTAGTAGCTGGTACAGCGCTGTGTTTTGGGTTTAGGATGAGAAGAATGTTGATAACACCCTGATGTTTTCAGTTGTTGCTAAGGCGTGTTTAGACCAAGTCAAGGACTTTTCAGCTTCTCCTGCCCAGCCAGCAAGAAGGCTGGAGGGGCACTGGGAAGCTGGGAGGGGACACAGCCGGGACAGCTGACCCAAACTGGCCAAAGTGGTATTCTATACCATGGGATGTCATGCCTAGTATATATAAACTGGGGGGAGTTGTCCGGGGGAGGAGCGCTGCTTGGGCATCGGTCGGCAAGTGGTGACCAACTGCACTGTGCATCACTTGTTTTGTGCATTCCAATCTTTTTATTATTATTATCACTTTATTGTTGTTATTAGTGTCATTGCTAGTTTCTTCCTTTCTGTTCTATTAAACTGTTCTTATCTCAATCCACAAGTTTTACTTTATTTTCTGATTCTCTCCCCCATCCCACTGGGTGGGAGGGAAGTGAGTGAGTGGTTGCATGGTGCTGAGTTGCCGGCTGGGGTGAAGCCACGACACCAGTACTACCATAAGCCTGGGGAAGGAATTTTCATGTAAATGCATTGCCTTGTTAAATCCCTACATCATTACGGCAGACGTGACCTTAATCTCCTTATTGTTTGTGTTAGAGTATCATCTTCTTCATGCATTTTTGCAAGGAACCATTAGAAGATATTATTTTGTAGTTAGTCTTAACACTTTTATTGCTCTTTTAGACATTTCATCTCTGTGAAAGTACGTACAGGTACTGCAGTATAGGTAACTCCTCTGCGCTACTCTAGTCATATCTTTGCATGCAGCGACGGCCTGTGCAGGGTCGGTCCCTCAACTCTGATCCATCTCAGTTTGCTGGACTAACTGAACATAGTCTGTACTCTGTATGCTCTGGTATTCTAGTATATTGATAGGACATCAGAATATTTGCTAAGTGTTTTCTCAGTCATGGCTACAGTTCTCTATGCAGGTGTGTTTGTACATGCTTGCAGGTGAAGAGGTGACAAGGAAACTGGCAGACGAGAACCTGCTATGTGACTTCAGGCTGAGAGACTTCAGAGAGAGGTGAGATCCCTCTTCTAAGCAAGGAACAAACCTAGAAAGCAAACCTTAGAAATTAGGATAGAGAGACCTTCTAAGTGACACCACGGAGAGCCCACAGAGTATGTTTTAAGCAAGGAAACCCCTAAAAGCAGTTTCTGAACTGGTAAGATCAAGGTAAAGGGTACCTTCTCTTGCAGAGGATGATTTTTCCTTAGCGAAATGATGTGTTTGACTAGGCTGATCTGCGTTTCCTTAATTTAAGGAGTTTACACACCTGTAGAAGCAAAAGTCCTTTGGTACTGTCTGGCATTAGTACTTCAGTAGTGATAGATCAGTTCCTCCTAGAGAAGTTTCAACCCGAGGCTCTGTTTGATGAGGATCTTGTCCAGTGCAGCATTGCACTAGTTCATGCCTAAAAACAAGCGAACAGAAAAACAAAAATCCAAACATTACAAAAAATATGGAGTTTAAATCTTCCAACTTCCACAGCTGCAATTTTGTCCATAAATCAAACTTTATAACAAATCATGAAAGCAGATGGGAACAAGGCAAAGAGTTAGTAGTATCAGTTTATACACCTGTTAATCAGTCTGATTAAATGTTTGTGCTAATGGAACTTCCAGAACTACCTCATGAAATATGAGTTCAAAGCACATCATTTTTACTGAGTGTATCTTCTGGTTTATCTTATCTTACAATCTAGGGTTGCCTTCTTCTGATAAAGTAATATATTACTAATCCATTGGCAGAATGATTAAATCTAAAGAATGAATAGCAGTTGCTTGGTTAGTAGTTTTCTTTTTTCCCTAAGTAAAAAACTTGTATGACATGAAATTAATAAAAGATTCATTAATAACAACATAAAAACCAAAGTAGCTTCTATTTATAGTACTAGGTGGGAGAAAGTTGTCCAGATATTAGGACCTCTATTCTTGGTTTTGCTAACACATATGTGCATACAGTACTTTAAAAATCACTTATTAGAGAAACCACCCTCACAACAACAGGAAGAGTAGTGGAAGAAAATGTTGCATGTTGTTTTAAGTACTTAGAAATAATCAAGATCAAGTTAAAGCCTGCAAAAGTTTCCAACCATTTCTATTAAAATTAGTATTGCTAAATTGCAAACAATCCTCAACTCTGATAGTTCATTAAAACTTCAAAAGACATTTTCTTTCTTTGTCTCTGTCTCTTTCTTTCTTTTTCTCTCTTTTTAAAAAATAGTTTAGAACATAGGGCATCATTTACTGCCCAGTGGAAAAGTCTTTCTTTAGTGCAGAGGGAGCCAGAAAGGTGATAGATGCCCCAGTGCTTTGGTTCATCCATCTGTAGAATAACACAAGACCTTCCTCTTGGGAGTGCTGATGTCTGAAAAATACTTTAGGTTTCCCAGGTGAAAAGTGCAACTCATGTGCAGAGTATTATTATAATCTTTTTTTCTCCCAACACAAGCATTTCATAAACTTGCATTGTTGTCAGAATAGTTCTGAAATATTTTACCCTCAGGTTCATCTTTCTAGCTACAGAGTAAAGCTCTCAGTAGTTTATTCTCAGTCAGTCTGTCTATGCACACACCATCTTTTCGAAGTGCTGCTGACATACAAATTCACAGGATATCTATAATGTTCTTATTAAAGAGACAAATTAGTTATTTTACTTAAACAAACAACAGAAGTATTACCCGCTGGAATGCCCAGGCACTCTCCATAAATAATACTGAGTGCTGATGAGATGTGTTTCAATGCGTTTTATTTTACATTTTACCTTGGTTGGTAACTCAGCCTGTGTTGTACTGACTTAACTGCTCAAGTGCCAGAATCCTGCCAGTTCTCAGGAATGCTCTAATATCATACCACTTGCGAGCACAGGATTTTCTTTGTCAGGAAATCTGAAATTCTGATCCAAACCTGTCAATGTCTACTAGATTTTTTTCTGGCAATGATCTTGCAACCAGTGCTTTTACAGAGAGAGATATGTGTCCTAAACAGAAGCAAAGCAATGAATAAATATAGGGTGGAAATGGGACACAAATTTTGATAGTCATCTGCTTTATGTCATGTCAATGTTGTCAAGTGACATCAAAGTAATGAAATCTTTATGGAAGCTTCACAAGGTAGGGGACATTCTTCAGTGTCACTGTGATACCCACACAGTAGCTTACCTCCTTGTTGCTTGTGTGCTGATTATGCTTTCAGGAATTCATCTGTTCCTTGAAACTTTGGTTCTATAGTGTCTCCATAGTCTCATTAGGAGAAGACCCTACCTGCCTTTGCCAACAGACGATCAGCATCAGGAGCTAGAAATCTTTCAGATTAGCCTGAAACCTCCCTCTTGCCCTCTATATGCATATATGTATCCATGCATCTTTAAATTCTTCAGCCCATCAACAACTCCAGATGTCTACTGGATCTTGTTTCCCAAATGACTACTTCTTTTCTCCATCATCACAACATGTGGTTCATCTATCTGTCTATGCAACAGTATGAACCCGATGTTCATAACAGAGTTACTCTCCGAAAGTCATCCTTCTAAATTTGGACGTTTCAGCAGTGAAAAATGATATTGAAAGGCAGATCTGTTTGTTTATTTGGTTGGTTGGGTTTTGTCTCTCCTTACATCACGTTTATTGCTTATAATGCCTCAAATGGTCCAGTAAGCTGTTGGCAGTCCTATACTTTTCTGTATTTCTGGGGAGGGGAAAACACAGGTTACAAACTATAAATTCCCTTTACATGGAAGACTGTGGCGACTCTGAAGTACTGTCTATATGGCCCAACAGAATCCATAAATATTGGCTGTTAGTAAGAAAAACTACGTAGAATTTTTCACTCTGAGTTAATAGCTTCTGAAATAAAGCACTTTTTTGCATCCATTCAATACATATACAGATCAATCAAAGGACAAAACAAAGAAAATTAAAAAAGAGGTATTACTTATCTCAGCACAGATCATGTTAAGATTCCCATTCTCTGCAGCAAGATACTTCACAAGAGGGATAAAATCAACAGCTCAACCAATTAAAATCACACTGGGTCTATTAAAATGAGTCATCAGACCAGATCTGAATCAGGTCTTTCTACACTTGTAAAAAAAGACAGTGAGTAAATAATATTCATTGCACCCATTTATAGGTTGCAGGATGTGAATTTCATTTAGAGAGAGAGAGAGAATCCCCCCTCCCCAAAGTAAAAATTAAAGGGACTCAATGTCCAGGTTGGATATAGGAAGATACTTAGCCTTTTTATCTTTCTCTTTAGTCTCCCTTATCAGCAAGATGCATTTCCACAAATCTTAGTGTCTAAAGACAACTACATATGTATCTAGGCACCTAAATGACTTTTTGAGATACTTAGGCAGGCATTCAAACTAACCACCCAGGCATTTAAAGTGACATTTTGGTGGAATTTCAGTTCCTACATTCAGGAAACTGTTAGAAAGAAAACACTTAAACTGCTTAGACACCTGAGACACCCTATCTATTGAAGGTTTCAGGAGGAAGATTCCCAGGTAATTAGGGTTATTTTAGGAAGATTCTCAGCAGCATCTCTGCCTTTACTGAACTGAGTGCTTAGATACTTATTTCCTATTTATGGAAATTTATCACTGAAATTGCTAAGTCTTCAGAGCATCCTGGCATGCTAAGTATGCTCAGGCTCTAGCTAATTCTTTCCAGCTACAATAGTGGTGCTGTCTGTTACGTGGTGTGTAACTATAGATTAGGTGATGTCTGTAAAACAATCACCCAAGCTGCGGCCCAGAGCGGAACTAGGGTTGATGAAATGGTGTTTTACATGGAAGTTACTTCACCACAAAACACAAGCCTAGTGCGGGGCCTGAGGTATGCTGAAGAAGCTGTAATCCACCTCTCCTCGGTAGTGAGGTTGGTGTGAAGCTGGATGGGAAAGCCCTACAGATCCTATAAACCTGTGGTTCCAGCTGTGTAATCAGAAAAGTCTGATTTTCTGTGAGTGGGAATGCCAAAAGAAGGGATGGGTCTAGACCCTGGCTCACACCTATATTTGTCCTTGTTTTCATCCAGCGATTACTCAGTTAAGTGAACGGTGGTGAGTCCTCCAGGAAGCAGAGTTCCCATTCTTAGCTAAACTCCTTGGTTGCAAATTCAGATTTCCCATTAGACCTTTAAGCCATGCATGCAAAACTACACAGCAACTCATACGGAGTAGAGGGAAACACTCCTTTCAAGTCTCGTTCAGGCTTCTGAGGTGGAATTGCTGGAAGAACAACTTTCCTCAGGCTAAGGAAACCAGGTCTCCTACCTCCTAGTGCTATACCATCTGTATTATTACAGGGGCAAAGAAATGCTACTATTCGAAAGACAGCTTCTGAATATGAATAGCTTCATATTCACTGACTTCAGCAAGTTTTAGTTTAGGCCTCAGATACCAGCAACTTATATTACATTTTCGCATAGGAAAGCTGGTCCCATTTTTCCCAGGAAAGAAAGGAGTTTTCTGATATTTGACAATTCAGTTAAGCGTTTCATCAAAATAACAGTGGAAGAGCAAAAGCCATTTTTGGAGGGAAAAAAGGTACAATAATCTTGTTTTTATTTAGACGAAAGATGAAAGAAAATATTGGCAACTTTTTTTTTTTATCTTTATCTGTAAATCTCAAAAGGCTGACTCCCTTTGTCTTCTGGCACCAAGATTTAGTCACTAAGAGCTCAAAACAAGATACAGGTCTTATTGGTAACTGCAGTATAAAATGTATGAAAGTCTAGTTCAGTTAATAACGAAGTTCATATCCTTAATCTTTAGTCTGAGCAAATAAAAGGACTGTTTGTAGGTTGGTTTTTTTTTTCTCCCATGTATAAAAAGATTGCCTGCTTAACAGCAATTTCCCTAAAAACATTGTATCCTTAACGGCAATTTCCTTAAAAAAGATGAACACTTTTCGTTAAAAAATTTTAGCTGTGATTGATGTTGTTAACAAATTTTATTTAATGATTATTTTAAATAGCAGTGGAGATGGAAAAGAAAACCAGAAGATTTAATTTAGAAAAAATATTTTTCCCAATAATATTTCTGTTATCATTTGAATTATTTGTTCCTAAAATATTTCAGGTATTTGTGCTTTCAAATTAGATCAGTGAAACTAGAGGTAGATGTGCTTGTGGTCTTTTGCTTCCTTTTTCAGCTGAGACACAGGTAGCTGCTCCTCCGAGTTCAGTGGGGAATAGCACAGCGATGTGAGTATGGACACCTATGTTGGCACAAACCAAGCAGTTACTGCTAGAGGTATAAAAAGCTATCCCTTTCCTCAGTTAATCTAGCGCTAGGACAGAAGTATCCTGAACCTAAACCCCCACCAAAGTGCAAGAAAAACAAAAAACTCAAAAAAAAAAAAAAAAAGGAGGCATTTGGGAGGAAAACTAAGGAATAAGAAAAAAAAATAATCTGGTCTGTTCATCTGTCTGCTTCCTTACCTAGTCTGACTAAAACAACCAAAACCCCAGAAAAACTCATATTGAAGTTTTCAGATTTTTTCAGGTATTTTAATAATTTTTTTAATCAAACGGGCTGAACTCCCTCTATACCTTTCCACGTGACTATAGGAAGAGAGACAAAGACGATGAGCTAGAGAGCTGTGAATATGAGTGACTAAGAGTGATTATAATAGGGAAGAAGCTTAGCTGCTGTTGAATGTCTGTGAGAAGTATCAGTGGCAATTAACCTCCTGAAAACCGCTGCTGTACGATGCCTTCAAAGTTCTTTAAATGAAGTAAGTTTTTTACTTCCCCTAACTTGCCAATGGACAGAGCCTGTCTCAGAAAACTGTGAATGAAATATGTCCTCTTTCATACAGTCTCAAAAGAAGAGTGAGAATGTAAGCTGACATGAAATATGAAATATCCCATCATCTGTATGGGTGGGCCCTCCTTGCCTGGAAATATTCTAGTGTGCTATCACTGATATCTATGACCTATGTTGTGAATGAATAGAAGACTTCATTCTCTAGAGCTTTATAAATTCAGGATTAAGCATTTTCCAGACGTTACATATTTGAAATACTGAGGTGTCAAAAGGCTCTAAATATCTGTCCCATGAGACCTATTATCTCCTGTCTTTTCTTTCATCTAAACCAGTCTGATAATATTTGCGCAAAAGAGATGGAATTAACTTTTCAAATAATAAAAATCACACACAAACATACAGGCTTCTGGCATATGTTTTCTTGCTGGTTCATGCCACACAAGTGAGATAACAGCTTATCCAACATGCTAGTACTGTGACGCCATCAAATATTGATGATTTTTCCTCACTGCATTTAGCGGTGCTTCAGCATTACTGTTGCAGTCTCCCTCAGGGAAACAAGTTGTAAAAAAATAAGGGGGGGAAAAAGGAAGAAAGAAGGAGAGAGAAAATAAAGACAGAAAGAAATAATCATCGTAGAACATCCTCGGGGAACAGAGGAAGTGAAAAAGCCAAAGAAAGAAGTAGCTAAGCCTGCCTTGACTGCATGAAATTTGTTGGAACGCCTCGTAGGGAAAGAAAATAATCACTTTTTGGGGCGATGGAATTTAAATAACTTAAAATTGTGCATACACAATTGGTTCTTTTTCTGCTGTTAGGAAAAAGAAAATCTACTCAGTCATAGCAACCTATTTTTCAGCAGGAAGAAAAAAATACAGTAAGTGGAAAATATCAGCACAAGTTTTGGAGCTGAAACACATTTCAATTACTAAAGTAAAATACAGCTCTTGAGGTATTTTTGTTGATTTTCTCACCAGCACCTCCTTCCCCCTCCTCTTCAAGGAAAATATAAAGCTTGGCTGTATATGCAACTGTCTGTCCTCAGGGAGGGCTGTAACACCCAGCCAGTGCAAACACACTCTGCTGTGGGTACAACCTGTACCCAAGGGTAAGAAAAGCCTTAGGCACAGCTTGGCCCCTTAGGATATAGTAGTGAGAGTTGATAACCTCAAGCGGAGGAGAGCTAAGGAAAGCTAGTCGTAAGAAGCGAGCGTTGAGCGAGCGGGTTGCAGCAGAAGAGGGAAGTCCCGGCACACAGGAGGGAGGAGTCCGTCTGGCATCCCTGGGGAGGCGGGGGGAGCCCTGAGCAAGGCGCTGAGCTGGTGGTATCCGCCAAAAATCCTTGAGTGACCCTTTCAACCCAGTCTTCCAAAGTGTCAGTTTTCTATCTGTAAAGCTGGGTATTAGCACATCATCTCACCCACTCTGACGAACCTACTTGTGCCAAATCACAAGGCAGAAGCTTTTAATATTTTTCTACTGAATACAGAAATACAGAGACACCCAGGTAAGCTCTCTTTCTCGACAGCTCCAGCTACAAAAACACAGAGCTCAACACAGGTAAATTAACTTGTGACAGACAATCCAGTCCTTCACAGTACCTTGGTTTTGCTGTAGTCTTCACAGGGACGCTAGGAATGCCTGCCTGCATTGCACCGATATCCACAGACTGGGTGACTCTCCCAAACTACATTGAAACCCAGAAATATTCTCCCTGCCTAACTTCAAGATTTTACTTTGGTTGCTTAATTTGGGAAGTTTAGGAACATATATAGTTAGGGTGAAGGCTGCCAACGCCACAGGTGCCTTCTGAAAGGGCCTGTCTTCCCCTTTGACCATCAGGGAAGCCAGAGGCTGCTCATCTTTAAGTATCTCAATCAAGTGCTATAAGTAAAGCCGTGTGAAGCACTCAGCCTTGGTCTTCCTCGTGGGTAGCTTGTGTAGCTTACTGACTGCACTGTCAGCATCCTAGCTTGCATCCTAACATTACATTTCCTCTGTAGCTAACCTGGCACATCCACCCCTGTGTATAGGAGTGAGATTTAGGTCCTATCAAACCAGCACTGACCATGTGCAGCAGTGAGCTGGGCAGGGGTTGTCCTTCATTCGGCTTGCTTTCAAAGACAAACTCAAACGAATTGCAAATTCGTCTCTGGGAGCAGCATGGCTACATCCAAGCAGTGCTGTGACAAAGTTTTTGGTACGGCTTAAGCATGGTGGTGTACAAAGGCAGCTGAAGTGGCTGGAGCTTGCCTGCCCTGGATCGGGGTGCGCATCCCCAGCTGCCACTCAGCGCTTAGCAAGCAGCGTTTTGTTTGCAACCATAGTGTAGACGTGCCCTGAAGCCTTTTAGAAATGTTAACCATCTGTTTTCAAGAAAGCCAGAACACTCTTTATAAAAAATAGATACATATTAAGCAAGGCTTTACCTTTTGTTCAAACTGAGAATGCCATATTGTTAAACTGCAGCTGGTGAGATCGCACATTTTGCTTTATGCTTTTAAGCTGCAGCAAAGTTACTTGTGTCAGGGGCACCGCAGGGATCAATGTTGGAACCACAGCTTTTTCAGTACCTTAAATGACTCAGAGCATATTATTTAAACTAAAAATTTCTGGTGTGCAGATGATACTAAATTGGGAGGAAAGGTCATCCGTGAGAAACAATACAGTCAGGTAGAGAAGGATTTAGATCATTTAAGTACTTGAGCTAATAGATAGCAAATTCAATGCAGATAAATGCAGAATAATGAGTCTCGGAGAATGTAATAAAAGGACATAATATCTGCTTAATGGGAAGGTACTACAGCATATTGACCTGGAGAGAGATATGAGAGTTATTTTAATAATAAAAAACCCCTTATATTAAAGCCTTCAACTCAATTATTGTTAAGGAAATACAGCGTATTTCGTTAGGACCTCACCCAAAGTACTGCATTCAGCACTAATCACTCTACAGTTCAGAAAGCATATTTAGAATTGGTCTTAAAGGGGTGATTTGTAGAGCAATCTAATGAAAGCACATTTCAGAGATATAAGTTTTGAGGACATTACAGCAAAGATTGACTGTATCCTCACCAGAAAGTCAGAGACTTTAGAGGTGACTGTCTAAGACGTCCAGTACAAGCTTAATGAATACTTGGCAGTAAGAGGTGAACTGTTGAGGAACTCATTACTTTAACCCCTCAATCTTCACAATTCTATTAAGTTTAGAGCTACTGTCACGGAGGAACAAATTCTTATCTAGATTTACACCACTGCAGTTTGAGTGAAATCTCTGGAGCTACTCTTCTCACGGAAGCGTGAAGAAGAACAGGATCTGTCTTCCAATGAGAGACTGATGGAACCACTGCTCCAGCACAGGTCTCTCTTTTTGTATGCTCTCCTGACTAATTTGGCTTTACAGGTTACAGGCTTGTTAGTCAAGGGAACATCAAGGTCTAGAAAGTCTAACAGGGCGCAAGACTTGCCTAAAAAGGCACTGAACTGCTTGCTGTGTAAAGAAAGATATTAAAGGAGACCACATGCACTCCGGAGGTTTTACTCTCTTTTTTTCTGCTAAAGTATGACTGAAAACAGCTGGCAGCGGGGAGATGGGGTGAATATTGCTCTGATAAATGGCTATACTTCATCATGGCAAAGTCATTATGTTGGGTCTGCCAGAGTGCTATCAGAAGGCATGTCTTGTGAAGCCAGTTTTGAAGCTGTCAGTACGTGATTCATCTTTGCAATTCTCTTTTTAATATTTTGCAAGTTATTATTTTCTCTAAAGCTAATGGGTAGTTAACATAACAAGCCAGTTCCTTATTGGCTATAAATCTGTGGCTTACAGATGTTGGAAATGTAATCCGGTATTCTTCTCAGTCTCCAGACACAAACTCTTCTTCGGCAGGAGGTCTCCATTTTAATCAGAAAGCACACAGGTCTGTTCCAAATGTGTGGTCCTGGATAAGTGAGCATTGTTCAGTACTCTGTACTCAGAGAACAAGGGTGCTTGGGAATATTTTCCCTCATTCTAGTAATACAGATGACACAAAATTCATATTCTGTTACTTCTAAAATTATAATATTCAGAAGACAGTTCAGGTCTAGCCATATCCTACTTTACGAGTTCTGACATTTTCTTTTTCTCCTCTTTCAAACAACTTTTAAATGAACTGGGTTATTCTAATAAGAGAAAGTTTCTCAATGAGATGGAAGTTGCATCTGAATTGTAGTTTCATTGTTTTCCCAAGATAAAAATGGAGGCTTTTCTAAGAATAACTTGTGTCATTTCCTTCATGAATAAAAGTCTTGTTGGAAAAGATGGTACATGAATATTGAGAATGTTTTTGAGATGATCCAGGAGGACACATAATCTTCTGCCAAAATAATTCTTCCATAATCTACTTGAAGGCATCTAAAGATAGTCACTTAGTATATGATGAATACAACTAACTGAAATGTGACTTTAGAACTGCAGATTTTATACATTCTGCCACTTAAAATAGGTAGGTTTGTCTGTTTGTTTGGTTGGTTTTTTGTGTGTCTGTTTTTTCTATAAACTTCTGGGAAAACTATTTCATGTTGCACCTAAGATGCGGAACATTCCAGGTTGATGAGTCACTGTTTTCATTCATTGTGTCTTACAGAAATATTATGTTGCTTTACATGTCTTCTGATACATCATGATCAGTTTATTATCTTCACTCAATTACATCGTACAGCTTTCACTTTGTCATTGATTCAGTGAAATTGCAGTAGTCAAAACCAAAGAATTCAGTGAAGAACTAAATTGTGTTAATTTATGTATTTATTTACACAACTCTATACAAATAATTGCGCATGGGAAATACGCAGGAATCAAAGCCAACTTTGACAAAGGTGTGGTCCCAAAGCGGGAGCACAAGTGATTGTGCATGTGGCCATGACAACATTATTGAGCAGCTTCTGCTTGAAATGTTGGTCTTCGAATTGTCCATGCTGGGTCAAGCAGAGGGGTGAGGTAGCGAGTATCTTCCATGGCCTGGTTTAATTCCTCAGGTAAATCAGGAGGAACACAGAGACTCCATGGAGGTCTGGTCAGGCTGTGGGGGAAAAAAGTATGTGGGCACAAAAACTGTGGGGCACAAGTGATCCTTAAATTAGGTGGAGTCAGTGGGACCAGGTAGAAGAAATGTCCGAAAGCTGACTTGACGTAGTGCAAACGTGGGAATTGCTAGATATTTATGTATAAACTATTGTAACACATGCACAAAAATCTGTAGCCACATCTGTTCCTCATGGCTAAGAGTTACATGATTTTAGCTCATGATTTGCTTGTTTTCTCTTTCATTCCAATACACAATTACTTTTCTATGTATTTTGTCTATTTCCTACCAGTTGAGGTCTTTATATCTTTGTCTTCCCATTGCTACAATTTTGAGCTTCCATTTGCAATTGCCTTTCACTTCTTTTGAAATCCTGCTAATAGATTGTTTCCCTTTTTCTACTTCTCTGCTCTATGATTTTGTGTGCTACTAATGTGACTTTCCTTACAAGTATGGCAATGAATATGAATGATTAAATAAAAAATCAATATCACAAAAATAACTGAAGAAAAAATATGATGAAACAGTAGAATAAAGTCATTTTCACATACAGATAACTCGTGGTTGACTTCTGGTGAGGTTTCAGGAGTTTTTTTTCACTGACCGTTAAAACAGAGAGCAACTGTTTCCGTGCCAATGTTACAAAATATGACAGATAAACTTCAAAGATTTCCAGTGTTAGAATTGCTCAAAATTTCAATCTTGGTCCACAAAATTTTTGTTACGAAGTAATTCTGTAAATTTCTCAAAAAATGTAGTTTCAAGAAAAAAAAAGACATAGAAACATCTTTTCTTCATCAATTGAAGATGTTACAGCTTGGAGAGACCATTAATTATATTGCCAAACTTTTGTTCATGAAGTACCACTGAACTAGGGGAACAACAAGCTAGAGGCTATATAAACTTCATCTAAGGTTTATCTAATACTCTTATGTTTAATTATATGGCTGCAATTAAATGGTTCCTTTGGGACCCCTGAGATGCATTTTGGGAATTCCTAAAGCTAGTCTGATCTTTTTTCAAGCATGGGATATGGAATTAATGTCTATGTTAACTGAGAAACAAGGTCATATTCAGAGATTCATAGAATCATAGAATGGCTTGTGTTGGGGTTAAGAGTGATTTAAGTTCTTGTAAAAGTGAACTATGTCAAACAAGTTAAGATCAATCACTCCTAATTAGAAATAGATGCAAATCAAAACAAAAAAACCCCAACCCAATCCCTAAAATGAACCATTCCAGGTCTGCCAGTAGTTTTCCCCTTGCATTGCTTGCCTTGCCTTGCCTTGCCTTGCCTTGCCTTGCCTTCCCTTCCCTGCTCACTTTACTTCTTATTACATAAACAAGAAAAGAAATCTGTTCTTAGGGAATAAAAATATTTTCACCTCACAAACTTGAAACATCTGGATGATGTATGTCTCCTTTCATGCTGTTCTCTGAAGAAAGGGGCACTTTCCTTCTCTTAATCTCTAGGCATTCTGTGGCTAAATTGAGGAAACAATTCTCTAAAAGTCCACAAATTAAAAACAGCAGTGGAAAAGAAAAGAAAAGAAAAGAAAAGAAAAGAAAAGAAAAGAAAAGAAAAGAAAAGAAAAGAAAAGAAAAGAAAAG
>JAVKLA010000074.1:76460019-76474605 GCA_034782735.1 Sagittarius serpentarius
AAAGAAAGAAAGAAAGAAAGAAAGAAAGAAAGAAAGAAAGAAAGAAAGAAAGAAAGAGAAAGAAAGAAAGAAAGAGAGAGAGAGAGAGAGAGAAAGAGAGAGAGAAAGCAAGAAAACAGACAAGGAAGAAAAAACAGAGAAGGAAGAAAGAAGAAAGAGAAGGAAAAGAGAAAGGCAAGACTGTAAATTCTTTATTGCTGTCCTGCATGGCTTATCTGCTGTGATTTACTGTTGTGATTGTTGACTAGCTGACCACTGATTTCAACACAGGGATATAGAAGAGACAGATTGACATGGGTTTCATTAAAATTCAAGAAACTCAACTCCGCAGAGAGCATGACTAACTTCCTTATACATGACAAGAATCCCCACAGATGGTTCTTCACCCTTGCTAAAGGAATTAAGTCTACCAAAAGAATCCTTGTCTATAAGCAGCCAATTCCCCAAATCTACAGGCTCATCTGCACAGAAATTCTTTATACTGTCATTCTTAAGTACCTTAGGGTAGCAGTGAAAGACAGGGAGCCAACAGGGAGTGCTGACTGCTGCCTCCACTACCCCTCAAGCATGCTGGTGGCATGGGGATGATGGGATTATAAAGTAAACATAATAAAACACAGTACTAGGGCATTCAGTGGCCACAGTATATTTGCTCGCTTATCTTTTCCCTGTAAGAGCTGGGGATGAAATTCTTATTACAACTGCACAGAGCCTGTGTACAAAATTGGCAGTTATTAAACCATTAAGGCAGTCCACAAGCGAATATTAAATTTAGTTTTCTATACCAATTAACTTTGCCTTTTCATATAATTCCTACTTTTTCTTTTCTTCTTTTTTTGTGATTATTCTCTCAAGCTCTACATTTTATCATCAAATGTTGAAGCTCTCCCTCTCTGGCTCCCTGTCCCTCTCTCTCTCCCTTTCACTTGTGCTTATACACATACAAAGCCTGTTAATAGCTGGCTAGGTTGTGTCGCTAAGGATGAAGAAGCAGTGGCTTCTTTTATTTAAAAAAAAAATAAAGTCCTTCTGTCCTGTTTTTTTGTCAATCAAGCCAGCAGTAATTAAAAGGCAGGAGTAGGGGAAGAAAACAAGGCTTTTCCCTGAAGAACAAAAGAGACATTTAATAGTGACAAGTGAATAAAAAAGAAAATTAATTAATACATAAAAGGATCAGCTGTTTCTATATTCAAAATGAGGAAACTGTTCTGAGGAACCTGGAAATAATGATTTTAATGCATTTGTTAGTAAATGGGGACATTAGAAAAATGTGTTTCTCATGGTATGAAACCTCTCATCTCTTGGTCACTAGTTGGATCTAACACTCCTGTTACAATAACCAAATTTTGCTCCTATCAGGTCAGGCATGGTCTCTGAGAGCTCAGCAAGAAACCTCAGCTGCATGTCACTCACTGTGTTATGCATAAACATCACACAAAGGCTGTCGATTTTATAGTCACAATTCTCTGTGACATAAGGAAGGAGTATCACTGTCTTATTAATGTAAAATTGTGGGAAACAGTGATCATATCAACTGTCTCAAGAAATACCAGTAGTTCTTAGCAGAGGCAATCAGCCAGTATAGGTCTTCCACAAACTTCTGGATCAATGAGTTAAATATAAGATCATGCATCCTTTTATCAAAGAGAAGAAAAGGACACAGAAATTACATGGGAAGCTTTCACTGTTAGAAGATGACTGTACAGTACCAAGGATATTAAAGTGAGATGGAAAAACTTATCACACTACTTCAGATACTACTTAGAAAATGCCATCTCCATTTCTATCAGTCTGTCATCTCTTGATAATAGCCAACTGAATTCTCAGTACTTAGGGAGAAAAGCAAACTGCTCTAAAAAGACTTTGCCCAAAGTGTACCTTTTTCAGAAATTTTAGATGTTCTCAGTTCCTCTCTCAAAGGAATCATCATAAGAGAGGAGATGCTGACCTGTGGCTGGAAAAGAACAATTGGCTGGCATGGATGATCCTTCTTTCATGGGTTTGCCACCAGAGAAAAAGTGTAAGTACATCCTAAAACAAGTCTGGATGGCAGAAAGTACAGTAAGACAGTATGACTGATTGGCTATAAAGTCTTACAGAGTTGGCAGACAAATGGCCAGATTGTTTCTTAGCCACATGGCAGGAAGATTGGCCACCTTTCTGCTTCCTGAGGGTGAGGGGCAAAAGCTACGGGCCAATTCCAAGGCTATCACTTTCACCTTCATTTGCTGTGGCAGTGGCAGTTGCGTCCCAGGTACTATCTGGATCCAAACTGAATTTAAGGGTGTGCACTAGTGATTACAGCTATGAAGAAGGAGGTCTCAGTGGAGAGTGTCTTCACCCATGTAGAGACCCTAGAAAATCTAGCTGGATAAAAGATACTCTCTACCCCTTTTCTCTGTCACTTCTCATCAATGTTTGGAAAGCTTGTCCTCTCTTCAAGCATTTCTTCTAGACTTTAAGAATGCTGCTTCCTACATGATCAGATTACTCTTTAAATACTGGAAAAAGAACAAGACATCCTTTCATCATTCTTGGTCAGGCATCCCTATATCAGTACGCTCTTGACTTGGGGAGCTGTGCAAAGGACTGTTCCTTTGCACATGCAAGACTAGCACCCCATTTCTAAGAAACATGTGAGGGATGTTAGCAATGGATCTGTCAGCCACCCTGTCATCTTTGTCCTCTTCACACTATAGAACTTCTATCCAGTCTGCTGGGCCTCCAGGGAATGCAACCTGCCGTAGTCAGCCACTATGGAAGAGCTAAGCTCTTAAACTAACTGTAAGACTGTAAATGGGTCAAAAATTACAACGGTGATGCAGAAGATAGCCTGTCTTGGAAAACCATACTTTTTTTCCCATCTTGTTCCCTCATTCTTTGAAGTCCTTCCTTGTCATCTAAATCATCAGTATCTGTGACAAGGCATTCTTTTCAGAAACAGATCACGGTGAATACAGACTGTGTGGTCCAGCATCCTTTACTAAAGGAGCCTTTTTAGTCTCCAGAGGACACCGGACACTGAATCAATACATGCTCCAAAAACTGTTGCAAGACTACCTAGTGAAGGGGGCTCTATTCCCCCGGTCTGGAATTAATTTTTATCTCAAGTAAGAAAAAAAATTTCTCAGTAGACATTGTTCACATTGAGATCAAAGTGTAACACATTGATTTCCACCCTCCCTGAATTCATCTTGTTTCTCTTTGAATGGACCTTTTTGGGTCTCCATAATGCCAGGTGACAATGTTTTCTAGGGTTTAAATGTTGTCTAACTACAGCAATACATCTTTTTTAACTAAAATACATATTTAAAAAAACCCCAAACAACAACCTAGTCCTTCTGAGGAATCCAGCTTGAAAGTGCATGTACTTTTGAGGTCCTTTTCTTCAGTCTTGCTCTCTACCTGGCTACTTTTACTACTTCCTAGGTTGTAACACACTGCACACAAACATCCTCTGTCCCATGTTCATATTTCTTTCCCCTTCCTCTGAAGCATGTTTCCTGCTTTCTTCTCTTCCTGGGGACCTTCTTTATCTCTGTTTGTGCTTCAAGATCCCTGATAGCTGTGTGCTTCACTCCCTGCTTTTTCCAACCAGCTCTTTAAAACAACATTGCAGTAGATCATAATCCACTGCTGTTAGAGAAGGTCTAATATTTCCTCCACTGAGAGAATTTCACCAATCCCAGACAGTAGGAGCCACCAGAAAGTGAAAAAGCAACCCTCCTCCCTCTGCTACTCAGCCTTTTAGCAGAACAGAGCAGAACATAAGTGTAACACTCAGAAGCGTACAGCAAACCCGAGCAGGCAGACAAAACAGATGCCATCTGCCACAGTCTGGAGAGCATATTCCCTGCCAGCCTCCATTCAAGACAGCCAGAATCCATTCAACTTAAAGGCTCTAAAGGAGTTTTTTATCATGTCATGCTATATCAGTGTTTTCTTTGTAGGGAGAAACAGCTGATAGGATCAGTATTTATTTATTTTCATGTTTTTAAAGGTTTTTATTTGCTGTTTTCCTTTGAGAACACTGTGTACAGGTACTGGAGTCTTCTACATAATAACAGAAACTGAGGTCCCAGAGAGGGTCAAAAATTATAGTGTCAGTTTCTATTATGTGGAGGATAAGTCAGGGAATTCCTTTGTCCTGAGTAAACTTACTCCTCTTTTCAACCATCACCAATGAGATTAGAAGACAGCTCATATCAGCCTTGTAGTATGCAGTGAAATTTGCTGCATCTTTATCTCTATACCAGGCTATTTTTATTGTCACAAATGTCCAGTTTGGGGTAGGGGGATGAGGTTCAGTCCTACCAGGAAATATACTAAGATATGGAAAAAATTTAATTATTCAGTTGACCGGAATTGTTCTTGAAACTATAAGCTGAGGAAAGGAGCTATCTTAGATGTTTTATATAATAAGCATTCTCCAAAATATAAGCAGCATATAATAATTTCTGCAGTAGTACAAATGTTCAGGCTTGTATTGGAGATCTTCTTGAGTGTATCATGACAGAAGCTTTTGTCATCTGTGCTTTAACACTTCAGTCCAAGTAGGAATTAATGCCTCTGGAAAATACTATTATAATGTAACATGACACAGAATAATCTCTCAGCAGTTGTGAGATCACCGTACATCACAATGTAGTGACTGCTGAGGGTAGGAAGAAGTAGAAAGCTAAATGTGAAATGATGGTTAATGTAACTTCTCTTTCCTACAGCATTATAATAAGAAAAATTGGAATTCCACGGTGGAAACCTTATCTTGAATCAGATGTTCTTTCGTAGTTTCTAGCTGCTTATTTACACTTAGAGTTTTGTCTTCTGTCAGTGGAAAAAATATATACCACTAAGCACTTCTGGAGAATCCTCTTTTGAATTAATGATTATGAGCAATAACAGTCCAATAACAGTGAATGACATCAGAATGTTTTGACTCTCACACAACAAGGCACACTCATGAGTGGTAAGAAATGGTCTCCCTTCTTCCCTTACTGGCAATATTACAAGAGAAATACCTTATCACAGTATGGGAAATGAATATCTACCACCACTCGTATCACCAACACAACTGCATTCCTCCCTGCAAAATAGTTCATCGCCCTCATAATTAGCTTTAAAAAAAAATTTTCAAAGAGATCATGCCTAAAAACTTACTTTTTCAAAGGACACAACAGGTCCCAAATTAAAAGGCTGCCATCTGAATGTAATTCACTGTCTGGTGACTATGGAAATCAACAAAATGTTGCTAGTACTCCAACTAGTCTATTAAGTATCAACAATACAAGGTGTTTGTGTAAGCCATATAAGTCCACCTTTGCAAAGTAAGAGGTGTTAGTGCTTTGAATGTCAGCAGCTTCTGTCTTTTAATAGAGAATGTTGGGTCTAACCTGATGTGTTAGCTAAGATGATAGCAATCACATTTGAATTAAGTTATGGACTTATCAAAGGAGCTCTAAAAAAGAAAAAAAACTTTGAAATTTCTCAGATGGACCTTACCTAATGAAGGATGTTTGTATAAAAGCTGAGAAATCACTGCTTGCTTAGAGCTATCAACATAAAATCAACATTTACCTTAACAGCACCAGGTACAAAATTATTAGATTCTCTGTATACTCTTGAGGAGGACTTTATTTCTGGGATTCTACATATTTTTCAGTTACTAGAAATTGTAAGTGCACAGAAGTTTTGAATATATATACACAATCATCTTTTAGCATCATATAGCATCATATAAACATCTTCCTGGTTTAATCCAAATTTTATATTTCAAGAGCTGGCAGAATATTAAGCCAGAATTGTGCAAAAGCTGTACAGCTTTTTCTTAATGTCTCCTGCCTTAAGTGCCTCTAGCTGAACACTCAGAAATGGGAGTGCCCCAAATTAGTGTCCACAGCTTGAAACTTTGATTTTTGTTTGGTTTGTCAAAGAGGTTGTCATCTTGTCTCTCTTCCGGAAAGCAAAATGTACCTTATGTGCCTTTGGGAGCTATGGACATTGCAAATAGAAGCTCTCAAATTTAGCGAAATATCTGTTACAGAGATTATTTGTGGTAGTTCATGCCTTTCATGAGAAATAAATGTCCTTTGTTATAAGAGACTGTGAACATGCTCAAGTTAAATGTAGGTCAAATGGCAAATAAAATTGGCCTAGAGAAATCAAGTTATTAGGGAAATGAATATTGGCAATGCATATATATATATCTCCCATAGACATTCAGGAACAAAAAGAAATTATTCTTTTAGTATTTTAATTTTTTAAGTACAAAAAATTTATACGATTTCTATAGAAAGCAAGAACGTGCAGCCAAAAAAGTCTCAGCTAAAAAAAAGCATTCTCCACTGACAAATGTTCTAATAGACTTTAACGTATTTTTATTGAACATTTTAATAGATAATTTATCTTTTTCTTTTAATTAATCCTTTTCCAAAGACGTATAATTTTAAAGTTACATGACATCCTCAATTTTTTTTTGTTTTGTTGTTTTGGTACCCTCATAATTCTATTTCATATTTGACGATTCAGACAGAAGTAATTTTTGCCTCTTGGCTCAAAGTAAGTTTTGTATGTTATTGTAAATTTTTTAAAAATACTAAATATTATTTTAAATGGCAAATATTATTACAAATAATAAATCTATAAATATTGTAAAAATAGGCATGAAGAGCTCAGAGAAAACTCAGACATGTTTCCAAACTTTAACAGGACAAAGATGATATTGATATTAATATCTTGTGGTTGCTAGTACCTAGATTTAGGATTGTTTCTAGATTCCTACAAGCAATATAATAAGTAATATCCAATGCACGCAAGTATGAAAATTGTGTTAGAGAAATATAAATATAGTTAGTATTAATAATTTTGCTTTTTCCAATGACAGCCTGAGACAGGAAGTGGGAATGGTACTTTGATGAATAAAGCAAAGGACTGTCTTTCTCCTCTGAAAATTAACTTGCTAAGTCAATACAGAAAAATCATTCAAGCAAACATTTTCAAAGTTAGGTGAATAAAAGAAGATATTTCAACATAAAAGTAGATGCTGTTATAAGACCAAGAAGTTTCAAGGAGAACTTGAATCACCTACAAATAACTGTTTTCATACTGTCACCTTCCAGTGCTGTGCATGCTCAGATAAACGACAATCTCAACACAAAACTGGTGGTAGACAGAGGGTTGAATGAGAAACAAGATCAAGGGGACAAACTTCTAGTGTAACCTGCACCATGCTGAGTCACACAGTTCCTCTCCTGAAGGATGATGCATGGGTTATATGTGAGAAACTATGAAGCCCATCAGATTAAGGTCCATGAAAGAGGCTGAGTAACTGTTTACTCCAAAATCTTTAAATATACTTCTAAAACAACCTGTCTTACTCCTTTTTAGGGCCAGAAAGCAAGAAAAGAGACAACTGTTTCAAAAGAGTAATCCTTGTTTTCCTGAAAGTACAAGTCTGAGCCTTCAGAAATCAGAACACGTTACATCTCAAGTCACTAAGCTCATATGGTAGATTTTGTAAAGATAAAGAGTTGTTTATAATTGCCCTTGGAGGGAGTGATTTCTGAGTCAGAGTAACCCAATGCTATCTATGATTATGAAGAGTTTATTTTCTTTTTATTTAGTTTGGGGTAGAAGGAGATAAGAAGGGGGTGACTGTTGTGGCAGTTTGGATGAATATAACAAAAGATCAGATAATAAAACATCTGTTAAGAACATGTGTTGGAACTCCAGGGTATACACTGAAACTAGTCAGTAATATCTGTGAGTGAATGAAAGAATGAATAAATAAATGTATAAAATCGTGATTCTTTCCATCATCCCTCCCCTATGGAACCTGCAAGGATTTTTTAAATCTTGTCAAGGATAGAGGAACCTAACATCTCTGCAGCTGTTATTCAGTACAACATCTTCATATTGACAGATCTATCAAACTAGAGAAGAGTTCAAGACTAAAGAAAATATGAAAGGCCACTGTAAAAGAGAAACCATGGCCCAGAAAACTTTGTCATTGAGAAGAGGCAGGGAGGAAAAGAAAAGCTCAGAGAAATGAAGTGACCTGCTCTAGGGCCCCCAAGAATGCCAGAGATAGGAACTAAGTCATGGTGTGATGATTTTTGTTAGACGTGTTGCATTTCGGGAGTATAAATGAGTACAAAACATACTCTAAAAAGTACAAATGTGTGCGAGTATGTATATACCTCAGTTTACTATTACAAAACTACCTCAATTATCCAGGATCACCTCCATTCCAGAAGGTAAGAAGTAGTGTTTTTATCATTAAAAAACCCCACCACTGTCTCCATGGATTCTGATGCCATGATTGGTGCACCACATTTGCCATCACTTTGCTGTCCTATCAAAACTTACTTTTCTACTTGTCCTATATTAGAGAGCTTCTTATTAATGAATGACAGGCATGTAAGTGGACAGAGATGAAGTAAATAATTCCCAGGAAGTGTAAGAAATGCTATGAGGTCCTGCAGGAAGCCTGTAGCAGTTCTAGGAAGAGAGCCAAGATATCCAACTTTAGCTAGATACTGTTTTAGTCAAGCTTTAGCCAAGAACCCATTCTTCCTCTTTTGGAAACAGGTGGCTGCCGTTAAAGGCAATACAACCCCAATCACTTACAAGCTAGTTATCTTTAAATTGTTTCCTTCAAATTGGACGACGATGAGATATTTTCTATGTATCTTTCCCTCTTTGAGTTTCTGCTCTGCCTGTTTGAATTTCTCCTTATAGGCATATTGCAATAGCTGCTGGCTAAAAGAACTAGCTGAGGGAACACAGATATTCTCAGTCCTCACTAGGATACTGGAAAAAAAGTATTATCCTCTGTCTTTTTACTTATAGTGCTGGAGGGACATTATAGTGGCTAACTGTAAAGACAAAAAAAGATTTTGTCACATTCCTTTCTCTGCTACCTGGATGGCACTGTAGAAAATATCAACAAAACAATGTAAACAGGGCCTTATTAACTTCCTAACACTGGAGTACCAATACCTTTCCCTTTCAGTGATGGCCATTTGGGTCCACTCTATCAGGAAGATATCACAAATAAAATGCTCGAGATCAAATAAGCATAAGGTAAACATTTAGGTTAACAGCTCTAGAAGGTCTTTGGGAAAAGGATTTATCAGCATAGGTAGCTTAAATCTACAAAGTCTTCAAATCCTTTCCTGGTATTCCATCCCACAATTTCCGTACTGTTAGTACACATGAAACTAAAGAAAGGCTAATTGTAGCATAGTTGTTATTTTTGGCATATAATTGTAATTGAGAGTCAAACAGAAAGAGAAAACAATGATCAGAAAGTCAGTTACTCACTTGAAGCTCTATGCTTAGGAAGACTTCACTCTTCTGATGTAGCCCAATATCTTGTACACTCCTTTTTATCTCCCCTTCCTAAGAGTGCTCTCTTTTGTGCTTCAGTATACTTTCTGCATTCTCCATATTTCAAAATTTAAGAGCAAAATATTATGTTAGGTTAATTTTATTTGAACATTAGCTTGAAGCCAGCTGTGCAATCCTTACATTTTCTGGGAGCCAGGGAGAGTGACTTACTGTTTAAGCTATATCTTGTCTCTCATGGCCTCCCAAGAGGTAAGGTAAATTACAAATTGAAAAGAGATGTTACTGTAGCAGTTATACAAGCTGAAGTTTTCTATCCACAGGCAGAAACAGAGTGCAAGACCTTTTCCTAACGCCCTGGAAATATGCCTGAATTTTAACTTTAAGTCTTCATGTCTCAAAGCTGAAACACTCTTTGGTCTTTAGTTTTTGGTCTCTGTGCTTCTGGATAGCTAGCAAGTGCAGGGATCTGCACATCTCATGCACAGTCACACACTTCTGAATTGGGAACCATGAAACTGCCATTGGTTGTTCATAACTTTCCCTTGGCTTAGTCTGGGGAAAAAGCACTGAGTGATCTAGAGAAAAAAGGTACTGAATGCTATTACCAGCCCCTTTAAATGTTTATTCTGGATTTTTTCCCCCAATTTAATTGTATTTTAAAATAGAATCCGATCATATTAAACAGTCTATTTATTTTCTCCATTCCCTGTGCTCACAGAAAAAGGACATCTGTTTGGTTTAAAACATTTGAACGAGTACCAAAAACAGTCATATATGGGCACCGGTCTCACAGCAGAGGAGAAACAACTTTTTATAATGCTGGCCTATGGGCTGAAGTCATTGTTTTTACCTAAAATGTTGTTACAACTGACACAAACACATACAGACATGCACGAACAGAATCCATTGATAACTGCAGATTTACTAACCAAAAAAATGAAATAATATGTCTTTTCCAGGGAAGTAATCTACTGTCATAGCCCAACATTTGCCTTCTGTGCCTCTGGCACTGTTCTGTTGAACAAAGGACCAAGTCCTATGAACCAGACGTACACACAACCTAGAGGGTCACAGAGTAGACCCTTAAGGCAGAAGAAGGCCGTAGGTGACACCAGCTTCCTTCCAACTTCCCTCGACTTGCTGTACATAAGTCAAGCCTGAGACATTAACCAGAAGAGGAGGCCAGAAGATGGCTTCAGTATTCACTTGGTGGGGGAGTCATCCTTCCCGGTGAGCGTGAAAGAATTTCTCTATGTTTATGTGTATTAAGCCTGATGTAACAGGAGAAAGGCATGGGGCCTTCAGGAAGATGGTGTGGGGGGGTCAACCTCAGGCACCAGAAAGGGCAATTTCCTCCGAAAACAATTTATTTGCACTCTTGGGAGGTATGTCCCTCAATTAGGCTGTAGAATGGATGAAAACAGCATAGGTGGCTGCCACCCTTCCTGTAGAGAGGTAAAAATTGTCTGTGACAAATGATATATGCCATAGACATACAGTGTGGTTTTCTTCAGTTATCCCTTACATTTACTTTTTTAACCCAAGCCCTGAACTTCACTCCTCTGAATTTGCCTTAGGCTATATTCTCTTCTCCCAGCACCCTACCAAAGAGGTCAGTCCTGGTCACTGGTCCCTGGAGGCTGCGACTCCAGGGAAATTCTCTTCAGCTCCATTACCCCAAGATAGAATATTTAGTGGTTTCAGGGGATGAAGCAACTGTACTCCTGAAAATAGTAATTCTGTAATAAGATAAAGTATCTTTTTTGCAGGTCAGTTATCAATTAGTGGGGCTAGCAAGCCCTAGCACATTTTTGGTGAACTTCTGAAAGTAGGGTTTTGATGGATCAAGCAAATTTAGGCAAATTTTCACACAAATTATAAGAAGTTAATTTGTAAAATTTCAAATCTTTCTAACAAGCAAAGGTCAGAATGCTTCTCAGAAAATACTTTTATGAGAATATACTTTACAAGTCAGCAAAAACTTTTTTGTTTTTTTCCTGCTAGCTTGTTTTCAGAAATGATATGACCATTTATTGTGGTATTTTCCATGCAATATCTGCCTGACACAGGCTGCTAGCATGGAAAATTCCTGCCTGAACGTTTGAGAACTGGCAATATTGTTACCAGTTGGAAAGAGAGTCCAGATATGGGAAATGTCAGTCAAGTTTAAGCACTGACTTTGCTTCCTAAGCTGCCTGGCTCTGTGATGCCGTTCTTCCTACGGGATGCCAACACCTTTTACAGCCTGGGCTACCTTCCGCTGCTGATTGCATCCTTGTCATCACTTCACAGAGCTGCCAGCTCAAGGCATTTACAAACCATGGAAGACTGCTGAAAACCACACAATTTTAAAATGATAGGTTTGAAGCTGTCCTTATTTATCATTCTGCTGCTGACCCCTTGAGGTGTGCATGCTTCACAGTTTCAAGATCTTTTTATGCAAGTGTGAAAGAAAAAAATTCTTGGTTTTCTTGTAATTAAAGGTAAGATTTTCAGTGATTGACTTCTGTCTCCTCTTTTGGAGCTTTGAAAGAAAAATCACATTAAAATTTTAGGAAACAGTGAGTGTTAGTGAAACTTTAACAAATCCGATAAACAGATCAGGGCTGGAACTAAAGGCAGTGTCTTATCTGGCCCTGTATAACCGAACTGGATCTATGCAACCCCTGGTAGAGTGCGATTGCTAAGTGAATAGCACTGGTGAAGGTGCAGCACTTAAGTGACAGAAGAGGAAATACTAGTGAAAGATGCTGGGGAAAACGTCCTTCTGATAGAAAGCTTTAATGTTTCCAGAAAGCAGGCTGGATATTAGTTGCAATTTTGCTCTTCCCTGAAAGACTCTCACAGAATGACCTGCACGGAATTCAATTTCTTTCCCTTGAAAGGAGGTAGAATTGAGTCAACCCTGCCAGAATTTGAACCTGTGGCTCAAGGGATTCTAAGTAATTCAACCCTTAGGCACGACTTTTAAGCCATCACCCTCCAGCATATGATAAAAGGTATTGTATAAAGAAAGGAAACAGAATTGTAATGAGGAAAGTTTTGGGTGAATCATAAAGTGAGATGGGTTTCAGATATTTTTTGAGGGGGGAATGGAATCATATTTTTTTCAGGTTATGGGGATAACAGCAGGAAACAACAATTGGGTTAAAAACGTTCTCCAAATACTGAAGTGAACTCAAGATTTTATGCTATTTAAGAAAGCTTAGAAAAGTTTTTGGTGTGAGTGTTTTGTTTGCTGGTTGCTTCTTCCTGACTTTCTGCTGTCATCTGCTCCTGAAAGAGAACCTGACAGGAGGTAACGTTTGTAGCTATATTTCTAACATGGGTGAAACTGAAAATAATGGAAACCATATGAAAAAGTTCAGTCTCTCTTTTTTCCTGTTGCAAAATGAAGAACTGAAAGTTTGAAAGAATGGTTGTGAAAATATTACTAGTAACAATTCTGTGGATATTTTGCTGCTGGGTCTCTCTGTCTCCCCCTCCATTTATATATAATATTCACGCTGAACATGACCTGAGTTGTTGTGTTGCTTCTGCTTTTGAAGTAAAATTAGGTTTGAAAAAGTAAATTTTACATTTTCTTGGAAATGCTAAAACTTTGTCCCTGTGGGGATACGTTTTACCTTTTTCAATCCGATAGAGTTTGGATTTTGCTCAAAATCAAGATAATTCCTGTATGATACTCTTTAATATAACTGCAGATATTTACATTATCTCTGTAAAAATGTTTGCACCAAATTGTATCTGGTGGAAATGAGTTCCATATTTTTTTAATCAGTTTTAAATGAGCTGCCTTTGACTTTTGCTGAATATTTCCATATGTTTCCATTATAAGAAATCAAAACAAGAGCACTTTACCCATTTCTATACATTATTCATTTAAAAAGATACACATACTGCAGTTATTTTGGAGACGAAAGATTTGTTTATATTCCTTTAGTCTAAAGATATTTTCTTTCCACAATATCATGTTTCTGTCTCACCAGGTAACCAAAATGGACACATTACTCCACGTAAGATTTTCTTTCCTGTTCTTTTATGGCTTCTACAGCTGAGGTCTTTCTGAGCACTTCTTTCTGTTGAGACATTCACCCAAACAGGCAAGATTCTTCCCTTCTCCCATCTTTAGACCTCAGCAGAGTATAGGAGCAATTCAGTTTGCTCCTTCCATTCTGCATTATTTCCTTTTTATAAAAAAATAACTATTAGACCTTTCACCTAATTTTTCTAAATCACTTTGGGATTCTTTGTGCTATAGTTCTAAAGGAGCTGCAGAATTTTTGGACACAGTTGTTAATTTTTGTGCAGAACAGTTCCTTGACCAAAAAAAGATTAGTTTTCTCAAAGCCAGAAATTTCCACAGGAAGCATATTTTCAAGTATAAATAATTAAGGAGTAATAGGTTTTATAATGAAAAATTTTGTTATTTTTTTATTATTTGGATCAACAATTCAAACCAACGTGTCTATTTTTCAGTATAAAATGTGTTATTTGAGTTCAGGTAAAATTTAAACAGAAGATTTTTCTCAAAATAGAAATTCAAAAGAAAAAATTCTATGGAATTTCTTTGAAAATTGTTAAAAAAATGAAAGAACAAGGAAACATTCAGATTCAGAAAAAAAGATCAAAAAAATTCCATGGTCTTTTAAAAGGGACTATTCAAATTAAAAAAAGCAAACAAATAAACCACACCAGAACAAAATTCTGTTCTGTAGTTTTCAGAGGCTACACAGGCTGTCAGTTTGCTTTTATATATTCTAGTTTTATCCTGGTGACTTAACTTAGATCACAGCATTAAATTCAATTTATTCTGTGCTGTGAGCAAATACTGGGAGAAATCAAGAAGTTACAAACATCTAAATGCTGTGAAATATCAGGCAGTATGACCAGATGTTCTCAGCAGGTCATCCATTGGCCATAGCAAGGAGAAAAGCTAAAACCATCCCATAGTTTCCGTTGATCTGTCCTAGCCAGAGACAGGGACTGGGGTGCAGTATGAAGTCGCGCACATAAGCAAGTCCTGTAATAAAGGGGTCTGATGAACACTGCACAGCACAGGTGCCTGTCTTCTATATCATGGGCCATTTCATAGAATCATAGAATCATAGAACAGCTTGGGCTGGAAGGGACCTTGAAGATCTTCTAGTCCAACCCTCAGGCTGTGGGCCACCCACTAGATCAGGCTGCCCAGGGCCTCATCCAGCCTGGCCTTGAACACCTCCAGGGATGGGGCAT